>HG992191.1:645000-1010156 GCA_905220545.2 Melitaea athalia
GAGCTTTCAAAACTAATAACTTCCGTATTTAACATTTGATAAATGACGTACAGATAATTTCTACACGATGCCCAATAGATAATTTCATACATAATCATCACACACATTACAAGCTACATTCAATGAACTACAAAATTTAATTACGATTAAAAAAAAATAATCAAATAATTTCATCGATCGACATTCCAACGAAACGTGAACACGTGGGTAGTGTCACGCCTATCGCCATACAAGAACACGATAAGGCTGAGCGTACGCAAAGGTACTGTGAAGCACAGCACTGTGCAGTGTTTTTAAACAACTTTACAAAAAGGAGGAGGTTTGAAATTTCAATTCGATAGATTTTTTTGAAGTTACACATACTTCTTTTGGTGCGTTATGGAAAAATTATAAGAGTAAATTTTTCCGATGCGCGCGCACGACAACACAAAAAAAAAACCGACACCCTGAAGTTAGCTAGTCAACGAAGAAGAAGTTAGCAACGTGAAATTAGCTAGCCAATGAAGTATAACTTCTTACGTGTGTACATAAGTATACATACTTTTTTATGTCTTGCCTCAAAACTTTTTACTAGGTTTACTGATTTTGATATATATTTTTTACATCGAAAGCTTGTGCTGGTGGTGAAGCCCCATTCCAATTTATTCGAGATCTGACAAGAACCCTTTCAGTTGACTAGCCCGTTGGCGCAGTTTGTAGTGACCCTGCTTTCTGCTTCTTATGCTTATATAAATAGGATAAGGGCAGGGAGATGATGATGTAGTTATGCTTAATAGTGCGTACTTAATTGATTGTTTTTCTTTGAATAAACTCTGAACTTACGTGCTTCTATAGGGTAGAATCGCTGGATAAGCAGCATTATAGCAGGCAGATTTATAATATTAGTATAGACTAAATTACCATTCGACTCAAAAATGGCTAGTCACAGAATTGTTTTTCATAGTAACAGAAAAATAGTAAAAAAATTGCGTGTTGTACACAACAAGTACACATGTCAGAAGTGAAACTTCTTTGGCAAACTAATTTAAAATTATTTATATAGATTTACAAAGTAGCGCGGCGTGCAGCGCGGCGCGCCCTTCCCTGTCGTTTTTCCGTTGCATCCGGTTTGAAATCACAACGATTCTAAAGAAGTTTCACTTCAAAAAAAATATTAAAATATTACAAAAAACACAACATACGGCGAACCCAACAATTGCCCGTCACAAGTGCGATAGTTCCGCAGCACGCTCCGGGCGCTGGGCTCATGTCCGACAGAAATAGAAAGCTTGTTTACAGAACCATTGCCGAAAGAATTAGGTATTATACTAACTTGCACACGACACTGGGCAAGTGTGGGTTAATTGCTTATACTTGTGTGCGACCGCGAATCTTAAGAGGCACGGGAATACATTATTTATTATTTATTACATATGGATTGTTTTGGTTTTAAATTATTATTAAGGTCATTATTTGGAATTATCACTCACTTCAGCCTATCGCAGTCCACTGCTGAACATAGGTCTCCCCAAGTTCGCGCACAAAAATTGACGTGAACTCATGTTTTGCCCATAGTCACCACGCTGGGAAGGCGGGTTGGTGACCGCAGGGCTAGCTTTGTCGCACCGAAGACGCTGCTGCCCATCTTCGGCTTGTGTATTTCAAAGCCAGCAGTTGGATGGTTATCCCGCCATCGGTCGGCTTTATAAGTTCCGAGGTGTTAGTGGAACTGTGTTATCCCTTAGTCGCCTCTGACGACACCCACGGGAAGAGAGAGGGTGACTATATTCTTTAGTGCCGTAACCACTCAGCAGATTTGGAATTAATCTACAGATAATCTACGTTTCAATAAACTCTGTGAAATAAGTTCCTCGTAGGAACCAGCAGACTATTCTTATAATTGTTTGGGAAATTGTATAATTGTTGTTAGGGAAAAATAATAACAGTAAATTTTAACTATGCGCGCGCACACCGTCACGAAAAATCCGACACCCCGAAGTTAGCTAGTCAACGAAGAAGATGTTAGCAACGTGAAGTTAGCTAGCCAATGAAGTTTAACTTCTTACGTGTGACCATAAGTACACACACAATTTTTTTAATTGTAGAGTTGGTAAAATAAAAAAAAATCTTCAGGTAGCTGATACGGCGAACTTTGTACCGCCATAATTATTTTCCTTAAATATATCTACTTTTAAATTTTATTTCGTATATTTAACTTTTATTTATAAACTAGCTTCTGCCCGAGACTTTGTTAGCGTGGAAAAGGAACAATTCTGTCATACATGATTTTTCGCGAAACTTTAACTGTTTACGCAGCCGCACGCAGTGGAAGCTCTCAAAAGGAAAAAAATCCCTGATTTTGAAACATTCTTCATTGGTGCTCCGCTCCTCTTGGTCTTAGCGTGATGATATATAGCCTATAGCCTTCCTCGATAAATGGACTGTCTAACACTAAAAGAAATTTTTAAATCGGATCAGTAGTTCTTGAGATTAGCGCGTTCAAACAAACAAACAAACAAACAAACAGACAAACAAACAAACAAACAAACAAACTCTTCAGCTTTATATATTAGTATAGATATATTTTTAATTTTCAGGCACAACCCATGGAAGAATATACTAAACCTCGTAACTGCACTGATTCCCGTCGGCATCATCATATCAGCGCTCACTCCCAACATCATCACTTTGGAGGACGCGGGCAACTACCCGCAGTTAGTATACGAACTCTTATACGAATAACCCCATAACATCATGAAATAGTTAAAACTACGTATTCTTTATAAATCATAATTAAACGTTAGTTATATTTATAAGTTGTTTTTATGCATATTATGTACTAGCCGACCCGTGCCCACTTCGTTGGGCGTTATAATCCATTTCACATAAGGGGTCGTTCAAGTATTACGTAACGCAAATTTTGTAGATTTTTGACCCCCCCTCCCCCCCATGTAACGCGCCGTAACGTTTTCCTGTACCCCCCCCCCCCAGCCCATAAACGTTACGTAACACCCCAACTGACCATTTTTACCCAAATGTCACAACTTTGTTGCGAAAACTACCGAAAAGTCGCTTAAAAAAATCGCGTTTGCGGTAAGTATATATATATATATATATATATATATATATATATATATATATATATATATATAGTTGTAATCAGTTTTCGATCTAATTTAAACGAGACTACAAGACAAGTATTAGCTATCGACTAAAGTAAGAATCATCGAAATCGGTACACCGAGTAAAAAGTTATGCGGTATAATATAACGTAGGTCGACGAAAAAGTAGTCACGTAAATACGCATTAATAGATATAACTCTAAAAGTACTTGTCAGATCTCAATTAAATTAAAATGGGACCACATGACACGCAACACCTTTCAATTAAAACAAAATTGATCGAAATCGGTCCACCCAGTCAAAAGTTCTGAGCTAACATACATAAAAAAAAAAAAAAAACATACGTGTCGAATTGAGAACCTCCTCCTTTTTTGGAAGTCGCTTAAAAAGGGATATAAACGAAAAGGGTTGCCAATATGGGAGATTTTAGTACACTAGTTTTTTTATTTAAATAAAAAACAACGTTACGTAACGCGTTGTTCGAGACCCCCCCTCCCCCCCTTGTAACGCATCGTAACGTTTTACAAGACCCCCCCTCCCCCCCTAATAGCGTTACGTAATACTTGAACGGCCCCTAAGAAGGGTACGGTGAAATTTGATATGTTCCAATACACTCTCACTATTTTCAGCAAATCAGATAAATATAAATGTTTTAAAATCACCAATTAATTTCTAAGGCAAATAATAATGCTTGATTAGATTGAATTGTTGACACGGCACGTCAGAGGGCGCAGGTTCAAATCCTGCTGATTTAAAATCTTTATATATTTTTATCTTTTTCCTTTTATCTTGTCACTCCTGAATAGTGTAGCTTTCTGTTAGCGAAAGAATTTTCATGATCGGATCAGTATTTGCGAAGATTACCCCGTATATACAAACAAAGTTATAAACTTTACCTCTTTATAATATTAGTATAGATTATAAGTTGTTTTTATGCATATTATGTATCTTAGTTTCGAGTTTTTCCTATTTTTAGTCTATCAGCGGACATGCAGGGAAACATACCGTATGTTTAGGAATTTTCAAATCTCTATATACAATTTTAATGACAAAGCCCCATTTCTTTCTTGTCTTAACTAGTCTTCATCATAAGATGGCGTCGGCGCTTCAAAACTAAAAATTAAAAAAGGAGTGTGATTTAGACCACACGACTGAAGTAAAATTTACGACACGTAACTCTCTCTCTTTCTATCTTAACTAACTTATATTTCCCTTTCATCTTCGGTTCACCTCTCCCGATCACACTTTTCATAACGCTCTCGTAGCGCATTCACCAGCTTACTCCTCAAGTCAAGCTTGCGTAAAGAAGTTTTACATAAATTAATTATTAGGTAAGATAAATCTACGGCCGATACGAAATAGGAAAAGAAACAGCAAGAAAGTCAACAGAGTAATCTTTTAAATTGCTCAACCTCTACAAATTCTGACATATATCTTTATATTCTTTAACTTAGAAATCCCAAGCAACAACTATTATATAAAACCAAAATTACATCTCTCAGTAAATCCAAAATGTTAAAAAAAAACAATAGACGCATAATTTAGTACAATTCGACAGTGTAACGAAAACCGCGACAATTTCGTAATTAATCAAAGTAGAGAGTGTGGCGATTTGACAAAAGATCAAAAAATGTTTTAACGTTATAACAGTCACCGAACATGGCATTAACTCAAGTTTTTTGTATCATAATATTTGAGTATAACAAAAGCGTGGCTAATTTCGTACATTGTATGGTTTTTACAAAACAATAATAATTGCTACATGCTGTTTGTTCATTACTCAGAAATTGTTGTAGGTACAAGTCGACTTAAGCAAATAATACTTATATGTAATTTAAATTTCACCGACTTAGTTTTAGTTATATTAATGTGTTCAATTTTTTTTTCACAATATCAGTCTGTTTGTGTATATATATTTGTAAGAATATCTAGAAAAAAATAGAATTTGGTGGAATTTAACATTCAGTTAACATAAAACTTTAACTGTCTTCAAAGATTACTCATTATATCTTAATGAAATTTAGAGGGAACTACAAGACAAGCATCAGCTTTCGATTAAAACAAGAATTATCAAAATCGGTATACCCAGTGAAAAGTTTTGCAAAATAATACAAACGTAGATTGACGAAAAAACTGTCAAGCAAATACGCATTATTAGATATAACTTCAATAGTACTTCTTAGATGTCAATTATATTATATGGGAGCATAATTATGTCACGTACCTTTCGATTAAAAAAAGAATCATTGAAATCGGCCCCGCCCAGCAAAAAGTTCTGATGTAACATACAATTAAAAGCTTAGTAATATGGTCCCGTTTTTACCCTTTGGGTACGGAACCCTAAAAATACAGATGAATTGAGAACCTCCTCCTTTTTTGGAAGTCAATTAAAAAGGACACATTTCATAACAAAATACAAGTAAATCCTAAGCTATCAAAAGTATAAATAATAAAAACAAAATAACGCTATAGGTATTTATTTAAGAGGAAACGGCTATTTCAAGACATTGAAAAAACTAGTAAATCTAGATTATCTACTCTTGAATCAAGACAATCTATTACTTTTATAAAATAACAAACTTCCGTTGATCGTGAAAAAAAATACAAAATTAAATTTACATTTTACTTATGATAATTACACCAATTAAATCATAACTATCTTTCTGTTTTGACATGTCCAATTAAAACCTATTTACAAATCGTGACTTTTACCGTATAATTTGTACAAAAGCTCTAAATCTTTTAATTTATTTTTATTTTTAACGTGATATTATAATATTAGTCTTTAAATTAAATAATTAATACACAAAAAAGCTGCTAACTGAACTGGTATCGCGATATTTTTTTAATATTCAATAAAAAATATTATACATTAATTGAAATAACGTGTCTATATTTTAAGTTGGGCAAAGTTGCATATCTGTGCAAAATTGCATCAAATCAATAGTTTCGGAGATAAGCCCGGACAAACATCATGATACGAGATGTGTATGATATGTGTATGTCTATATAGTCTTAAATATTTGTATGTATATTTAGTCTTCTTCATCTTTTTTCACCTTAAAATCTTTAAAGGAATAACTTCAATTTCTTGCCAATTCTTCATCAAAGAGTACATTATTATTAAATCTATTGTAACAGCGTCAATATAAGAATTCAAAATCTAGTTTAAAATGGCTTTTGAAACTTACTTCAATAAAATTAATTTGATTTTGACATGTTGATACAAATCCACGAAGTATCTATACTAATATAATAAAGCTGAAGAGTTTGTTTGTTTGATTGTTTGTTTGTTTGTTTGTTTGAACGCGCTAATCTCAGGATCTACTGGACCGATTTGAAAAATTCTTTCAGTGTTAGATAGCCCATTTATCGAGGAAGGCTATAGGCTATATATCATCACGCTAAGACCAATAGGAGCGGAGTCCACGCCGACGAAGTTGCGCGCAGAAGCTAGTATCATATACAAACCACCGGACGGCAGTTTATTAACATGATGTACGTATAGATTATAGAAAATCAATTAATTAATATCGACATACATCCTGACTGAAAGGATGTTATGCCACACGATACAGCGACATACATTTGTAGTCGTAAGCCATTCAAATTAAATTAATTACATATACATACAAAATGCTTTCGTGGCCGTCCGTTGCGTCACCCGAAGCGCGTTGCGTGCCCGGACGCATCCGCGTTGTTACATCTGTTAAATTAATCCATTTCACGATTTATCAGAACACAGCGGATGTTTCAGGAAACTGATACATCCGGTTTTTAAAATTATTATAAATCTATATCCGTATTTATGGATTGTTTTTGATTATTTTGTTTGTATCGGTTTTGAAATGTTTTTTTGACGTGACAACGTCTAATAAATCGATGAACACCAGCTGCATGCACGAAAAAGGACGACTCATTATAGCGTTACGCTTATTGTACGCTTGCGCCGCATCTATCTCTCTTCCACTCGATTGGCCTATCCGTTCGAGGATAATTATGTTTTGTTATGACGTTGTCACGTTACACTATCGTCAGTAAACCAACTTTGATGATGAGAGTCTAATTCCTCCACCCTGCCTCTGCATTTAACTATTGAACGATAGTAAAAATTGGTTGTCTGCGAGGAGAGATATAAAGACAAAGTAATAATATATTTGTTTATGATAAAAAAGAATTGAATCGAATCGCCATCGATGTCAATTTCAGTTTCATTCAAGTAGTTATCAACATAACGAGAGTGTTAATCGGAAATTGCTAATGTTTGTAGCAAACTTCCGTTTTGGAAATTAGATCTTTTTATGAAACTAATAAAGGCGTGCGTTTAGCGTAATGCGTTTTGTGTTGTGTGCGATGCGCGGCCACATACATACAGACATTCTATCTGAAAAAAGCAAACCTTATTATATTTAGTATCTAACGATTTATTTTTAAGTTTGACTATTTGTCTAGCTAGTATGTACTATTTACTAATCTGTGCTAGTATTGAAGTAGGCACCCAGACTCTAAGCAATAACATCACTACATATTATAAAACAATGTCGCTTCCCGCTGTCTGTATGCTTAGATCTTTAAGACTACGCAACGGATTTTGATGCGGTTTTCTTTAGTAAGTAGAGTGATTCCAGAGGAAGGTTTATATGTATAATACATGCATAATATAGTAGAGGAACACTGATAGTTTTAAAGTTTTCTAATGTGATGTCGTAAATTAACACATTTTTTGCGCTTAGATTAAAAATATTTATTTTATAGTTTTTTATATTTAGTATCAGCATTGCACCCGTGCGAAGCCGGAGCGGGTCGCTAGTTTGATAATAATAAGAAGATAAATATGTGTGTGGACTTGTGAGGCTGTATTTCAGTTAAGATATTACTAATTTTGTGCTAAAACACAGCTTATACCGCATCGCATTCGCATTCAGCCTGTAACATCTCACTGTTGGGCATATGCCTCTTTCTCCATTTAGGAGAAGGATTGGAGCTTAATCCACCACGCTGCTCCACTGCGGGTTGGCGGAAAACACAGTTTATAAGTATTTTTTTTTAAAGTAACTGCGGAGTCACTTGCTGATTCTTCTCTGTAGAATAAACATTCTAGCTTAGCGTAGCTTTACTTTTAAATATAACAATCACTTTAAAATTTTAATTTGTAAAATGACGATTCGAAAGCGCTTTTGAAGCTTATTTGAATAGAGTGGCTTTTAATTTTGATTTAAGGCAGAATTCAACTGTGGCAACGATCCGTTAAACAAATACATATATACTTTCATTCCACTCACTGTGAACCATCTATGTAATACTAGCGACCCGCCTCGACTTCGCACGGGTGCAAAAACTATCAGTGTTCCTCTACTATAGTATGCATGTATTATACATATAAACTTTCCTCTGGAATCACTTTATTTACTAAAGAAAACCGCATAAAAATTCGTTGCGTAGTTTTAAAGATCTAAAGCATACAGACAGCGGGAAGCGACTTTGTTTTATACTATGTAATGATATAATTGAGATAAAAATTCAAGCCTACATAAGGTTAAAAGACATTAATTGTTGAAGATGATGACTTCCGAGACACTAGTATTTAGTGTTCCTCAAATATTGTGACTAAGTTAAGGTTACCGGTGTAACGATACTCCTATGGTGCTCTGGTGACTATTCACCAATTTATAAAATCCTGGTCACGGCACCAAATTGTAACTATACTATACTATGGGGTGTGGTGAGAAAGACCCCAACATATATAAATTTATAACATGCTGGTCACGAAGAACCAAAATGTGACACTATCATGGTAGTGGCGTTACAAGCTAATATTAAGCTTAAGAGGACATTAAATGTCTTTGGCCTTATGAATGTGATTGTCTAGAATAAGGAAGGACTCTACGTTGTGTTTGATTTTTGTTTCAGAGTAACTTAAGTTCTTATTGTGGTATGCCGAAGGAAAGACATAGTATATGTTATTAGAAGCCTTGATTTCTATATAAACTCTACAACTAACAAACATCCTACCTAGCCATTAATTTAAAATAACATTTCTGCATAAGGACATTAAATTACTGAAATTAATTTAATTGAAAAGATATTTACACTTACCAGTGATATAAATACTATAGATAACTAACTTCAGGAATACTATTTAAAAAAAGAAAGGAAAATATTAAGCTTTACATCACCTCATAAGTAAATTAATTAAGAATTAATAAAATTTAGTAAATTAGAACCGTTAAGAATAAATAGGAATAAAACTTATTTATTTAGAAATAACTATCACCTACTGTTTAACTAAAAGATCTGACGTCTCCTTCAGAATGTGTAAATTATAATTGCTAATATTTTTTTTAGTGAATCTAGATAGCTAAAATAGAAATAAAGTTAAATAATTATATTCAAGATATCCTATAATGACATTGATTAATTGAATAGTGTCTAAGTTTCTTTTACATGTATTTTTAGATCAAACCTGATATAATAGATAGCTTCTGATATCTCTAAACAAATGAAATAAATAACAATAGATAAGTAAATGAAATAATGATTAAATACATACTATATAGCTATTAATTATCTTGAAATAATTTATTCAGTTAATAAATTATCTCAGATAATTGTGAAAGATAAATTGTAGTGTTTGTTTGTATGTGTTAATCTGTTAGGATAGGGTTTATAGGTATTAGGGAATTAAAAGGCCGGGTTCAAGTGAACCCGGGGGTCGCAACCACCAAATCCCCTCCGACCCTATCCGATCCACACCGTGCTGAAGGCTCTAGATTAAATTAGGCACAACGTTGGTGCTATTAAATCAAAAGAAGGGTAGTAGGTAGGAAAATGAGAGGACCCAATTCTCTACAGTAAGTTAGATGGAAATATATCCTGTCTAACAAATGCTTGTTTCATACCGTTGCAGTACAATCATGCAATGACTGTATTTGAGTAATCCCTTGGGACGTCATATAGACATAACCAGTGAACTACTAGAGTTGATGTAATTACCAAGCTGTAAACAGACATGGTACGAAGATGTGTTCCTCGTGAACAAAAGGAGATCGTGTCTACTGATCTTTTCATTGTGTGCTTACTAGCCACATACGGGAACTTCGGTCACACAACTACTTTGAAATTCGATCACGAAACCTACTACTTTTGTCACAATAGGATTGTATAGTGTAAGATCCCATAGGAAGACCTACTGAGTTACGAGTCTATAGTCCGCTATAGTGTCAAGCCTCGCCACCATTGTGAGATGGGTCAAACAGCGACTAGCGATTTGCGACAACGCAACCTTTCGAGTGTCCTATAAGGAAATTAAGAATAAATATAGGTATAAGACCAACATGTAGAGTGGATGTATTGTGCAGGTTTGCCCTTGCATGACTCACAGCACTCACATGAAACAGCATTCATTAAACAGAATAGGTTGTTCAATTGAAACACTGAACCAGTAATTAAGTTGTTAAACATTTGAATATATCAGGCTCTCTCAGGAACTGAATGGATTTATCAAGGACATGGTAGTGTCGAGAGATAAATAAAACAATTAAAATATAACATACTTCATTTACTCAATCAGAATCTCTGAGAGTATCTCATTTTCACAATGAAAAGAGAATGCATATTTAATAGGTTTTATAATCCATCAATGTTTGTATGTTTGTACAACACAAGAGGGCTTGATTAAGGCTTGGCTTAAATCTCAGTAAATCCGCCTTTAGGACTTAACAGAGACCGTCCACAAAAATTAGCAATAAATTAATTGGAAAAGTGAATATGTTTCTCTATTAGTCTAAAATAGAACTTCATACCACTGTCCAAATATAAATTACTAACCTTTGTTGCAGTTCAAACAACGACCATACACTAGGTGTCTGGTGAAGTTTGTCCATGTCTCTTATCAAAGATAAGGAAACGTACGTATAGTATTTACCAAGAACATAGTTCAATTAGGCAAATACAAACGCAGAGGTTAGGTAGGAAGTACACGCAACTTTCTTTACTAGATAGCCCAAGTTTAGGATCTACCTAGCATCGATGACGCGATGAACTGTGGCTTAGACGGGCCAAGCCTTATAGGGGATACCTATAATAAAACACTGGCGAATACAAACATTTATGGATTCACCTGAACATGGTTTATATAGTTCAATGAAAGTCATCGTAAGAATGAGACACTCCAGTCTACCAGATACCTCGTCTTGACACTCATTTAAGAACACAAATTCTTAGATCAATGTTCAAAACTACAAGAGTTTGTGTAATGTCAAGGTTCAGTGTATAATTACCTCATCTTAGAATGAATTCAAGAGCTAAAAGTATCCTTGAACCCATTCAAGACTACAACCACCTTGTTACCTCGTTCCAACATATATTTAAAAACTACAAGTTCTTAAATTAATGTTTAGAACTACAAGAGTTTGTGTAATGTCAAAATGAAGCCAAATATACATATATATATATATATATATATACATATACATACATACATATACATTCCATAGAAGCACATTTATATGCAGAGAACATTCAACAAGATACGACAACTAATCATTAGTTTGTTTATAGGTCATATCATCCACTACACTATCTACTTCCAAAGTAATGACTTCATTAAATAACACAGTAAAATTTCATTTCATTATTCAAATACACCCTAACGAAATTCTATTTAACCCTTACTATAGCCATATCTAATATGATAGTTTTAACCAAAGATTTATTCAATTTATATATGTAATTTAAAGTTAAACGAATGTAATGTGATCACTTATTTAAGCTAGATTTCATTTTATCAGTTAAATTCAATATAAATATGGTCGTAAGGCTTATTTCATAATAATTTCATTCAATAATCAATCAATAACTAATAGTATCAATGTAAACCTTTTCATAATAATTTCATTCAATAATCAATCAATAATTAATAGTATCAATGTAAACCTTTTCATAATAATTTCATTCAATAATCAATCAATAATTAATAGTATCGATGTAAACCTAGATAATAATTCATTAGATATCTTTTATTAAAAATCTCCGTAAAAGTTATAAAGAATATTCGAACCAATCAGGAGCTCTTGATCACAGGTCTTTCACTGAATTTATTTAGCGGATTACAATTAAAGATTTTTATAATAAAGAATTGCACTTAATAATAATCACTAAAAATAAATTAAACTATTTCGCGAACTACACTGAAGCTACATTGCCACACTCGGCCAGCTTACGCTAATGAGATCTCTGATCCAGACCTAAAAATACTTTTAGGTATTCTATGTTTAATCTAAGTCAGAGATCTCATAGCTTCGCCAGCCGAGGGGCCGCGACGGCCGAGGAGGCCTACGTGCTCTCTTCCTCAATACTGTACTTCGAATTCCCGAGTCCAAACCCGAATGTCTCCCCCGACGCCCCAACTGTCTATATATCCAGCGTCTTATTCCCCCTCTACGCCTACCATCGCGCGTCCTGCAGTGTTGCCATTTACACGGCAATTGCCGCGTTACACGGCAATTTGGATATATTCGGTGATAAAACGCGGTACACAGCAGTACGTTCATTGCCGTGTTCAAAAATACGGCAATCCAATGTGTAATTGTTTTTTCCTAATAATTTAATCGATAGTTTATAAGTCATTATAGTGCAACACAAAAACAAGAACAAGAAATAAAATTATTACAAAAAACAAGGAATAAAATTATTACTTCCTCAATAAATTGAGCTTTACTGGCTGTAAGCACTTTTATCCGATCCAAAGGAAATTGCGTAAATCAATTAAACAAAAACACAACAAAAGATAAACAATATAAAGGGAAAAAACAAATATACATTGAATAAAGCCGAAGAAAAAATGTTAGTTACGATAAATTTGTATGACGGTTGTGAAGAATAATGTATTATTCAACCGATTTCAAAAAGGAAGTTATTTAACCGACTTCGAAAAAGGAGGCAGTTACTCAATTCGACCGCATAAATATATTTTTTTATGTACGTTCGGGGACAACCCCGTCGTTCACGAACCGATTCTTATAATTCCTTCTTGTTTGAAAGGAGACATCCCAAGGGCGGCACCATGACAAGAAAACCAGGACATGATAATGGAATCCCAGACAAACCGAGGGGAACCCCCGAAAATCGCAGTGACGACCAGTGCGCCTGTCAACTCTTTCCCGTCCACCCACGCTGCACTACCCGTCGATACACTCGAAGTCAGCCTTCTCGTTTGCTGCTAGCAAACACAATTATTTATTGTCATTTTTAACCTTACGTGTTAATGTAAAGTAAATACACGGCAATTTTGTAGTTTTTATTCCAAAACACGGCAACTTAAAACTTTGTGATGGCAACCCCGGCGCCCTGTGACTCCAGCAAAAAACTGAATCCCACGCCTATCCAACGCTTAGGGCCGATTTCACCGTTTGCATTGGAAACTAAGTTTAATAAAACTACGTTTTGCTTAATCGAATTTATAGTTCGATTCTAATCTTGGTTTTCGTTTAATTATTATTACGAATCATTTGTATGGGAATATAGCAAAGTGTTGTTTTAAGACTTTTTCAGGCAATTTTTTTTTAAAATTTCTCTCCGTAACAACCATCCTCATACTTCAAGGAACATAAAAAAGAATTAGCGCAATCGGTTCAGCCGCTCTCAAGACTTGCGCTCAGCAACATATTCAGCTATTCATTTATATATATATATAGAGATACACTACTATAAACTCGAGTATCAGAATATATCATATGACAACTTGACAAGATTTGTTTTTTAATAGGTTAGACCGTTAGAAGCTCTAGACAAAACGCGTTTACACAGCTAAACGCCAAAAATCGGTCGTTTAGAATTTAAACTCAGTTATTCTCTAACTGCGTTTAGTTTATGTTGGTGAAATGCAATTTCCAGCTCTAAACTCCGTTAAACGCGTAAACCGAGTTTACGTCGAACTAATCGCGATTATTTCAATCAGTGAAATCGGCCCTTAGAATGTTTCACCTTATCAAAGTTTTAACAAATCTGTCAACACAACAAATTTAAGCTTGTCTCGAATATATTTAAAATTTATCACCTAATATTTTAAAACGATAGCTAAACCGTTCAGTTCCCAGCAAATAAATCTCTTTCTCAAGTACAACTTAAAATTTGAGACCCTAATGAAATAGAACAATTTTTGTTCATTAAGATGACTGAGTTATGTTTACGTGTCAACACACATTTCGATTTATGCGCTTGTTATCTCAAGTATAACTTAAAATTTATAGACTAATAATTTAGAACCATTTCCGTTCACTAAAACAATCGAATTGTGTTCTTGTGTCACGTTACACCGGATAACACTGGGTATATTAACTAAGCTGTACCTTACCTGTTGCTTATAATTTGAACTTTTTAAATTGGATGCTATTTTTGCTACCTGGATCTTTTATTTTTATTACTTTTTTTCAAAATGTAGATATATTTTGACATTCGTTAAGTGTTTAAAATGATCTTATGGTGAAATAAATATTTTCAATTAAATTCAATAAATTTTCATTATGAAAAGAAAAATAATAATTCTTATTCTTAAAATTACGTAAAATACTTATCCTACAAACTCAAAGTTATCTAAACCCTTTTAACTGACTTCAAAAAAGGAGGTTCTCAATTCGACTAAATTTTTTATATGTATGTTTATGTTACCAACGAATTTTCGACTAGGAGGACCGATTTCGATGATTATTTTATCGAAAGATGGTGCATGTCGTGTGTTACTATTTAAATTGAATTGAGATCTGACAAGTACCTAATTTTTGAGTTATTGCTAATAATACGTATTTACTTGACTATTTTTTTGGTCGATCTACGTTGTATTATAACCTCATAAATTTTTACTGGTTGCACCGATTATGGTGATTCTTTTCTAATAGAAAGCTAGTGCTCGTCACATAGTAGGTACTAGTTAAATTTAATCTATTAAGTACTTTTTGAGTTATCTATACTAATATTATAAAGCTGAAGTTTTTGTTTGTTAGTTTGTTTGTTTGAACGCGCTAATCTCAGGAACTACTGGTCCGATTTGAAATATTCTTTCAGTGTTAGAAAGCCCATTTATCGAGGAAGGCTATAGGTAGGCTATTTTTTTAAATTAGCGCGTGTGAAACCGCGGGGCACAGCTAGTCTCTAATAATGCGTGTTTACTTGACAATTTTATCGTTTACCTACGTTGTATTACTTGTCGATGTAATTGAAGTCGGTTTTGTTTTCGTTTGCAACCAAACACAACTATTAATATTTACATTTAAGGTAAAATACGCTAAAACGAATTCGTAACAATTACCACATCAACGTTACGCAGAAACGCGGCGAGGAAGGACTTACATCCGTATGTTATACAAGTGTGAAAGCAGAATTAAATATTTTACGAACGCACCAAGTTTCCAGCGGTACCGGTCCCGGGTTTGAGGACGGCGGCATTCTTTACGGCTATTGTTTAACTGTTTAACGCCCTTTTATAATCTTTTCATCTGGCGTGTATGTTTTATGATGTACAGGTTTTAAAAGAGTAGCAATTGAGTTACTTTCATAATATTCTCAGCAGGATATATCTGTAGTGTCAAGGAAAAACAAGATAATTCAATTTATAGCTAAGTCGATGAATAAAACTTTGAAAAATGAGATCTTTGCACCTATTGATTCAAAATATTAATGTGTCTCATGGTAAGAAGGAGTCAAGTTACTAATATATCGAATATTCATTAAATTTCAATTTTCTAACAAATCACATGTTTTTTTTATCATCATCATCATCATCATCGTTTCAGCCTATCACAGTCCACTGCTGGACATAGGCCTCCAGAAGTTCGCGCAAAAATGGCGTGAACTCATGTGTTTTGCCCATAGTCACCACGCTGGGCAGGCGGGTTGGTGACCGTTGGGCTGGCTTTGAAGCACTGAAGACGCTGCTGCCCGTCTTCGGTCTGTGTAGTTCAAAGCCAGCAGTTGGATGGTTATCCCGCCATAGGTCGGCTTTTTAAGTTCCAAGGTGGTAGTGGAACTATGTTATCCCTTAGCCGCCTCTTACGACACCCACGGGAAGAGAGAGGGAGGCTATATTCTTTGCCGACGTAGCCACACAGTACATGTTTTTTAAGGCTTTTTTATTAATTGCCCGTTGCGAAAAATTTAATTATATGTACTTATCTTCTTTTTCCAGACAGCCTACAGTAAATATGTCATTTTTGTTATTTCATATTCTTTTTAAGTGTACAAAATATCCCTGTACCATATACTTATTTAAATATAAAGGTAGTGTAAGTTTATTTGTTCAAGTATAAAGTCATGACAGACAGTGAAGTTTCTTTTACATTTTATTTGTATAAGCATAGACGCAAATAAGTTTTTTCTACATGTTATTAAAAGCTAATAACGCTCGCAGTTTTCCCTCTCGCGTTTCCCGGAGATCGGGCGAGAGTGTCAACGAACTTCCGCCCATCAGCGAGCAGTGCAAGCGGAGACTGCTCTGTGAATTGCACTCGGACGCTAACTTCGTACGGTAAGTCTATATTATACGCACCTATTCTTACCTAGGTTCTAAAGTTTTATAAAGCGTTTCTATCAAAGCCAACCTAATCATATCGTTAATCACGATTCAGCCTGTAATATCCCGCTGTTGGGCATAGGCCTCTTTTCAATGTAGGAGAAGGATCGGAGCCTAATCCACCACGCTGCTCCAATGCGGGTTGGAGGATATATTCCCTACTATGAGTAACGATCGCTATCAGGTGTAGATGATAACAATCGGGACCGACGGCTTAACGTACTCTCCGAGGCACGGTGGGGAGACCCACAAGCACTGCACAAACACCCAGACCACGGCAAACATCTGTATGGCCAATACAAATGTTGTCGTGTGCGGGGATCGATCCCGCAACCGCCTGCGCAGCAGCCAATCGCAATCCAGCGCTGTGACCGCTGCGCCAACGCGGCGTCTTACGTATTGTCAATAATATAGATCAAATTGTATAGTTATTTTACATTATATTAAACTTTGATGGCTTGTTACGATCCCATCTTTATTGTAGGGTAGTCTGATATTTTTATTTAGTTTTCGTTTTCGTTAACAGGGCAAAAACCACACTATGTACGACTTCTTTTTGAAGTAAAACTTCTTTACGCACGCTTGACTTGGACAGTAAGCTGGTGAATGCGTGACGAGAGCGTTACGAAAAATGTGATTGGGTGAGGCGAAAGGAAGTTGAGAGGGATATATAAGTTAGATGGAGCTAAAGACGTTTTACTTCAGTCGTGTGGTCTAAAGACATTTTTTTCGTATTTGAGTTGCGTATACAATAAAGCACTGGTCCCCACTTACGATCTACGTAAGATCGTCGGTGGAGACTGATGAGGACTGCGAAGAACCGGGACATTTGGCGTAAATTACGGCTGATGTGAAGCGATACAATAAAGTTTTTTTTTTACGTTACTAAGTCGACAAACAAGCGTACGGCTCACCTGATGGTAAGTGACTACCGTAGCCTATAGACGTCTGCAACACCAGAAGCGTTGCAAGCGCGTTGGCGACCCTATCCCCAATCCCCCCAGGAGCTGTGTGAATTAAGTCAAAGAAAAAGTGATTACTAATTTAATTTAACAGTGATTCCCGGCCACACCGAGCGAACCTCTGCTACAAGATCCACTGCGGCGACCCACAGGCTCTCAGTAAACTACTGCGTTGGTTGTTCCTCCGCAACCAGCGACATCACGCTCTCCACGACCGAAGAGGTTTTATTACGTGAAATAAATTGACTATGTTACAATTATGATGTTTTCTTTGTCTCTTTGATAATTTTGCCAAAATAAAGCAATTTTCAGATGATATCTGGCAAGTAATTTATTTAGTTTTCGAACCTTTTCGCTCATCATAATAACGAAATGAGTTAAAGTAAAACAATCTGTCACATTAGTCACTGGACAAATGCAGGCTTTGAAAGATGTCCAGTCCAGATGTATGGCCAGTCACGAATTCGGTGTTCAAAAATTTATTTATTTATTTATTTCATCACAATCTTACATCTAACATTACAGGATGTTATCCTAATGCGTTAGTGTAGTTGTCGTTTATATACATGTCAATGAAAAATACAACAATTGACATCACACTCTGAATTAAATTATTACAACACAATTAATAAATAATCAAATTACATAATTTAATAATTCCATTAATTAACCAATAAATCAAAACCAATAGAATAAATTTAAAACTAGTCAATAAAACCAAACTCCAATTCAATACTTGATAAAAATGCATTAATACCTACAATAAAAATTAAATAAAATATTAAAATATACAAATTTAAAACATAGTCAATAAAACATAATTAAAATTGAATAATTTATAAGAAGAAATAATAAGAAAAAAATAATCCTTAATAAATGTATACCTTGTAACAGCATTATTGTTTCTGTTGGATAGCATCTTATCAACCACACACCCAGCTTTAGACCACTGATAATAACTTTCAAATAAAAAAATAGCCTTAACAATTTCTCCACTCCGCAGTTACAACAACTATCAATTCTGCTTATGACCTATGAATGACATAATAACACGTGTTTTAACTGAGGTAGGGCACAGCAGGAAATTTCCTGCTCAAAATATGGAGCAGCCCGACTGGGGTACCTCGACCTTACAGAAGACAGCTAAATGATACTGATCAAGCAGTGCTGTGTTCCTTTTGGTGAGTAAGAGGACCAGAGCTCCTGGGGGGAATTGGGGATAGTTGTATTAAAAAACAATAAAATAAAATAAAAACGTGTTGGTCGTGATTTTGATCTTTTATCTCCTATCATTATTGAAACACAATTCGTTGTTTAACTATACTTACCAGTCGTAATTGTTTGTAAACGTACCAAACAAAAACTATAATTTACTAAGTTAATCGCAGATGTATCTACAGATAGCTTTTCAAAAGCAATTTTAACCAATCAGTCGGGAAACTATGAATACCTGTAGAACGATTACAAGGTAAATAAATAAAAGCTAGAAGAAAAACCAATTAAAAGCGTCTCATGTTTGCCGTGACCGATGTCTGTTGGAGAGAAAGTCAAATTAATACTCTGGAAGGCTGCGATTAAAGCACAATTCCACTTTCCAGATTTGGCTCAAATACATCGATGTGTGTATTTCTCCCTTCGTACTATCCACTCTGTGGTCTGTGGTACTATCCCACAAGTCTTTGCACAAGTTTCTCCGTAATAATATCTTTAAATGAAAAATCAATAAAATTTACTTTGTAAAAAATTACGTTCCATAGCTTAATATCCTGTTAAGTATAAAGACACGTGAGTATTTTTCTGATTTCCCATATCTGAGCTTAAAAACAAAATTGCCAAAAAACATCGTGCGATGAATTCTTTTCATCAAAACTTCATTATCATACCCTTTAAATTTAAATCAACTTCCTTCAGGAACAATCGCCTTAAAAGGACTCTTAAGTTTCTTGAAAATATAAGGTTTTAGCAATATATTAGTAATAAACACATGGTATCGAATACTATATGTATATTAAATTTGATACATTTTTCGTGTAAAGACTATTTTTTAATATTTTTAAACAAACTATTATACATAAAACTTTGGGAATTGGATAGATTTCAAATGAAGGTACTTATCAACTTATAATTTTAATAGAAAGAAAAGTACAATAATTAATAACACGGCAATGAGAACTTTTCAATAAATCAGTCACACAGTAACGAGGTCGTCTGACGGCCATTAGAACGCGTCCACCTCCGCGTAATTATGATATTTATCTCAATAATTGAGAATGATTCAACCCTACGCCGCGTCAAGAGCTGAAGATAATTGTTCTGTCGTACGAAAGTTCTTTGTTACTTACAATGTAACATGCTTTGCCCGCTTTTCACTTTCTTCTCGAGTCGTTAGAACATTAGTCATTTTTAAATGTAATTTTGTTAATTACAGTGATTGTTTAACAAGTATATAATAACGTTAGTTTTAACCGGTTTAAAAAAACGTTGTAAAATATTGTTATTGTTGCGCTGTGGCCGCGTCATGGTTTTCAATTACACATATTACACATTGATTTTAGTCTCTCTAAATTCAGAATTTCGGGATAAAGAGTATTGTCCTAGCTCGTATAGACATCATTCTAACCTAGATTCTAACAATAAAATAATGTCGTTCAAAATCATCACGTAGTTTCGGCGTGACGCGCGGCCAAAATACAGACAGTTAAAAAGTGCGTAAAATGGAACGTATAACGTATTTTGGCTTTAGTATCAATGATAATTATGGTGACTACGGCTTCCAAAACGCACACAATACCTTCAATGTACATAATTATTAATACCTAGCTAGATCAACTTGACAAGGATAGAATTCTTACGAAATCAATCTATTTTATGTCAATTTTATATATTCAAAATGAGCTATTAATTACAAATTAAACAAGAAACTGTGTTATATCAATATTGCAAACTTAATGTGTAGCAAAACTAATGTATTCGTACTCATTAACATGTAGAAAATCTCTTGATTACGAAATGATAGAATTTCTAAAAAAGATGATATCTATTTGTTTTAACACAGAATATTAATTTAATTTCGAAATTTCGTTTCTCGAAACAGAAATCGATCACTTTTATTTTTCAATATCCAGTGTATTTTTTAATACAAAAATCTAATGAAATACATAATATAAATAACAAACTAACAACAACACAAAAAAAGAAAATTGATGCTGCCGCTGGCTTTTACTCAGGAAGTATTACATAAAATGATAAAAAATAAATAAAAGCACCTTTCAGTCGAATTTTCCAAATTTAAATTTTATTTATTTTAAAAGTTACAACCTACCACCGGATTGGAATACAGATTCTGAAGAGAAGAACCGTCAAGATTCTCCGCAGTTACCTACTCTTTAAAAATTATAATAGGTATTTATACTGTGTTTTCATACAAATTTGGTAATATCTTGCATGAAATACATCGTCACTAAGTCCACACATCTTTATCATCATGTATGATCTGTGATATACCTTTTTTTTTTTTTTTTTTTTGGTATCGCAGGGTAACCCATTTACGGGTGATATCCAGGACGCCCGGGTAGGCAGTCCTAGACCGTATGTCGGACTCAGCATTTGGGGTGCTACTACCGCACTAAACCCCCTGCGGGAGCCTTCAGCCGCCATACTTGGAGGGTCCCGGATCTGCAGGCAACAGGATCCCTCCAGCGACAGGCTGGCCTCGGCGAAAAGGCCAGACTTCTCCTCCATGGGGACTGTCCGGCTCACCTCTGAACAGTCCCGACGACGCCGTGTCTAGCAGGCCCGGGTTCCCATCCCGGCCCGACACGGGCACAGGGGCGTTACTGGAAGCGCATTAAGTAGCGCCTCCTACGCACCCCCATTCGTCGCCCGCGGGTGGAAGCCACGTCGGCGGCCTCCTCTCTCACCCGCTCGTCGGCCTCCTTCTGGGACATTACTGTCTCGCAGAAGGAGACCATCGCCTTCCAGGACTCGTCGTCGCCGAGCATCGCGGTGATGACGCTCGGGAGTGACAAGTCCCCTCCGAGGACCGACGTCAGACCCTGACGCAGTGCCGCCCATCTCGGGCACACCTCGAGAGTGCTGGCAGAGTCCACCGCCGCGCCACAATCGTGACATTCAGTCGTCGGCCTACTTTGGGCCGTCCGACACAGGTAGTCACCAAAGCAACCATCTGTGATATACCTAAAGGATATGAAGTCAATACTTAAAAACAGAATTATTTGACTTTTATTCAAAGGTAGGTAATATTGAGACACTTCCCAGTCAGGCTACTATAATATTTAAGCAAAACCTCATACCTTATCTCAATAAAATAGTACCTAACAGATAAATAAATATAAATAAATTAATATAAAAAATATCTTAAAACATACACACACGGTCGTCTGTTCCTATGGTAAGCAACTTAATGCTTGTGTTACAGGTAACAACCGACTGTTATAACTATATTTTTTTTGTTGATAAATATACATAGAAATAATACATATGTATATATAAATATATAAATACAAATATTACACCCAGACTCAGAGGGGAATCGAACCCGCAACCCGCGGAACAGAAAGCAGGGACACTACAAACTGCGCTAACGGGCTAGTCAAACAGATAAATATTGAATTATTGATTCTTACTATTTCCTGTTGATTTTCTTACCCATTCCTCTCAAGTCTCAACAGCATCAATATTCCGAATAGCTGATAATTTCAACTTGACAAATATTTAATTGAAGAATAAAATAATCTTTTGTAAAATGACGTTATAAAAGTACTTTTGAAGCCAACTTGAACAAATAAGATTTGATTTTGATTGAGTATTGACACGTATACCCTTATAATTATAACAATGACTGCAATTTAAACCACATCAGCTCTCATGGTTTCTATTGAACCTTTATCAATAAATGATATGCCCTTAGGAATGAACCATTGTACTGATTCAATAACACATTTAATATTTCAAGGTAATATATAAATAGACTAACTTGCTTAAACAAACATTTATACAGTACGAAATATTATTTTTTTATTAAAATTGGATTTCGAAAAGTCTTTGAAATGAACAATTTTATTTATAATCTTCGTTGTATTGATTGTAATGTGAATTATAGTGTATTATAATTATATTCTTTTTCTATTAGATATAGCAGTGTAAAATTGTAAATTCACATCACGTATTCAATTATATACCTTTTATCATTACATAATATATTTGTCGGAGAGTCAATGCAGATAGTTATTAATGTCGGTACATACGTTATTCGTCTACCCTCACTCATTCTATTATTTGAGTTATTCTGACTTGTAGGTCGGTACCTGCGCTGTTGTCGACATTCATCTACCCTCTATTATTCGAGTAATTCTGCCGTGTATAAAAGACCGATGCAACCGCAGCTAGGGCAGTCTTGGCTCTGGCGTGGCGCGGTGCACTTGTGTATCCTGCTAGTAGCTTAACCTCGACTCTTGTAAGGGTTAGTTTGTGTACACGAATTAATTGTTACATTCTATTGTGGGCAACTCGGACAGTGAAGGCGAGCGTTAATGCGCATTTTAAAGGCGGCGCCGCCTTAAACCTAGACTCGGGTCGCAACTCCCGGGCACTGCACTGAGTTGTCCCTCTGCTACGCGACAGACGGTACCCGCTCGGTGAGTCCATTTAATACTTAGTAGTTCGGTCATCCGTCCGTTCTTCTCCTACCTACTTCTGATCTGCGACATCAGAAGTGGGATACTGTTCTCGTGCCCACTAAGCGTGTTACTATAGTGAATAATTTAGTTCATGATGCCATGAGAATCGCGTTCGCGTAGTCCCGTTGAATTATCGTGCGATCGAAGCGCAAGTCGAGTCGTCATCATTTAAAGCGATTTAATAGTAGTAGTAACCTGTCTCTTCATAAACGTTTACTTGGTATGACTGAGGAACAGACTAAGTTCAAAGTTAAAATATTCAATGACGCGAGCGTAGTTGTAGTAGTTAAGTGGTTTGTTAAGTTTTTGTGGTTACCCACTTGTTTGTGATAACGTTTTAATATCGCCTCAGCTTGAGTATTTCCGATTACCCTCTGTAACGGATATTTTTGTGTTTCTTTCTATGTTGTTTATTGAAGTGCCGAGGGAGCTTAAAGTTGGAGACGCCATCTTCCGAATAGTTAATGATGGTTTTCTGATAGGTCGGTCGCCGTTTTTATCATCTTTTGGCGGGATTGTTGTTATTTGTAATAAGCAGTTGCAGTTTAATTATTGTGCAACTAACGCTACTACACGGTACGTGGCGTATAAGTGACTACTGTGATAGCTTAGTCAATATAGTTAAAAGTGTGTATCGTGAATAAGTAGTGTAGGTTTGAAGTGAGAAATAAGTGATTTAGACTGTTTAAAAGGTTTTAGTTGTTCTGTTTAAAAACGTTTAAATTATTGAGATTTAACTGATAACACCTTGGTACAATCGTGGGCCTATTCTGGTAGTCCTTGTAGGTAAACGAATCTTGATCCGAAATTTCGAGGCCCTTTTCGCGTAATAGAAGTTCTCGAAGGTAATCGGTATACCCTTAAGGCTCTAAATTGTAAACGTACCTATTTTGCTCACGAGTGGTTAAGGAAAATGCTAACATGTCATGTACCAGACGATGTTGATGAAGTTTATGATCTTGTTGTTAATGATGATGTTCAAATTTAAGTAGATGGAGAGACTCGAGTGAATGACTCTATCGACCGTAACGTGTTCAACCGTACCAGTAGTTATTTCGTAGTCGTAGCCCGGTAGAGGGTGTCTCTTGGGGCAACCCAAGAGTCCAGGATGCACGGTGTGCGTTTAACTCTGGCGGAGGTCGTGGTCTGTTGAGACCGTAGCGTGTAGTTGCAGGGGTGACTGACACGGGTGTTCCATTCCGTGGATATGTTACTGAGATTAGAGGTCTTTACTCGAGGATTTTTGGTTGTTGTCTATAGTTTTGGTCGTGGTGACGTCGATGGTACATGGCTGTGGTATTTGTGTGAAGTGATTAGTTATAATTGGTTTAACGACATTTATGATTCAGATTATTGTTAAGTTCTTGAAACAAACTAAGTTTAGATCCTAAATACAAGGGACCGTTTGAAGTTTAGTTGTCTGGTAACAGAACCTATAGGTATGTTCACGATCGTTTACGAAGGATTCCTCTTACTGATGTACCTGCTGAATTAGATTTGTTTAATGTTGTTGATGCTAATTTGGTCGTATCACATGAGGTGATGACGATATGTGTTGGTCGTATCATATGAGTTGATGACGATATGTGTTGGTCGTATCACATGAGGTGATGACGATATGGGTGGCAATAGTAGTTGTAACTAGCTGCTGAGGCAGCCAGGCCATGAGAGTTGTATGTGATCTTAAGGTGTCAATAATAAAACTTTATTTTTTAATTACGGTTAGAGGAACCTTTCGTCTGTGTACGAATAGGATAGATTGGTAGTTTTTTGTGATTAAAGTCAACTGGCGTAGCAATGTAGACCACTATACAACCAATTTTATTGAGATTAATTTTGTTGGTGCCATTGTTTTTAAGTATCCATTGCTGAAACATGTTTTAGTTGTATTGCTCGATGGAGGCAATACATGTGGTTATCGTCACTCGATGGAGGTGGCATGAGCTACTGTCGCTCGATTTAGGTGACAGTAGCGACTCTTTTAGTTGGTTATCGTCACTCGATGGAGGTGGCATGAGCTGCTGTCACTCGATTTAGGTGACAGTAGTGACTCTTTTGGTTGGTTATCGTCACTCGATGGAGGTGGCATGAGCTGCTGTCACTCGATTTAGGTGACAGTGGCGACTTTAGTGGTTATCGTCACTCGATGGAGGTGGCATGAGCTACTGTCGCTCGATTTAGGTGACAGTAGCGACTCTTTTGGTTGATTATCGTCACTCGATGGAGGTGGCATGAGCTACTGTCGCTCGATTTAGGTGACAGTAGCGACTCTTTTGGTTGGTTATCGTCACTCGATGGAGGTGGCATGAGCTGCTGTCACTCGATTTAGGTGACAGTGGCGACTTTAGTGGTTATCGTCACTCGATGGAGGTGGCATGAGCTACTGTCGCTCGATTTAGGTGACAGTAGCGACTCTTTTGGTTGGTTATCGTCACTCGATGGAGGTGGCATGAGCTGCTATCACTCGATTTAGGTGACAGTGGCGACTTAAATGGTTATCGTCACTCGATGGAGGTGGCATGAGCTACTGCCGCTCGATTTAGGTGACAGTAGCGACTCTTTTGGTTGGTTATCGTCACTCGATGGAGGTGGCATGAGCTGCTGTCACTCGATTTAGGTGACAGTGGCGACTAATATGTGGAAAGCAATGATGGTGTAATGTTCTTGGTCAATTTTAATTTAATGGTAGATTCGCGTATGGTTGTATGGTGTGTCACAAAAAGTGGTTGTACTATCGCTTTATCCTTGGTTAAGTGTGGGTCAGGATAGGCCGAGACGAGACTGATATCGCAGTACCTTTTTGCTTTTTACGGCATCACACGGGGACGTGTGACTTGTCAGGATGGCCGTGTCGGAGAGTCAATGCAGATAGTTATTAATGTCGGTACATACGTTATTCGTCTACCCTCACTCATTCTATTATTTGAGTTATTCTGACTTGTAGGTCGGTACCTGCGCTGTTGTCGACATTCATCTACCCTCTATTATTCGAGTAATTCTGCCGTGTATAAAAGACCGATGCAACCGCAGCTAGGACAGTCTTGGCTCTGGCGTGGCGCGGTGCACTTGTGTATCCTGCTAGTAGCTTAACCTCGACTCTTGTAAGGGTTAGTTTGTGTACACGAATTAATTGTTACATTCTATTGTGGGCAACTCGGACAGTGAAGGCGAGCGTTAATGCGCATTTTAAAGGCGGCGCCGCCTTAAACCTAGACTCGGGTCGCAACTCCCGGGCACTGCACTGAGTTGTCCCTCTGCTACGCGACAGACGGTACCCGCTCGGTGAGTCCATTTAATACTTAGTAGTTCGGTCATCCGTCCGTTCTTCTCCTACCTACTTCTGATCTGCGACATATTATATAAAACAAAGTCGCTTCCCGCTGTCTGTATGCTTAGATCTTTAAAACTACGCAACGGATTTTGATGTGTTTTTTTTAAGTAAATGAGTAATTCCCATGCATAATATAGTAGAGGAACACTGATAGTTTTTGCAACCGTGCGAAGCCGGGGCGGGTCGCTAGTAATTTTATAAAAATATGTGAAAATCGTAAGGGATATCAGTTGAAAATGTTATTTCATTGTAGACTAACGTTGTACTAGCTTGTGTCGTCTCATTTCTGGACAAAAATCTTTCCCTTTACTAATTAGAAATAATAAAGAAACAAAATAGAGGCATGTAAATATTTAGTCGTCACCATTTACATGAAGCTTGAACGGATTATATTTTTTTTTTCAGATTTAAAACGTTCCAAATTTAAAAACTGACTGCCAATATCTGAATTATTTATAAAAACTTTTTTTTACAACTAATGAAGACTCGAGATAAACTCTACTACTGTTATCCAGTCTACGATTAAATATACCCTGGGCCATGTTACCTACCTTAAGAACTGAAAAGTACGTACACATTATGTCGTAACCCGGTTTCGTTTATTTAAGTATGAACTTGTCGGAATGTACCTACGTGTTTATATAATGTCCCTAAGTCAATTATCGACAAGCACTGACCGCGACTCTCTCGGCCACCGCCATGTTGCGTCATTCGAACGCAAATAAAAAGTTTCTACGAAAAAAGTTTTACTATATGTTACTTTTTTTTTAAAGTTAGGAAAGTGTTCTTTAATTAAGAACATTATTTATTTTAAATACAACTTTGTATAATATTTTTCAATTGCACTGAGTACTGTTAAAAATGTTTTTGAAAGATATTAACTTTATTCGTATTAAAAAAATGTTTACAATAATGACTTAAATTAACATTATTGGCGATATGTTTAATATAAGATTTAATTATACTAAACACAATAGCTGTGTTTGCTTGTAAACGAATACTCCGACTTCAATTTACGACGGTAAATACATCGTAGATAATTGAAAAAAATAATCAATAAAATACACATTAGTAAGAGTTAAGTACTCAAAAAGTATTCGTTGGATCTCAATCAAATTTAAATGGGAACAAATGACAAGTAACAACCTTTGAATAACTACAGAAAAAGTCATCAAAATCGGTACACCCAGTAAAAAGTAATGAATAATGATGATTTTGCTTCAATGCAGTACTTTTACGTAAATTGAAGTGCTATTACACTATCAAGCTTTAATTGAATTCTGTAAGAGATACACATACTACGACATAAGTCTAATATAATTTAGTAGTTGTATCTACAGTACGAAATGAACTTTTTCCTTCTTTCATACGAACTCGAACCCCAGAGATATCCACCAATTTCCGATCTCCACCTCCAGCCGACGACGAGGCGCGCTCTCACCGACACCAGTTGCACCTGACACCGCGCGAAGCACGCACAACACAAGTGCACAGAGAGTGACGCGAATTTGACATCACAATTTTTTTTAATATTTAAAAAAATTTGGAACTTTTTTTTAATTTTTATAAAAGAAAATTGAAACAATTTTTTTTTTTTATTTGAAGGCCAGTGAGAGTGTGTGACGGAAAGTGAGACCGCGGCATGCGCCTGAGCCGCTGACATTTTCACTTTCTTTTTGACGGGACACAGAGCGGTGAGTGTTGTGTAATACCTACGATGTGTGAATTTTATTATGTGTCTAGTTAAGCTTTTAAATCAAATATTCTTTATTTTTTTATTATTATTTATAAATATTTTATTGCACTTAAAACGAATATACAAAAAAAAAAATACATGTATGGTTGATGGCAAAGGTGGATTTATTAGAAGAGATCTCTTCTAGTCAACCGATGGTCATGAGATATTGTTGTATGTCGTATAGCATTATGTACATACGTACGTTAATAATTCAAATTTAAATAATTATACATTACTGAAATAGTCTTAAAAAAGTGACTTTAAATAAAAACTTTTTTCATTAAATTTCTTACAACCGACAATCATCGATAATAATTTAAAAAAAACGCACTAAAAGTCATAAGCTGTATTAAACTACAAACATAATTAATAGCATACGTGAATTTAATACCATCAAGGAAACTGATGTTAATAGTGCAGTGTGCACGCATTATCGGGTGCGTTGACCGGAAAACATTGTTGTTACTTACTGGTGTGACACTAGCTTTTATACTCTCTCTACACGAATGGGAAAATCCAGCTGTAGGGGCAGCACTTACATATATGTATATGTGCAGAATGAACTCAAGATTGATAAGTTAAAAAAAAACTTAAGCGAAATATGCGTGACAATGTGTCAGTTAGACGAAGCGTTGGCGCAACAGTCACAGCACTTGATAGTGGCTGTTGCGATAGCGGTTGCGGGTTCGAACCCCGCACATGACAAAAAAATTTATTGGCCATACAAATGTTTGCCGTGGTCTGGATGTTTGTGCAACCCTTGTGGGTCTCCCCACCGTGCCTCGGAGAGCACGTTAAGCCGTCGGTCCTGGTTGTTATCATGTACACCTGATAGCGATCGTTACTCATAGTAGGGAATATATCCGCCAACCCGCATTGGAGCAGCTATTGGTGGATTAAGCTATGATCCTTCTCCTAAGTGGGGAAATAGGCCTATGCCCAAGAGTGGGATATTACAGGCTGAAGCGTGTCAGTTAAAACATTCATCTGCCCTCAGAAGTAGCTAGTATTGATTAAATTATACGTAGCTATGTGTCGCCGTTAGTGTCGAAATAAAGTGTGTCCTATATGTTATTTGGATATTCAGCTATCTATATACCAAGTTTCGTTCAGTAGTTTTTGCTTGTAAACGTTAACAACCAACCCACACTCACAAGGTTTTGCTTTTATAATTTTAGTATAAAAACATTTGTTCTATATGGGTAGACTTAGAAATTTATTTTACAAGCAGTTACGAGTATAACCGCTCTTGTTTAACTAAATCTTGATATTCTGTTATGGTCGATTTACATCAGACGAGCGAATGCTCATTCTATCCCCACTATATCAAATTCTTATCAAATTCTTTTAGTGTAAACAGGCGTAGAGCATTTTTTCGTTGTTATTTATATGAATACGAGTGTTCGTTTACACATAAAAATCAAGAAAGAATGCTCTTGTTCTAGCTCTAGCTCTTTATTCGTTTGGTCTAAATGCACCCTTACAAGGAAAGGTTCTTTTCATCTACGAAAGACAAGTGTTGAAAGTCGCTTTTTTATCTTGTCTGCTTTAAAAATCTAAAAGACATGCATAGGTAGTTGTCATTGCTTAAAATCGTTGCTTAGATTCCAAAATCAAAATATTAATGTGAACCATGTTACTCGTATATGTTCAGTGCTTTCAGAGCTTTTTGACAAGCGAACAAACAAATCATTTCACAATATATTAATAACTAGCTTCTGCGCGCGACTTCGTCGGCGTGGACTCCGCTCCTGTTGGTCTTAGCGTGATGATACATAGCCTATAGCCTTCCTCGATAAATGGGCTATCTAACAGTGAAAGAATTTTTTCAAATCGGCCCAGTAGTTTCAGAGATTACCGCGTTCAAACAAACAAACAACCAAACAAACAACCAAACAAACAAACTCTTCAGCTTTATATATTAGTATAGATTATGTTGTTAATCTATTAGATCCTCTATATTATCAAGTATTTAATAGACTGTAAATAAGTAAGTAGCATCGCACTTCACTGAATTCTTCCACATTAACCTCATTTACGCTAAACTAGATAAAATCACGACCTCGGAATTTTTTATTATTGCTCAAACTACAAAATAAATTATATTCAAAATTTATATTTCCGAAATACATATAAAGTTCGGTTCATGTTTACTAGTTAATCCAAGTCTCTACGACCGTGAAGTCGAGAGGATCGTTAGTTTGAAAAAAATATTAATGATTGTAGATTGTATACAAATACACACACACAAACATCTGCCTAAGGCAGTCCAATGCTGGACAAGGGCGGATCCAGGGGGGGCTGGGACCAGGACCTAAATGGACCACTAATTAAAATTGTTAAACAAGATTTTTGTTACAATATATGTAGATAATTTTAAGTACAGTACTTACATAAATTAATAAAATACCTACTTTTCACCTGTATCTATCTTAAATCCCCATTTCACGCCAAACGTCCCGGCCCCCCTCAATCCCCATCCAGCCTCCACCGCTAAATAGTTATAAACGTACGATCTACTCTTAAATACGCGGCAAAAATTTAAGCCATTAGTTCACGGCAGCCCTACTATTTCCGGCTATTTTGATTACCGGTGCACCGGTACGTACGTAGGCACGTACGTAGAGTAGATCGTACGTTAATAACTATTTAGCAGAAGTAACATAGGATACTTTTTATCAAAATAAATTCAATGCGAGCGAATGTAAAAGCTATTATTATAGCAAACTGTACCAAGTCAAATTCTGTACATTCTATAATTGATAACTAATTTATTCCTGTTGTCTGTACCCTGCCCCCTTAGCCAAGTTGACAATCTACAATCGATAACGCTATTAGAAAACTAACAAATGTATGGGAATGACACTAGCGTTCGACGAACAATTATTTTAAATTTATTAAAAGTTCTAAGTTTTCACTTCTATCGGCAATCTCTATAACTGCCAATTTTTTTATAAAACTAGATCGGCTAACAAGCCCACGGCTCACCTGATGGTAAGCTTATAGACACCTGCAACACCGGAAGCATCGCAAGCGCGTTACCGACCCTGCCCTCAAACCCCCAGGAGCTCTGGTCACCTTACTCACCAACAGGCACATAACAATGCTTGAAAGCAGTATTATTTAGCTGTAATCTTCTGTAAGGTCGAGGTACTACCCCAGTCGGACTACCTCAGTTACATGTGTAGGTAATGATGTATTGTGTATACCTATTGATCTTACTCGTGCGTTGTGTAAGATTAGTCTGTGAACTAGATCAGTTACAAAACATGAGAAATAACTTTCTTCATGTTATTATGGGAGCCACTTTTATTATTGTCCCATAGTTTGTCATAATAACACTTAATGGTTTTTTGTATCACGTTCGCATGTCTTAGAAAACTTAGTATTAAATCTCAAGTTAATAAAAAGATTGAAGTAATTTGAGGAATTATTACTTAGTTTTCATTATTATCATTTGCACTTGGCTTATGATTAAAGATACAAAATAAATAAGACATACATAAACAAGAGCCAGGTGTGAAACATTACAAAAAGTTTCTATAACGGATCACGTGACAAGAGACTGGTTGACTGGTTGTATTCATAGCCCTGGGTCAGATAAAAATCAGAAGAGCATCGTCAACTGTGTATAAAACTTAGTGACAGCGATTTATAACGAGTTTCGTAAAATATTATGTGTGACAACGAAATGTAGGTTTGTTTTGATAATAAAGTTTTGAAAGCCCTTTTTAAATGTCACTGGAAATACCACGCTCTTTCACCTGCGATTATTTTAGTACTTATCTCATTAGTTGACATTTGAAATACCCTGTTTTTCGTTTTACAAAATTTTAGGTCTCGCAATATAGTATTTTAGGTTCAAAATCAATCTTCACAAGTTTTTTAGAATAGCATACAGCCCTCTCCATTTTAAAGAAAAAAAAGAAAGAAAAAATATTTATTAAGAAAATGTTTATAGGTAGGGAACCCTAGGACATATTTTTCACCTGATTAGTATCAAGCTAATTTTCTGGGAGTAGCTTCATTTTGATGAGACGAACAAAAAGTTCCTCTTCGAAAACTCTCGATTGTGGTAGATAATAGAGTTAGCAGGAGATAGAGCAGCAGTGAGCGTAGGACCAGGATAACGTACCACGAAATTTGTAGGACAATATTACCATCAAATTATATAAATATTAACTAACTTAAAGAAAAAAAATCAGAAAAAAAATCAATTTTGATGACCTTACGAGGTCATCAAGTTGATGACCTCGTAAGGTCGTCAAAAATTATTACTAACCAGCTGAATTTTAATTTCAATGGATGTTGAATCAACGGAATGATTCAATAGAACGGTTTCATTTTATGTACCTAATAGGTAGGGATCCCTAGTACATATTTTTCACCTGATTAGTATCAAGCTAATTTTTCGGGAGTAGGTTCATTTTGATGAGACGAACAAAAAGTTCCTCTTCGAAAACTCTCGATTGTGGTAGATAATAGAGTTAGCAGGAGATAGAGCAGCAGTGAGCGTAGGACCAGGATAACGTACCACGAAATTTGTAGGACAATATTACCATCAAATTATATAAATATTAACTAACTTAAAGAAAAAAAATCAGAAAAAAAATCAATTTTGATGACCTTACGAGGTCATCAAGTTGATGACCTCGTAAGGTCGTCAAAAATTATTACTAACCAGCTGAATTTTTTTTCTTTTAGTTAGTTAATATTTATATAATTTGATGGTAATATTGTCCTACAAATTGCGTGGTACGTTATCCCGGTCCTACGCTCACTGCTGCTCTATCTCCTGCTAACTCTATTATCTACCACAATCGAGAGTTTTCGAAGAGGATCTTTTTGTTCGTCTCATCAAAATGAACCTACTCCCGAAAAATTAGCTTGATACTAATCAGGTGAAAAATATGTACTAGGGATCCCTACCTATTAGGTACATAAAATGAAACCGTTCTATTGAATCATTCCGTTGATTCAACATCCATTGAAAACCAATAATTTAAAGAATGAATGAACATCTTATAAGAATATTTCTAAAAGTTTTCAGGCGGGAAATTATAATACCAGTAACTCAGGTCCAGTCATTCCAGTAATTTTATACAGATATCAAAAATATGACTTTCGTGGTCTAGGCGTTTATATTATCGGGGTATTGCGGGATGCGGGATATTGCGGGTTCGATCCCCGCACACGACAACATTTGTATTGGCCATACAGATGTTTGCCGTGGTCTGGGTGTTTGTGCAGTCCTTGTGGGTCCCCCCACCGTGCCTCGGAGAGCACGTTAAGCCGTCGGTCCCGGTTGTTATCATGTACACCTGATAGCGATCGTTACTCATAGTAGGAAATATATATTTGGGTTGTCTGGAAGAAATGGCTAAATAGCCATAAGTCCGCCCATTGTACTTCACAGCCTGTAAATGATATTTGTAGTTGTGATGTACAATAAAGTATAAATAAATAAATAAATTATATTTAGGCGTTTATTTTATTATATATTGACAATGAATTACATCCTAATGGGAACCATTTGTTATAATTAAACAAATCTTAACACACATTTTTTGAGGTGCAGATTGTCAATAAATATCTTGCTAAATATTTGAAACTGGCAGACTGGGAAAGTAGCTCTACATTAAAAATGACCTTAGGAATAAAATAGCTTTTAAGTAATGTTGTGTTATTGTGGTGATGAAAATGCTCCTAGTACGGCAGCCGCTTACCATTAAACGAAACCTACACGTTTTTGCCACCATAGTAGTATGAAAAAAGTATCCACTGATACTACTATAGATTACAATATAAACTAATCGTGATTCTGCAGGAAACCCTTCTAATAACATCCAATTATTTCATCAATCGATAATTTCTCTTTTCATATCCGGATGTACTGTACTTTATTATATAACAAAAGATGTATAATTAAATCAATAATCAGGTACATGCCAAGCTATAGATGTTTCGAAATAGTAAAAATTAGATATTATTAAAGCTGACACACATTAACAATCATTCAAAAACTTTCGTTTAATTGTACACACACATTTCACCAATAATTACAGATAACAAATCTTAATGCATTATTAATAATATCTTTGGTAATAATTGCTACCCACTTTGTTCGCTTTTCATTGGCATGTGTAATACTCTTGTTAGATGTATATATATTTAAATAAATATATCCAAATTAGAATAGATTTACAAATTAAAACTGAATTGGCTTGAGACCACACGACTGAAGTAAAACTTCTGCACAATAGGCCTGCACTGTGTCCTAGATATAATATACGAAGAGTAACTTTTCTATGAAAGAAAGAAAGAAAGAGAATGTGTGCTCGACCTCTCTCTCTTGCTCCGTTCGCCTCTCCCGTTGCTGCGCCGCGTGCGTCCGCGTTGCTGACCCTATCCCCCAGGAGCTCTGGTCACCTTACTCACCACAGGAACACAACACTGCTTGAAAGTGTTATTATTTAGCGGTGATCTTCTGTAAGGTCGAGACACTACCCCAATCGGGCTGTTCCATATTTTGAGTAGGAAATTTCCTGCTGTGCCCTACCTTAGTTAAAATCAGCTCTTCCATACGGCCTATAAAATTATCATTAGTGGGGTAGTACGGCTGGTATAGCCGCTATTACCATCGTCTACTCATACTCGTATTCAATATACAATGTCATGTCATTTCCTTTCACCAAAACAATTACTAATTATTAACAAACGCAGCTATATACCTTGATGGGAATTCTTTTAAATGTTTACTATGTTCTAAGATTAAGTAAAAGTCTCAATCACAGCAAGAAGTATAGTGACGTGGGATTTTTAATACTTACTAGCTGCTGCCCGCGACGTCGTCTGCGTGCGTTCACTGCTCGTTCCCCGTTGGCGATAGCGTGATAATATGTAGCCTATGTTCTGACCCGACTTCTTAATAATATTCGTGCCAAATTGAAAGTAAATTCATGCAGTACTTTTTGAATTTATCCCGGACATACATTGACTTTCCTATCATTTTATTATATGTATAGATTCTGTGGTATTAGCATGGTTCTCACGCGAACAAAAGCTAATCCTATTAAAAAATTTAAGATTTGAAATTGAGTTTATGATGTTAATAAGCTATTTAAAAGATAACGATTATTAGAGTCTGTTTCGCCATTTTCTGATATAGTTTATCTGGTTAAGTTGCTGTTACTCGGCATAGGCCTCTTTCCCCATGTAGGAGAAGGATCAGAGCTTAATCCAATACGCTGCTCCAATGCGGGTTGGCGGATATATTCCCTACTATGAGTAACGATCGCTATCAGGTATACATGATAACAACCGGGACCGACGGCTTAACGTGCTCTCCGAGGCACGGTAGGGAGGCCCATAAGGACTGCACAAACACCCAAACCACGGCAAATACCTGTATATCCAATACAAATGTTTGTCATGTGCGGGGGATCGAACCCGCAACCGCCAGCGCAACAGGCACAAAGCAGAAGCTAACAGCCTCAAAAAAGAAAGCTAACTTTAATTATTCCGAATTCCTTTTTTTACATTCATAAACTATTTTAAGCGTACCAATATACAGATAGACAGAAAAATTATAATTTATCTGTTTTCACTTCACACTGGCTTCAAAGCAGAGTGGGGATTCTAAAAACGACTCTACCACAAAAAGTTTCAAAATACTCTCAATCTATAAAATATAACCTTTATAACATAATAAGTAGTTTTATTATAAGTATAATAATTTCGCGAGAAAGTCCGTATATTACGAAAATCTAATCACACAGCACCAAAAATACTATAAATAAAATCTATAAATTATTTTAAAAACATCGGAAATTTTTTAAGTATCAATTTTACGAGTTTGCGAGACGTCAAGATAAGTGAGACACGGCATGCACTTTATTAGATCGTAACACGCGACGATAATATACTGAAGGCGATAAACTATTATTTCTATTTGTTCTGGGGATTGTGTAAGACTTCGAAACGGTTATTGATGATTAATTTTTAATAATAAACGAAGCGTGGAGAATATTTTAAATGCGAGTAAATTTACGATAATCAATTTAACAATTAAAAAAAAATGAACATTTGTTTTTTTTTATTCATTATTAATTGTAACTAGCTTTCTATGTTACGCGGTTTCGGCTTTTCTGTTTCTGCCCTTGAAATATATAAAACTATACTTAATAAATATACTTAATATAGCCTATGTCACTCGTTGGTAATGTAGCATTCTCGTGGTAAAAGAATGTTTAAAATGGGTCGAGTCATTAATAAATGAAGTATACAAATCCTTCCTAACTTACCTTATAAAACTGACTGACTGCTGGACAAAGCCCTCAAGCCCTTATACTTATAGGAAAAGAGTTAACGCTTAATCTGTCATAGTACTACAAGCTATAAGCATAAGAACAACAAATAACTAATTTCACTTTAAGGCACGTAAAACACCAAGTAAAAACTTATAAAGTAACACACATCAAAATTACAGGCGAATTGAGAACCTCCTCCTTTTTTTGAACACGACTGATAAATGAAACTTGCTAATGCTGAAAAAAAATTACAACTTTAAGTGTACCTACTTAGAAGTGGTGTTGTAACTCAATAAGCAATTGTAGTGAAATTGATAATATTATACACATATAAGAAATGTAGACGAAGTCAAAGGTATGTTAGAAAATGCCTTTAGATAATATACTCAACAAAAAAGTGTTAATATATATTAATATGATCCGAACGTTCCCTTTCGTCGCTCGTAAGATGACGTAACACTTTCTCTCGAGTTACACCTAGACCCGACTGCCGTAACGCGTTGCTTGATTTCAATGTTAAATATCTTTATGAATTTTATAAAATAATGAAAGTTTAATTTGTTTTAAACTATTTTTTTAATTTTCTAAAATATTGTTCAAAAATAAAAATGTTACCTAAAGTAAATAAAATCTAATTCTATAACAAAATATAGGTACTTTTTATCAAGTAGCAAAACTTAATTCGTAAAGAAATTGGACTTTCCCACTAATTTAAAATTAATGTAAAAAAATATAAAATAAAATATTGAATGTTACTAATGCTTCAATAGTAATTAGCTCAGTATTTTTTTTACAACACAAAAACAAACAAAGTCGTAAGTAAGTACAACAAGACAAAATTAAAAAGACTTTCTAAGATTCAAAAACATGAATACGTTAGTAATAATATCTCAATGACATGAAGTTATAAAATAGTGCCTAACGTAGACAGAGGTGCCTCGTAGACAGCTGTCTACGGTGCGGCGGTGCCCAAACACAACCGAAATATCTTTAATTTAATATCGTTTCCTTAATTGTTTTTGTACAATTGCGTGCGTGTAATTCATCCATTAGATGTGACTCTTTATATAATACGGTAATTACTATCGTAATGCCTTTCATAAATTCGTTTTGGTTATGTAAGATCCGTTCTTGGACGACGCGGGCGGCGTCTCGACGCCGCCGTGTCTGGTCACATATGGGCATTGGGCATTACACGATAGAACCTTGGCCCCATAACACAATGGCTTGTTTGTAAGATTATGTGTCTATGGAATGTGTTATAATTGGTTTCAAGAAAAATTGTAGGTTTTGTAATTTTGTTTTCGGTGATAAAGAGCTAGGATTCGTTTTAGAAGATTATTTGTCAAAGTAATATGAAAGTATTTTTACTAATCAGTTGGCGCAGTTTCTAATGGCCCTGCCTACATCTACGCGCGTTTTGTATTCGATTCCCGCCTTAGACTGTGTGTAATATTTGTATTTATTTATATTATGTGCATTATTTTTATATATTTTTTTATAAAAAAGAGCTGTAACAGTCGGCTGTTACCTATAACACAAGCATTAAGTTGCTTACCGTAGAAATAAACGACCATGTGTGTAATTGTGTATGTTATAAGGTATTTATTTATATTTATATATTTGTTTCATCGTCAATTTGTTATCAATTTTGATTTGTTTTACTGTAAGATATAGGGTATAAAATAACACACTGTTACTAATGATGATGAAATAAAGCAATAAAATTTAAATATTGCATTAAAGCGAAATTTGCAAATGTTTTTTTTTTTTATTAATACACAACTGTGCCTGTAGTATTTTACTGACTTTTACCTAGATATATACAAATACAATATGATCTCGTATGTTTCTAATAAAGATTTAACATATTATAATATTGTACATTGCGAAATATAATTTCGTATTTTACTTTTAATAGATTCATTGTTGATCATTTTAATTTTCAACTTGCAGTAAATCTGTTCGAGATATCGTGAACGAGATAAAGTAATCCGCTTGACATTTACCCGGCTAGCTACGCCCTTAACACTCCCTAACTTAGTTTTATTATATGTAAACGAGATCATTATACTGCAGTACTACAATTTAACCGCGTCTTTGTCTCCTGTATTTATAGGTCTCGAAATCATAATATATTTTTATAATAATTGTGTTTGCTCGCAAACGAAAAAAAACCGACTTCAATTACATCGACAAGTAATACAACGTAATAAGACGAAAAAATAGTCAGGTAAATACGCGCTATTAAAGATTACTCAAAAAATTGTAATCAGTTTTCGATCTAATTTAAACAAGACTACAAGACAAGTATTAGCTTTCGATTAAAGTAAGAATCATCGAAATCGGTACACCGAGTAAAAAGTTATGCGGTATAATATAACGTAGGTCGACGAAAAAGTAGTCACGTAAATACGCATTATTAGATATAACTCTAAAAGTACTTGTCAGATCTCAATTAAATTAAAATGGGACCACATGACACGCAACACCTTTCAATTAAAACAAAATTGATCGAAATCGGTCCACCCAGTCAAAAGTTCTGAGCTAACATACATAAAAAAAAAAAAAAACAAACAATACATAGTAGAAAGAACTGCACTTATAATTTTGTTTTTTTTTTTTTTTTTTTTTTGTTTATTAAAAGCTTCTATTAGTCACAGAAATCAAAAAAAAAATATAATACTGGCTTTCAAACAGAAATTTTTAATCTTTTTTTTTAATCTTATTTATTTTATAAGCCATACATCAAGTGATTAAGTCGGCTAATTTTTAATCTTTATTGTACAGAATATACTTTGAATAATATACTTTAATTTATTTATTCGGTCAATACGAAGTTACAACAAATTCGGAATGCACTTAGATTCTAATATCGATTATGCTAAGAAAAATCGGGAAAAACTAAACAATTACTCCAACGTAGGTAAACATTCTTATAAATCTAGTATTCCAAACTCTGTCATGAAAGCCAGTTCTATGAACTCAAAAATATCTCAACCCATACATACAACCTAGCATTTTTTTTACAACATAATAATTACGTTTTATAATCCTATTAGCGACGCGCCCCGGCTTCGCACGGTTGCAAAAATCAATGTTCCTCTGCTATATTAGGCATGTATTTTGTATTATACATATAAACCTTCCTCTGGAATCACTCTATTTACTAAAGAAAACCGCATCAAAATCCGTTGCGTAGTTTTGAAGATCTAAGCATATATACCTACGGACAGACAGACAGCGGGAAGCGACTTTGTTTTATACTATAGTATGTAGTGATCTATAAAACTTTTTGCATGTATATAGTTTGCATATAACTAAAACTCCTAATTACAATTCCGACCAGCCCTGAGACAGTATTCTGTAAATGTCATGAGTAACTCAAAGCATTTTCAAGTAGATGTTGCAACTGCATTATTGCACAAATAACATTTTAAATGCAGAATACGTACATCTGTCACGGATAACTTGTAGATTCGATTTAAATTAAACCATATTTTGACTGGAATAAAGTTTAAAATGCAATGTAAGAAAATTGCTTTGGACGCGTCGTGCGACAGCCTAATTAGATATGTTAACCTGGTACTTCGTGAATGTTGATAAGGAAAATGCTACACATAGCTGTTGACCGCGTCTTTGTCCGCGTGGAAATATTTGTCATGCGCTTATGGAAATTTTGCGTAAATCCAATGGGGACCCATGGTATACCCGGCATCCCATGATATCTCATAAACCGTGCATTAAATAAGCCTATGTCATTGTTTGTCTCCTCCTACATGTAGAAAGAGGTCTAATTGCCCAGCGGTGGGACGTTACAAGGCTGAATCAAACAATCAAAACCAAGGAAATGTACATTTTCATGGGATGAATAGAGCCTTGTTCTATTCTTGACTGTAATATAACCTAACTTAGAACAACTTTTTTTCTAATCCCTAGGTCTGTTCTAGAATTATGACTAACTTATGTAAATTACATACTTCAAAACATTCGTTTATAATAATCGCAATATTTTTAATCTATTTTAAGAAAAACAACAATTACCTAATAGAAAAAAATGAATTTATTAAAATATCATTAGGAGCAGAGATAAAAAAAATGCGTGCGTACAAAGTAGTAATGTCAGAAGTGAAACTTCTTTGGCAAAGTAATTCAAAAAACGAATTCAAAATAAAACTAATTAAAAAAACGAATTTAAAATAAAAAATAAAAACGAATTGAAAAAAAAACAAATAGCCAAAGTCACACGCGGTGTTTCGAGGCGGTCAGTCGGTCACCCATCCAAGTACTGACCGTCATGACGCTGCCGCGTTTTCGGTCGCTCAAATTTTACCCCTATGCGCCTAAAGAAGTTTCACTTCAAAAAATAGCCACATAGAGAACTAGAAAACCAGTAACTTTATACGTTACATGTATTTTCCTCGCACGCCGTATCTGGCTGCGTTTCCAGTTGGCCGTATCCAGTTCCGTAGAATAAATCTCTTGGACACTGCGCATGCGCATCGATTTTACTTTCATGGTGGCCAGGCCGTTGACCTTGCACTCGGGGAAATCTAATTGCATACTACGACATATAAGTTACAGAATTACAATTATTTGCTAGTATTTTTTTATTAAATTTATAAAAAAAAACATAATTTGTGTTAAGTAATACTGTATAATTACATTTTAATTTCATTTATAATTAATTAGTCGTCGTATTATTTATGATTATTTTATTTATTTATGATTATATAGTTTCCTGTTACCTCTAGGCGTTTACGCAATGATGATATTATATTTGAATTAATTATAATTACATTGAAATGATAATTTTATGTAACTGCAAAAGTAGATAGTCAATACCGAGGCTACCCAGTACCACAGATTAGTAAATAGAACGTAGTACTGAGGCACTACGACCGAGGTACAATAAAAGGACCATTGCAATATATTGCAGATTTTTAAAATATTAAATATTTTCGAGTCATTGTTTATTATAAAAATTATATTATTATTCAGAAATTCATATTAAAAACTAATGTAATTATTTAAAAAAAATCAAACTCATAACATAAATATTTCTATGTTATATTATTGTTTATCGCAATCATAATTAGAAATAAAAAAATAACCAAAGTAAAAAAACACTAACAACTATTACCAACTAGCGACCCGCCCCGGCTTCGCACGGTTGCAAAAACTATCAGTGTTCCTCTACTATATTATGCATGTATTATACATATAACCTTCCTCTGGAATCATTCTGTTTACTTAAGAAAACCGCATCAAAATCCGTTGCGTAGTTTTAAAGATCTAAGCATACAGACAGCGGGAAGCGACATTGTTATACTATGTGTTGTATATATTATTTATACTATGTAATGATATAAATAAACATGTAAAACCGAGTGACAATAAAACAATTAGGTCACAATTTCTAACCGTCGCGTCGCGCGTGAAAACGTTTTCCACCGCGCACACGCAGACACGAGGAAACGATGAAAAGAGAAAATAAAAGATGTAACGACCTACATTACACACATACTATTACATATTAAATGTATGTAACATACACACACGGACTCCATTACTAATGTAACTTCATGCCTATGTTTTAGATAACAATGGCTGATGTTGGTAAAGATTTTTGCATCAATATCTATATTTTAAAGTTTCTCCGTTCAAGTAGGCTTCTAAATCGCTTTGGAATCATCTTTTAACATATTGTAATTGTGTTAGTCTGTAATAAATTAATTATGGTCTAATAACAGCTACCACCGATTCGGAATGTAGACTTTACAAATAAGAAACTCAGAAGTTACCGTTAATAAATGTATATATAAATAATACATATTAATATACATATTACACTTAAACTCGGAGTGAGAACCGAACGAAGTAACAACCACAGGAGTAGAAAGCAGAAATACACCAAAGGAGTAGTCGAATACTACACTGTTTAAATACACAGGCGTAGGTACTATAATGTATGTAGTACCTGGGTGACCGAGCCTAGCTCGGTATTTTCATTTTATTTTTTGTTTTTTTTTTGTCTCGGTATTTTTATATTTTAATTTTATTTAAATAATAAATCACGAGTGAAATTAAAAAAAAAAGAAAAAAATTAATCTAGAGACTGAGATTCGAACCTGGGTCAACACGATTTGACACCCACCGATTTCCTAATTACGCTATTATAGCTATATTGACATTGGTGAAATTAAGCTTCGTATTCTAATGATATTTTTTCATTGCCTAAAAACAGGGATAAAACGACTTTTTTTTTAAATGAATCCTAGCTAGATCAATTTTTCGCCCCCGAAATCCCCTGCATACTAAATTTCACGAAAATCGTTGGAGCCGATTCCGAGATTCAGATTATATATATATATATATATATATATATATATATATATATATATATATATATATATACAAGAATTGCTCGTTTAATAGTATAAGATAAGATATAGACATCATTATGTATATGTATAATTAATAGTAAAATGTTATATAAATGAACTGTTGAGTAAATTTATAAGCAAGGTAATAGACAAACATGCGATTATAATTATATTTACTTATTTAATACAGTGTCTTCGTATGCCACCGAGTAGAGGTCAGCTAAGAACGGATTTTACAAAATTCCACCCACAAGAGGGGGTTGCGGGGGTTAATGACATATGTGGCAAAACAACGTTTGCGGGGTTCAGCTAGTACGTAATAAAGGCGTTCAAGATTTACCTATTTTTTGACATTTGATTTTTGTGTGTTTCCACTGAATAAATTGAAAAACCACTGGACCTATTATAGAAATTCTCTTGCTAGCTACGCTGTAACTGAATGACGTAGTCTACATTTTAATGAGAGAAAATTAAACAGAAATAGTGATGCAATCCACGCGGCTAATCCGTAGACAGAAAGCTAATATTATATAAAATTTAAAATTAGCATGTTTTTAACAATTAAAACATCGACATTGGTGTTAAATTATGTTCGTAAAGCCGTAAAGTTAATCTAAATAAGATCTCAATGGCTACGATTTTCCGCGCTCTAGTAACAGCGTCCCGACGAACACTTGAACAAATTACCTTTATTAGTCGTTTGTGGAAATCTAACATATGTTTAAATTAATATACAGCGTGACGATCAGATGAATAAATAGTATAAGTAGTTCAAGAACATGAGGTATAGATATATATTATATAGCACAGGAGAAAATGTCTTAAAACCTAGAACAGCCCGACTTGGGAAGTACCACAACATTACACACACATATCACAGCTAAATAATACTACTCTCAAGCAGTGTTGTGTTCCCGAGGTAAGGTAGCCATTGTTTCTGAAGATTCTATGTGTTGATAGTGGGTTTAGGGCCAGCAACATGCTCGCAATGCTCCTAGTGATCTAGACGTGCATAAGCTACGATAACCGATTTCTACTAAGCAAGTTATGGCACCCTAATACCTATTGTCATTGCAAAATTTTTGTGATTTAAGAAACACGAATTTAATGAATCCAGTGGCGTAGCGAGGGGGTGGGCAAGAGGGAGGGCATCATGCCCCGGGCGCGACAAAGGGGCGCCAAAAATGGTCCCCTAAAATAAAAAATTGCTGGACTTGCTATTATATGGTTTTCGAATGGGGTGGCGCTAAAAAGCTTATATAAACTTAAAACTGTGGATAACATATAATTATTAATCATTTCTGTAATTTGTGTATTTTGAAGATAACACGTTTATTTAAAATTTTCAGGGTTAATGAAGATTTTAACAATGTTAATGACTGAATTAATAATCAGCTAACCTACAAGTATATTTAAGCTGTATCGTGACTAGCTCATAGATTAAAATTTTAAATCGTAAACAATTAAAGAATATTTTAATTGATTTACTGACGTTATTTATTATCATTACATGTCTATTATTATTGGAATCGATTACCTATTATTGAACACAATGTAAAAAAGTGTTCGCTTTGACAGAAGTAGGTACAGCTTACAATACTTCATTTAAAGGTACTGGTAAAAGAAAGCATCAAGAATTTATTTTTATTAAGTAATATATTGTCAAAAATATTATTTATAAATAATACAACAATCGTTCTCTAAAAAGTTCTTTGTCTGTTTGAACATACTTATCTCATAAATAATACGTTTCTGTAATACTTTAGTTTGAGTTTTGACAATTGTTTAGTCATAAAGTGATAAAGTTATGTGAGACATGGTCCTTCAAAGTTGCACCAATTCACAACAAACTGACTGAGAGCAGACTGAGGTGGTACGGATATATCATGCGGAGACCGGAGGAGCACGTCGTTAAAACAGCTTTAAGCCTGCCAGAGAACAAGAGAGGCAAAGGACGTCCTCCTTTGACATGGTGGACCAGTATGACAAAACTTCTCAAGAAGGAGCAACTACCCGATCCGACAACCCTTGACAGAATGTCTTGGCGCCGTGAGATAAGGAGAGCCGACCCTACTTGAAGTGTGACAAGGCACGGAAGAAGAAGAGATAAAGTTATGTGAGAAAGGGCCAAAGGTTCAAGGTTACATTAATAGAAGTAAAGAAGCAATCAGAAATCGGATATAATCTGGTTAAAACTCAATGCGGACGAAACCGTCAAACCGCCTTGTAAAAAAATTGGTAGTCTGTGGAGACAACGTCATAACAAAACATCTCCTCGGACACATAGGCCAATCTAGTGGAAGAGAGATAGTTGCTGTGCAAGCGTACAATGAGCGTAACGGGACAATGAGTCATCCTTTTTCGTGCGTGCAGCTGGCGTTCATCGATTTATTAGACGTTGTTACGTTAAAATGAATACATACAAAATGAATACATAAAATGAATACATAAAACAGTGAATATTTAACATTAAGTAGGTACACTAGTATATTCTATAAAATCAAAAGCGTGAATTAATGTAAAGTGTTCGACGAGTGAATGCTAAACAAAACTGTCACTATCAGTAAGCGTCGCTTACAAAGTTACGACAGTAATCGCGATACGAATGTTGATTTTAGGCATTCCAATGGAAAAAGTGAAGTTTCTTTTAGAAACACTAGTTATATTAAGGTTTTCGCAAGCGGTCGCAGATAAAATTTTTGAAGGAAAACTTGTGTACGGCTGTACGCACGCTTGACTTGGGAAGTAAGCTGGTGAATGCGTGACGAGGCGTTACGAAAAGTGTGATCGGAACGGAAGTTGAGAGGGAGATATGTTAGTGAAGATAGAAAGTTTTACTTCAGTCGTGTTGTTTAACACTTTTATATTGTTTACTATTCGAGTACACAGCACGCGCTAGCTTACCGTAGCTTCATAGTCTTTTTTTTATGTAACTAGGTCGGCAAACAAGCGTACGGCTCACCTGATGATAAGACCGTAGCCTATAGACGCCCGCAACACCAGAAGCATCGCAAGCGCGTTGCCGACCCTATCCCCAATCCCCCCAGGAGCTCTGGTCACCTTACTCACCAACAGGAACACAATACTGCTTGAAAACAGTATTCTTTAGCTGTGGTCTTCTGTTAGGTCGAGGTACTAACCCAGTCGGGCTGCTCCATATTTTGAGCAGGAAATTTCCTGCTGTGCCCTACCTCAGTTAAATAGTTAAATATAATGCAGTAAAACATTATTTATTCTCTCATAAACGCTAATGACAAATAATAAAACCAGAGTTAATCATTTCGTTACGTTTAAAACACAAGAACGGTTAAAATTCTCAAATTGTTTGCATCACTTTCACTTGAAATCGATTTACTTCTAATATCAAATTATACACTATTTTCACTACTTACTTTTGAAATTTGTTCAAAACCCACGTTGCCTCTTACATGTCATCATAAGTCATTATTTAGCATTTTTGCTACATAATGTTATATGAAGGACATGAAATAATATTAAAATAATATAATATTATGTGTTTTCTAAAAATAAAACTTTCAATTAATTGAAATTAATCACTTACCTATATGACGATGCAATGACTTGTACTATTATGCAATTATAGATATTATTTTGTATTATTAAATAATTATAATAAGACATTGAGTTTAATTAAATTTTAATTTTTAAATTAATATAACTTATTCCAGCATCCATTAACAATCTCCGTTAGTGTTATGTTATATTACATACATAGTAAATAATATATAATAAATGCGAAAATTTGAATCGATTTTTGTTATTCCTCTACCCAAAACTAAAGATCTAAAGTGACATATGGACTACAACTTTTACTATATTGTTTTTTTAAATCTGAAGTTATACGGGTAAAGCCTCGAACACGTCTGCTCTCGTGGCTATCGGTTCTGCGACACAGGTGACCAGCCCACTGCCACTTCAACTTGCTAATTCTGTAGGCTATGTCGGTTAGTTTCGTTCTCTCGCGGATAGTCTCGTTTCTAACTCTATCTTTGAGAGAAACTCCAAGCATAGCGCGTTCCATTGCGCGTTGAGCGACTTTAAACTTGTGGACCAGTCCCTTCGTCAGTGTCCACGTCTCGGCACCGTATGTGTTTAAGTGCTGCATGCGCAGTGCATTAAATAAGAGGTGGGCTATAGCTTTTTAATACTGGATTTAGGTCTTCTATCTGAATAATTATATTTTAGGGGAAATATTACAATATCTTCTTAAATATTTTGCAACAAACACATTTACTAAACTGTAAGTAATGGTATTATTACTATTTCTGTGGTAAGTAATAACTAAAATATCAGTTAACTACTTATTTATACTTTAAAACAAAATTATCACACAGAGTTATAGTGATTAAACATAAATGAAATCGTTACTAATCTCATAATAAAGTTACATAATTTTCGTAAAATTATTGCAAGATACTCATAAAAACCGAATAAAATTAACCGAAAAAAATCATAAATCAAATCAAATTAGGTAATAACTTAATTAAATTGATTAACGCCTTTACAAATCAGTATAAATAATTTTCGAACATCAGCTAAATGCTAATGCCGTGAGAATGACCCTTTCTGTCATTTAGATTGGAAGAAAGTTTATGAATAAATATGTTATTAGAGTCATCAAGATTATGTCAAAGCCGGTTTGATAATACGTCGCATAAATCATGGCCATCGACTATTTCACCTTGCATAATGACGGGCGTGTGACATCAGCGGGTGACCCACTAACGGCGGGTTTTTATAATCTCTGGTTTTGCTCATTTTTAACCAACTTCAAAGAAGAAGGAGGTTTTTAAGCGACTTCCAAAAAAGGAGGAGGTTCTCAATTCGACACGTGTTTTTTTTTTATGTATGTTAGCTCAGAACTTTTGACTGGGTGGACCGATTTCGATCAATTTTGTTTTAATTGAAAGGTGTTGCGTGTCATGTGGTCCCATTTTAATTTAATTAAGATCTGACAAGTACTTTTAGAGTTATATCTAATAATGCGTATTTACGTGACTACTTTTTCGTCGACCTACGTTATATTATACCGCATAACTTTTTACTCGGTGTACCGATTTCGATGATTCTTACTTTAATCGAAAGCTAATACTTGTCGTGTAGTCTTGTTTAAATTAGATCGAAAACTGATTACAACTTTTTGAGTAATCTTTAATAGCGCGTATTTACTTGACTATTTTTTCGTCTTATTACGTTGTATTACTTGTCGATATAATTGAAGTCGCTTTTTTTTCGTTTGCGAGCAAACACAATTATCAATTCAAAGTATATTTTATGTGTTACCTCATATATTTTCAAATTTCACTGGGTGGACCGATGATTCTTTTTCTAACTGAATGGTGGTGCTTGATAATTATGTAGTTCCATTTAATTTTAATCGGGATCCAAAAAGAACTTTTTTGGTTACCTCTAATAATGCGCATTTACTTGACTATTTTTTCGTCTACCTACATTGTTTTACTAGTCGATGTAATTGCAGTCGATATTTTGTCATTTGCGAGCAGACTCAATTATCGACATGAGCGTTAGTTTATATACTTACTTACTCTATTTAGGAAGCTTGAAGGATCTTTGCGGAAGGTCTTGTAAGGTACTATGGTGCATATTCCGAACATGGACTTAAGTGAATTATCAAATTTTTACTGACCATTTTATACTCGTATATCACATATTTTTTCAGATGTTGTTAGTCACTTGTCGTAGATAATAATTACTTATTTTGCAGATGAGTTTTTAAGTAAACAATCCAAATATTTCAAAACTAAATAGTTAGCGGTCTGACGATTGGAAGTATTAAAGCTGAGACGTAACAACATTTATAAATATTACTATGACCTATTTATAAGTTTTTATTTAATATAAGTTTGAAAAACGAGTATTGTAAATAATTTTGTTTATCGTTGTTTCAGATGGCTCCCGTAGCCCAAATACGGATATGTGCCATCCTGTGGCTGTTCTGCGCAGTCAGTACAGGAGCAGACCCCAGCGACAATACCACAACCACCAAGACGATCCGAACCACCATCCTACCATCACGGACCACGCGGACCGAATTAAAGGTCTCAAGAAGTCTGAACCCTCACGAAACTCAGACTCTTAACGTGAGAACTAAATCGGGTCACTTAACTCAATTAATAGTTAAGAAGAAAGACTCAAAGTCAACTACATACGGTAGTAGCACTACCCCGGCCCCGACTACGATACCTATTAAATCAACACTAACGACAGCTAGAGTCAATAACACGGACGAAAATAAAAATAAGACAGAAATAAGGGACCAAAGAAAACTTCATTTTAATTCAGTGAGTAGCGACCTAGCTGGATTCGATTACTATATAAACAGGAATAAGCACGACGATTTTGCTGATGTAAAAGCAGAATATGGCAATTGGTCACCTGTTTCTGTTTATCCAGAATCTCATATCCAGGAAGATGGGAAAAAGCCGGAAGCGGATCCGGAAACGTCACATTATTATCCCACGTACGATAACGACAAAAAGACGGAAAACAAGAGAGTTTATATTACTTCGGCTAGCTTCAAGGACTATAACAGCCCTATCAAAAGCTACAGATTTGACCCTCACAATCCTGTTATTAAGAATGATAGAAACCCAGTGTACATAGAAGTAGTAAGTACAAAAGTTTCTGATGATAACGAAAAATCATTAAATGTACCGGACCCAGTAATGGTGAGTCCTGACTCTATGTATTTCAAAAAAGCTTTTGAAAAGTATTATAACAAACGTGGCAGATCTATATTGACTCTTGGTCAGGATGGAATACCAGAAATACAAGGTATTAGAGTGCCCGATGATGAATCTGATAAGAAAACTTGGAGAAATGCTAGAGTTGTGAACGGAGAACTGGTGCCCTACCCTGAAGGTTACACTCCACCGAAGGCTATACCCGAAGCTGACGTTTACCCAGACATATCAGCCATTGAACCATCACAAAATCTGGGACCATTTACCAAAGACGATAATTTTGAACAGCAAGATGGACCCTTCACAAAATTCGATAACATAAAATTTGAAAATGACGACTTCATACCTTCTACATACTACAAACCTAAAAAAGAAAATCAATACTATAAAAATGGGTACGGACCTTTCACTAAAGCAGACAACTCTAAAGTCGCAAATTCCAAACTTATTGAATATATTAAGCAGATTAACGAGCAAGAATTGAAACGGGATTACTTTAGTGGACGCAGCTCTCGAGCACACATGGGCGACTTAGAATATGCTGAAAGTCACATTCAAAGACGTATGTTGCAACATCCGGGGGAAGTAAATTTTCCTAATTCTGTAATGTACACGCCGAAAAATGCCAAACCAGGTTTCGATGAAAGTGTCAGAAATCCAGTACTCCAGTACGCTCATCCAGAACTAGGAGTTCAACCTGCGAAGGCTACACGCGATAATGTTGAAAATTACGACAAGGACCGCAAAGTCAAATATTACTCAAATGTGCCTAAGAGCGCTCATCCTTACCCAATGGAACCAATAAATGGCTACAACCAGCAACGCAGTCAGAACAATGGACCAAATGCTAACAGATACTATGAAGATGAATACAACAAGTTTTCGTATTATGACAATTCCCACAGCAGATACCCGTACGGTTATGGCTTCGTAAAACGAGTTCCTGAACCGTCATTATGGCAAAGATTTACGAATACAATGAAAGATACGATAAACACCGCCAGTGAAACTGTGCACCAGTTCACAAGGCCTCTAATAGAACCAATTGCAAAAGTAACGCAACCAGTCCTCGATCCTCTTGTCGAAGCTACTCATAAAATATCACATAACTTAGGCTTTTACCCGTCCAACTCTTTAGAAAGTCAGAGATATGCTCAAGACAAGATCGGTGTAGCGGCAGCAGCATCAGGAGCACCTGCAATGTTACCAGCTCTAGGTCTTATGGCTGGAGGAGCTGCTCTTGGATTAGGAGCCGTGGCTGTTGGACGTCTACTAGACGTAAACATAATGCGTAGTGCCAATGTCGATGACACTATTGATGAAATTGAAAAAGAACATAAAAGAGCTTTAAGTAACGCTCCCTACGACATCGATAGGAAAATATTAAGCAGACAGCAGTATTACGATGATAATTACAAAATGCCAAGTGAGAACGTCTACGTTGTGATGTCGCCAGATAGTGTCGAAAGTGGTCGAGCGAAAAGGGACGCAGTGAGCTTCTATCAACCTTACAAAAATATTTTCGTGAGACAAAGGCGTAGTGTCAAAAAAGCGTTGGGAGATGAAATGCCAGATGACTTGCAGGATTTGGACGGAAACCCGACTAGCTCGAGCCTGACGTCAGCAGCATTGGACCTCGTGAAACAGACGGATTGGAGAGACTCCCAATGCGCCAAATTCACGTTCTGTAAAGTCTTAACTTCTCAGTCTTCGGATTCCTTGTTTGCGATGGAGAAGAAAATGGAATCTCTTCTTAAAATGTAAGTATAAATTGATATCACTACACAAAGATTGTAAAACTATTAGACTGATTTTAGCAAATCTGTTTTTATTAGAGATCATTATATTTGTAATATTTTCCAAAATAACACAAGCCGTATAGTGTCTATGTAGTATATAAATAGTATAAAATACATAATATAAAATAATAAGAAATAACAATACATAAACGCTTGACATTTCACATTGATTCACTGTGGCTTTTAAACTGATACCATCGAAGTATAGTATCCCTTGATGGATGCGAACATTAAGCCAAGGCTACATTCGAGTGTCTCCGGGTGCATTCACCCAGCTTTCTATAGGTCAGTTGACACTGACCACCGGGTAAACAATACACTGGTAGACGAGCGTTATGCAACGCATCACATAACGCTTTCCTAACGAACATGATACAACAAAACTTCTCAACATTATAATAACTTTCGAAATTAACAAACGTGAAAATATATAATAGTTATTATCTCATTATCAAATAAATCGAGATTTTATATTATATCAGTAAACTTGACGCAGATCTATATTATGACGTATAAAGACTGAAGTCTAAAAAAGTGACAAGGCATTCGATTAAAAGGAACAAACAAACTTTGAAATTATTTTTTTAAACTTTTTTTTTGCACACCCAATAAGCAACAGTCTCTCAATGTCTCATTCCATCAAAAGCCCTCTACTAAGCTCAATTGCAAAATTGGCGTATAATGTGTTGAAGTTTAAGCATGTAAAGAAAGAGACAAAAAATATTATTAAACTATACTATTTACAATGAATTGAAACAACTTTTTTGGGTTTCATCGCGGTTTATAGATGCTTTTTAATTTTTAAAATTCTAGATTTTTTAGATGAACTTTACCGCGATTAAATCCGAAAAATTTGTTTCATTATAACATAACAATACACTTTATTGTACAACAAAACAGAAATAATACATATCAGATTGATTTTAACGAAGTATCATAGGGTACAAAGGGCGGAGGACTTATCGCTGAAAAGCGATCTCTTCCAGGCAACCTAGGGGCAGAGGAGATGGGATTGTGTCGGTGTAGGTGTACATCATAATGAGTGAAATTCGCGTAAACATTAGAAACTAATAATGTTTACAATGAAGGATGACAAATATATGGTCCAAATTATTAGACTAGGTATAAGCTAACTTCATTTCGATTCAAACAATATCTGTATGCATCAATATTGATTCTAGTCTCTGGAAAAAAAAAACAGAAGTAAAAATGTCTTATTCTAAACCACTTCTAAACGTAAAAAAATTGTCAGTGATTTCCTTGCATTTAAAATAAATTGAATAAGAATCTGTTAACTTTCTCAACATTAACATTTTAAATGTAAAATTTTGACAATTTCCTAATAACCGCAAATATCATAAAGCTATCAAGAATTCGATGGAACTGTTATGTAACTGTTATTGAAATTCGTTTTTATTTCATTCATGCAAACGATTTCTTTTATTTATGAATATTGAAATATATAAAAAACACTTCATACAGGCCATAATTACATAAAATATATTTTGCATACGAATATATAATACTAGCGACTCGCCCCGGCTTCGCACGGTTGCAAAAACTACCAGAGTTCCTCTACTTTATTATGCATGTATTATACATACCTATAAACCTTCCTCTGGAATCACTCTATTTACTAAAGAAAACCGCATCAAAATCCGTTGTGTAGTTTTGAAGATCTAAGCATATATTAAAGGGACAGACAGACAGCGGGAAGCGACTTTGTTTTATACTATGTAGTGATATTTTGGGAGCTATAGCTTTCTTCGGATATTAAAAGATCATTCTGTATTCATAAACTACTTACAAAGTTTTTATTATATATGATGCTATTTACAATTTAATAAAAGCGTCTGTGGGTAAAGCTTACAATCGGTTCCTCTTAGAATAATGTACATTCCGAAGCAATAGCTCCCCACTAATTGTAATGTTATAAATGATGAAGAAATGATGATATGTTGGCACTTGATGTATAGGTGTTAATTTTATCTTGTAGTTATATGTATATAAATAGGTACATATAAGGCACCTATATATGTATAATATTAATACTTTTATTATGTAATATACACATTTTTTACTATGTACTTATCACTGGTAAGTGAAAGCTTGTTATAAAACCGACAGTTAAATAATATACATCAGGTTTAAAATATTGTGTAATTTGACTATAATTAAGTTATATGTAATTGATATATAATTATATGTAATGAAATTATATCTTTAATTAACTTTTTAATTACTGTTTTTACCGTCCACTTTGACGTCAGTGGGAGGTACGATTGTCAATATTAATATGATGAAGCTTAGAAGTTTTACGAACAACTTGTCTTACATTTTTCGAACAAAAATTGTTTAATAATACAAATATTTTAATCATATTCCTAAAGAAACAAATCGAAACAGAAATTTACATGAGACGATATTATCGTCCCTTACCTTCAGAAAATTACCTGAAAATCCTATAGCAAAAAGAGAGTGTATTAGGCATAAAGGAACTAAGAATTAGTATTTTCGTACTTCTCGTAATATTGGGAGACGGTTGATTTTCAAGTTGTTGCTTTTAGATATAGTGCTTAAAGCATGAAAATCACTTTTATATTTTATCATATAAATTGAAGGTTACTTTTTTGAATTAGAAATTGATACTAGGTATATTAAAAATAATAATAAAAGTTAAGTCAGTCACTCAGTCAGTTCAGTCAGTTCACTTCAGCCTATTCTTGTACATAGGCCTGAGCTACAAGTTCGCTCCAGACATCCCGGTATTCCGCAATCCTCATCCAACCTACAACGGCAATCTTAAAAAAAGTAATATTATTTATTTTAAATATAAATTACTAATTTCCGAAGAGGATTTAGAAAAAGCGCAAAATTATTATAATAAATATTTTATTTTTATTTTTTATGTAAGAAAACTTTTTAATACTTAAATGTCACGTTCGTATATGAGTAACTACTTATCTATAGAATGATACTTTTTTTTTCGAAATTTCCAACTTACGCTAGACATCTAAAAAAAATTGTATTATGTTCGCTCTGGAAACGTATTCGAAAACCACAAATATCAAGGTTGTCTGGTAGAAATCGCTTACCTAGCGATAAGACCGCCTTTGTGCATATTATTATTTTGTAACTTTTATTTTTTGTATACCTATGTATGTTAACTTGTATGCACAATAAAGTATATTTATCTTATCTTATTTATAAAAAAAACTCTCAATTGTCTATGATCTGGTCAGTAGACTGGTTGCCGCCAAATCGCCGAGCGCTCGTCACAGTGTTATATAACGGACACTAGTGAAAGTGATCCGACCACATTCTGCCGCCAGCCAAAGGAAACAAACTGTTTATCATTTATTACATGCTGCCCGCGACTTTGATCGCGTGGAAATTTTAGTAAGCCTAAAAAGATACATGCTCTGTATACATATAATACGTGCTGTGTGTCTACGGCACTAAAGAATGTAGCCACCCCCTCTCTTCCCGTGGGTGTCGTAAGAGTTTCACAGTCTATCACAGTCTATCACAGTTTACTGTTGGACTTAGGCCTCCACAAGTTCACGCCCGACATTATGACGCGAACTCATGTGTTTTGCCCATAGTCACCACGCTGGGCAGGTGGGTTGGTGACCGCAGGGCTGGCTTTGTCGCACCGAAGACGCTGCTGCCCGTCTTTGGCCTGGCTTTTTAAGTTCCAAGGTGGTAGTAGAACTGTGTTATCCCTTAGTCGCCTCTTACGACACCCACGGGAAGAGCTGTGGTGGCTGGGGTGGCTACATTCTTTAGTGCCGTAGCCACACAGCACATCAAATAGGAATCGTATACATTTTTTAAAATATTTACACAATGCCTATATTATGTCAAATTCCAGATCCGTTCAGTCGTTCAGTCTTGATTAAATAACAAATATCAAGACAAACTTTTGCATTTATAATAGTAGGAAGATTACTGACTGAATTATTTTATAATTCCAAGTGCTTGAGCCGTGATCACAGACCACAGATGCCGTGATAAACATAACTTGTGAACTAAATTAACTGTTATGACTATTTTGAACACATCATTTATCTTCGTTATGTGTAAATGATACTAATATTTACGACCTAACGCATGTTTATAAGAACTTTCTAGTAATTTTGGACATTCATCATTACGATCAGCCCGACTGGGGTAGTACGTCGACCTTACAGAAGACCACAGCTAAATAATACTGCTTTCAAGCAGTATTGTGTTCCTGTTGGTGAGTAAGGTGACCAGAGCTCCTGGGGGGGATTGGGGATAGGGTCGGCAACGCGCTTGCGATGCTCCTGGTGTTGCAGGCGTCTATAGGCTACGGTCTTACCATCAGGTGAGCCGTACGCTTGTTTGCCAACCTAGTCACATAAAAAAAAAAAAAAACGATCACTCGCTTAAATTAACAAATCGACGAAAAAAACTAACTTATAAACCTTCCTTTAAACTATATTAACTATATTAATTCTGTTATAATTTTTTATTTCTTCATTGTGTTCAAATACTTTTATTATTATTGGCAACCTACTCGTATAAAAAAGCATCGAAAAAAAGAAATAGTTAAAAACATTATTAGGTAGGTACTCCAAAAAGACGAACAATTATATTCACATACATTACACTAATTACACTCAAGCGGACACATAAAATTTACTTTAGACGTGATTATTTTGTTTATAACAATTTATTACTTGTTCGAGTGAACGTACAATAAATAACATTATTAGGAACTAATAAATTTATGAAACTGTAAGTAGATCGAGTAAAAGCCATAAAAATGTTTAAAACAAGTAGGTATAAATGCGCAATTAAGCTATGAAACTGATTCGTAGAAACGTGAACTCTCAACGGGAAACGATCTTCCTTACTTTCATCATTCCTTGGAAATGTTTCGCTAAGTTTCTAGCAGCGAGCGATCGAATGAGGATAAAAGTCATTACTCTTATTTTAATTTAGCTATCAACTCAGCTTCGCACGGGTGCAGATTACTAGTTAAAAAAAAGAACTATTTTGTACTAGCTAATCTCACAGATGTTGTCCTGTCTTGTAAATTGTCTGTTAAGTTTTCACCCCGTCCCACGTCGTCAACACTTTCCATCCCGTTGGAACCGCTTACAAAATTATAGAAAACCCAAATCATTGTGTTTTTTAATTTTTTTGTCAAAAAAAAACGACTTCACTTTACGTCGACAAGTAATAAAATGAGAACAGATAGAAACATGGATTCATTTTCATACATTATAAAGTTTTTAGTAATAATAATAATGTTTTTTAATAATGAAAGTATGTAAATAAACGTGACATGTAATGCCGAGACTGACTATTACTATTTTGTATGTTAATATATTTCTACATCCATTACACGACGTAGAAACGACAGGTAAAAAATATACATTTGACATTTCACACAATCAAGACACTATAGAGTAGGTACCTTTTACAAAAACTACGGCAATCCCCTAAAACGCAATAATAAATCTTCCGCCTGTATTATCCCACTGCTGGGCATAGGCCTCTTTCCCCATGTAGGAGAAGGATCAGAGCTTAATCCACCACGCTGCTCCAATGCGGGTTGTCGGATATAATATTCCCTACTATGAGTAACGATTGCTATCAGGTGTACATGATAACAACCGGGACCGACTGCTTAACGTGCTCTCCGAGGCACGGTGGGGACCCACAAGGACGCAATAATAATCCTCCTTACAATCTATACTAATATATAAAGCTGAAGAGTTTGTTTGTTTGTTTGTTTGCTTGAACGCGGTAACTGGGCCGATTTGAAAAATTCTTTCCGTGTTAGATAGCCCATTTATCGAGGAAGGCTATAGGCTATGTGTCATCTCGCTAAGACCAATAGGAGCGGAGTCCACGCCGACGAAGACGCGCGCAGAAGCTAGTAAGTGATAAAACTCTAATGTTTATATGTATTTCCAGGATTTCCCGCGGTAACAGCGCGAACGCAGCCGCCGTGGCCCACCAACTGGGTGACGTGATGGCGGCCAGCAGGGACCACGACTGTAGCAGGTTCCACTGCGACTCACGCCGGTAGACACAAACCCCACACCACCATAAATCATTCTAGACACACTGAGCACTGGAACCTTTAGTCACCTTACGTTTAAAATTAAACGTAGATGAGCTAGATGACCATAGAGTTTTTGTCGTTATGCTCATTCTTGGATCAATGTAACGGTTTTGTAAAAATTATGGCAAAGGTTTCTAAAAAATGTTAATGTCAAATCTTACTGTTACAAATATTAAATTAGTTTATGGATCGAAAATGATGATTAACTATATAATATTAAAGTTAACAGTAATAGTATAAAATATAATTGCTAATACTAAATTAATTACATTTTTTAAATATAAGTATCAAGAGTGCTCAGTGTGGTGTATAAAAAATGTATACTTCTTAAAAATGGATAGTGTATCAGTTGACCTGTTAACATAACATTAGAAGACAAATCTTAAGCAATTGTAGTATATACTGAACTGTGTGTGAATTGTGAGGCCGTTTTAATGCAATATGTAGACAAAACACAGATTACTAAGTCTTCAAGTCAGTGGAAAGTAAAGTGTTAAAGTCTTCGGTGAATACCAATTGAAATGGCTTAGCAAGTATTATAAGATTTAAATTATTAAATACATTTGTGATCGTTGAGAGTTTGTAAGAGAGAACAATAATACACCAGAATTCTATCTGGAAATAATGTTTCTTAATATTACTTGAATAGTCGATAAGAGGAAGAAAGAAATAATACAAAAACATTGTCAGCCATATTGAATGTCGTTCCTAGGATTAAAAAAAATAACCGCCGTCGTGTTACCAGTTGTAAAAACTCCTTACATCCTATTCAAAACTTTTACTATGAAATGGCTTACGAAAACTAGATTTATTTTTATTATCGTCCAAAGTTTGCGTTTCTTATTTCGTTCAATGTATTTTCTTTAATAAATAATTTTAATGTTTAAACTATTTAAAGTTATTTTAAGTCGTTCATAATATATTTATTTAAATTATTTTAGTCCGCTTCCGTAAGATGTAAATACGCTTTCGTAATGATGATGTAAATTATTTATTTATTTTACAAATAAATTTTTAAATTTAAACCATTTACTTTTATTTTATAGATAAAATTTTATTAAAAATAACAAAGAGCATTACATAATTTAAAAAAATCTCAAGTCATGTAAATTATCAAAACTACTGCATCGGTGTATTAGAGTGGGGAGGCGGGGAGTCCCCGGCGCCGCAGTCTGCGCCGAGCTCTTGAGCCGGCTGCATGTCTGGTCTCAATTGATTACACTCAATACACGGTTCTAATTTCTCTTCCATCATGTACAACTGACAAAACACACACCATTATAACTTCATACATCGGAATACAAATATTTTTGTTAGGATACACGAAAGATGCAGCTTTCAAATTAAATTAAACTTATTTTAGTACTCTATTAAAAAGCTATATAATAAAAAAAAAACCTATCAAATAGATAGTTTACGCACTAGAGTGGAGGATAAGTGAACTTAAAACTACTGCTTTTGACTGATTTTAGTAGAAAGGTATGCAGTGTAAGTGGTTCAATTCAATGTTTTCTTCAGTTTCAAAAACTTTACCCGTCCATCGTCACCGTATCCCGTATATTTCCTGGTGGGGACAGTTTCCAACGCAGCAGGAGAGGCGCGTTCCTTCGTAGTAGCCTCAGTTATACGAGTGTGAGAGCCGCCACACCAGCGATGACAAATGTGCCTGTAAACATAATTACAATCAATTTTATGTAACTGCGAATTCTGACAAGTCGAAATGCAATACAAAATCACTAGCGATATGAATAAGGTAAGGAATGGACTAAATGACTTCGAATTAACTATCAAAAGAACACGATATCCAACTTGTATTTTTCTCTGAAGCAGCCTGACTGGGGTAGTACCTCGACCTTACAGATGATCACAGAAAATAATACTGATTTCAAGCTGTATTGCGTTCCTGTAGTGAGTAAGGCGACCAGAGCGCCTGGGGGGATTGGGGGTAGATTATATTCGGCAACTATTCGGTATTCGGCTATTCAGCTTCATTTTTTCGCTATTCGGTATTCAGCCGAATATGGTTAACCTTTTGGCCAAATACCGAATAGCAATTTATTTATTATTTTTTTATTAGTAACCGTTTTCCCGCGCCTGCCCAGCGTGGTGACAACGGGCAAAACACATGAGTTCGCGTCATAATGTCGGGCGCGAACTTGTGGAGGCCTATGTCCAACAGTGGACTGTGATAGGCTGTAGTGGTGGTGGTGGTGGTGGTGGTTTTCCCGCGATTTCGTCCGCGCAAAGTAAAGCCCATCCTTTCTAAGGCTCTAGAGTAGATACTCTAGAGTCTAGAGCCTTAGACAGATGTGTACCAAATTTCATTTAAATCGGTTCAGCAGTTTTGGCGTAAAATCGTGATAAACAGATTTACTTTCGTATTTATAATAAAATATAGTAAGGATTACCAAATAAATTATGAATATAATATTTAAAATTATTCGTGGCATCTCTACTTCTGATGTTGTAGGCGTCTATATGCTACGGTAATCCCTTACCAGCAGCCGAGCCGTAAGCTTGTTTGCCGACCTAGTTGTATAAGATTGCTGGAGGAGGTTGAATAAGGATTGCCGGGAACCAAGATATTTGGCGCGAATTCAGGGAGACCTATGTCCAGCAGTGGCTTGTAATAGGCTGAAGTAGTAGTGGTAGTAGTAGCCCACCTCTTCTCCTCCGGCCCTGGTCCCACCCAATCAGCGATGCAGGGCGGCGAGGGCTGGTCTTCGGGCGGGGGCCGTAGGGCGGGCAGCGGCGGCGGTGCCCCGGAGGTGACCTCGTGCACCTCCATGCTGGCGACCGCACCGCACGCGCCGCACACCGCGCCCACCGCCAGCTGACGCGTCAGCAGCGCCGCCTGACCACACCAATACCAAGGTCTGAGGTAGGGCACAGTAGGAAATGCTCCCAGATATGGAGCAACCCGACTGGGGTAGTACCTCGACATTACAGAAGATCTCGCTCACTTCAGCCTGTAATATCCCACTGTTGGGCATAGACCTCTTTCCACGTCATGTAGGAGAAGGATCAGAGCTTAATCCACCACGCTGCTCCAATGCGGGTTGGCGGATATATTCCCTACTATGAGTAACGATCGCTATCAGGTGTACATGATAACAACCGGGACCGACGGCTTAACGTGCTCTCCGAGGCACGGTGGGGAGACCCACAAGGACTGCACAAACACCCAGACAAACGTCTGTATGGCCAATACAAATGTTGTCGTGTGCGGGGATCGAACCCGCAACCGCCCGCGCAACAGCTAATCGCAATCCAGTGCTGTGACCGCTGCGCCAACGTGGCATCAAAATTTTAGTATATTTTTCTATATTTCAATTAAAGAACATTTTACAGCAACGCTGAAAATGTAAATCACATTATACCCTAAATATATATTGCATTAAAAACTAGCCGAGCCAAATTAGTATCGCTATTTTTTGGTTTTGTAAACATACCGATTTTCAATTTTCTTGTAAGTATGCAAACTTTTTAATGACAATAAAGATCCTAAAAAAACAAGAATTAACAAATTAGCAGTTGTTTGGAAGTTGCATGCATAGGTATACATTCACATATAGGTTTTTATGTAAAGTTATGTGACCGCTGCGCCAACGCAGCGAGTTTTATAATATTAGTATGAATAAATATTAGTATGGATTATAAACCTGAAAGTTGGTTTGTTTGTGTACACGCGCTAATCTCAAGAACTACTGATTCGAATTGAAAAATTCCTCTGAGGTGCATAGCCTATTTAAAGAGAAAGGTTATGCTTTATGAAGAAGGAAGGGTATTTTTTTCCTCAAAGCAACGCGGGTGAAACCGCGGGGCACAGATAGTACACAGAAATAATCTTCAATCTATTGCTTTGGTACTGTAACTTAAGAAGAATTTATTTATTTATTTATTTTACTCTTTTTGCACACCAATACACAAAAGAACAATACATAGAATTTATAACAATAAACTTGCATCAATTGCAACAGGCGGTCTTATCGCTAACACAGCGATCTCTTCCAGGCAACCTTTGGGCAGAGGACTTGCATGTAAACTAGGGGAAGGGCGCAAGAATTAAACCTTAGGCTCTCCTAGCGCTGCAGCCAGCACTTGTATCTTCTCGTCCAGGAGTTGGAGATACTTCTCGGCCTCATCGCGAGCGGACAGCAGGTCCACTAACTCTGCCTTGTTATCTGTTATGTTCGTGAGATCTTTTAACGCCGCCTGAGGACAATTTATAAGACTACATCAGCAAAGCGTATTATCTTTTTTTTGTATAGTAATTAGTAACTTACGCAACTGAAAATGAAAATAATAAAAATAAATTGCGTGCGTGCAAAGTACACATGTCAGAAGTGAAACTTCTTTGGCAAACTAATTGAAAAAAAAACAAAAAGCCAACATCACGCGGTGTTCCCAGGCGGTCACCCATCCAAGTATTGACCGTGCTCGACGTTGCTTAACTGCGGTGATCAGACGAGAACCGGTGTATTCAACGTGGTATGGACGTTTAAAATCGTGACGCGTCACGCGTTGCCGTTGCCGTTGACTCAAATTTTACCCCTCATGCGCCTAAAGAAGTTTCACTTCAAAAATAGACGTCTATATTTCGATCGTCAAATATGTCTTCACCATGAAACGTTAGAATCTAAAACCACCCCGTTCCTGTATTTTGAAAAGCTTTCGACCTACAGACGCACGGCATAAGTTTCGTAATAAGTGACGAGCTTTTTTATTTAAATTCATAGTTTTGTGTATTATTTAGTTTAAAAAACTATAGGTACCTTTTATTTTCCCAAACGTTATGTAAAATTTAAAAAAATATTTTAAAATCACTTTAGTCCAGTTACCATCCACACAGCCTCCTGTCTGTTAAACTTATCGTGACAGAGAGCGATGCGTCGCTCGAAGTCCGCGCGAGCCTCCGCGAACTCTACTTCAGTGAGTAAGCCCGCCAGCCGGGTGGTGTCCGCCTGAGGAAATCTTCGATACAATATCAGCTTTATAACAGCTGATCCGCCAACCAGCATTGGAGCAGCGTGGTGGATTAAGCTCTGATCCTTCTCCTACATGGGGAAAGAGGCCTATGCCCAACAGTGGGATATTACAGGCTGAAGTGAAACTACTGATCTAACATTTACTGGAATGCAAAACTCTTGAGTTCATATTTGAAACTCTGAATAATTTATTGAGATAGGGCACAACAGGATATACCCTGATCAAAACCTGGAGCAGTCAGTCTGAGGAAGTATCTCAACCTTATAAGATCACAGCAAAATAACACTGCTTTTATGTAGAGTTGTGTTCCTGTGGTAAGGTGGTCTGAGCTCCGAGTGAAGGTCGAGGGTAGGTCGGCAACGCGCTAGCGATACTTCTGGTGTTGCAGACGTCTGTAGGCTGCTGTAAACGCTTACCATCATGAAGGCCGCATGCTTGTTTGCTGATCTAGTTATATAAAAAAATTGTTAATATTTTAATTTGATATAAAATGTTAATAGCATTGATACGTACACGACATTAAAAGGAGAAAGATTCGTTTATTTATTAACTTAAAAATACAAGTCACAACTCACCACTAAAATTGCGGTCTTTTTCCCAATATGTATTGAAACATTTGTAATATATAATCTAATTTATTACATAAATTCGGAAATCTAATAAATACCTAACAATCAACAATTAAAAAGTAAAATTTACATTATAAAAATCTAAAACAATATAATTATAATATATAAATTATTCAATGCATAATGTGTAGCCTTCTAATCAATGAAATTATGTCGAAACAGTACCTAAACGGGATATCCGTTGAAATATACCTACCTACTATGATAACGCAAATATTATGTTGAAACCAAAAGACAGTGTAATAAAAATTGAAAATATGATTTTCACGTAAATTAAAAGTAATCACACTTATGTATTCATGTATAAATTAAAACAGAAATTTATGCTATTTAATTAAAAGCAGTGAAGGTACCTTAATATAGATAAACATCTTACCTTATCTCTGAGTCCGTCCAACACTTCATCTCGATCAGACTTCTGTTCCCGTAACATCTCGACGCATTCCACTAAACTCTATAAATACATCAAAATCAACTGAGGTAGAGCACAGCAGGAAATTTCCTGCTCATAATATGGAGTAGCCTGACTGGGGTAGTACCTCGACCTTACAGATCGAAGATCACAGCTAAATATTACTGTTTTCAAGCAGTATTGTGTTCCTGTTGGTGAGTAAGGTGACCAGAGCTCCTGGGGGGTATTGGGGATAGGGTCGGCAACGCGCTTGTTATGCTTCTAGTGTTGCAGGCGTCTATAGGCTACGCGCTACGGTAATCATTTACCATCAGGAGAGCCATACGCTTTTTCGCCGATCGTTACAAAAAAAAGTTCTTTTAAGTATTATAATTATAGTTATATCAGTCATTTAGTTTATTTAGTTCTTAACTTAATTTCTGTATCTAAAAAATATATATTTATGTTTATTTTAACCGACTACCGATTCCAGATAGCTATCTGGACCTATCTGGATTCAGATAGCCCAGATAAAAACAAATGAAAATTGTACGAAAATTTTGGAATCCCTGTTTCAAACATACAATACCTTACAATAACTCCCCATACAAACCATCGTTTTTATTTGGAGTTTTCAGCAGGGAGGTAACAGCTGACTGTTATAGCTAAATATTTTTGTTTTTGAAAAACATACATAGAAGTAATACATATCTATATAATAAAAATGAATATTGCTAAGCGCATAACTGGAGAACGTCTCGACCAATTCGGATAAATTTTTATTATGTTAACGGAAGGTTATTTTATACTAAAAAATAAATAAATAAAAACATAACAGACAGAACGAAGTCTGTCCGGGCAGCTCGTTATATTATAAGTACAAATATTACACCCAGACTGCCACTACAAGTTGTACCAACAGGCTAGTCAATTTATCGTAATAGTAAAACAAAAGAGATTTTCCACTTCAGCTCACATGCATGTCTCCTCCTAGGCTAGTGTTCTGAGCGCTGAGAGTCTTGTGCGCGTGAAGTGTCGCCTCCAGATCCGTCACCAGGTCTTGGTAGCGCTCCGTTAGCTCCATCACAGCTGACATATCACGGACATACTATCTAAGTTGTTCATATATGTACATGTATTATTATATACTAGTGGTCGCCCAGTGGTCGAAATTCGACAATAATTAATTTAAAAAAAAATAATGAAAATAAAGAACGTTTTTTTAAATTTTTCAATTTGACTACAGATTTTGACAATTATCAAAAGAGCAGGTATAATATGCGTGGTCAAATACGTGGTAATGTGTGTAATGTTATTTTTCAAATTGATTGCATTTATTTTTATGCATAATTTAAAAAAATATATTAGCATTCTGCACTTGTTCTCTATAAAAACTATTAAGTGTGCGAAATTTCATACTCCTCCGTCCGCGCAATTTTCGTAAAAAGGTGTACCAAGTATTTGTTTATTAAATTATTAGATACTTATACTTGTTAAACACTTTTAAATCTTTTGTAAGGATAACTAACCTTAATCCAAATTATTTGCAAATGAGTCTCTTGACTGACGTTTTTGTATGTATGATAAAAAACTAATGTCCTATAGATCCACTTACCCGCAGTTTCAGCATTATTATTAACATTTTCTAATTGTGTTAGACCACTCTTGAGATCCGCGCGTATCTGGTTCATTTGGTCTTGGAAACTTTGCATCTTCATACAAAAAATTGAAAATTTAGAGAAAATAAAAATTAAAATGTTTTTTTTTTTTCATGTAACTAGGTCGGCAAACAAGCGTACGGCTCACCTGATGATAACCGTAGCCTATAGACGCCAACAACACCAGAAGCATTGCAAACGCGTTGCAGACCCTATCCTCAATTCCCCCCAGGAGCTCTGGTCACCTTACTCACCAACAGGAACACAATACTACTTGAAAACAGTATTAATTAGCTGTGATCTTCTGTAAGGCTGAGGTCCCCCAGTCGGGCTGCTCCATATTTTGAGAAGGAAATTTCCTGCTGTGCACTATTCCGAGGGTTTTTATTTATTTAATGTAACAGAAAACATATAAACAATCATTTAAATGTTCCACCACAAGTTCTATCGACCCCATATATTAACCAGTCACGTAAGTGTACCTATTGAATCAATTGCTATAGCAATAGGTATAATAGGTAGGTAATAGGTATATTATATAAAGTGCCCTCTTTAGTGAGACTTAAATTAATTATACGGTCCATTCTTACACTAAAAAGTTGGTTAGCATAGGCTTACCATTAGTCCTATCCCCCGAAAAACGTATACACAAACATATTACTTTCAAGTAAGTACTAATAAAAACTTAAAATAAATAAAATCACCTTACACCTTACCTGAGTACTCAATCCTGAATCAAACCCGCTCAACTGTTCCGAGTAATCTGCTACCACGGAGTAGAGTACTGATATGCGAGCGTCCAATTTCATCGCTATTTCTAACTTCTCCGCTAATAAAAATAATTTTTGGTTCTATTATTGTTCACTTCAGCGTGTAATATCCCACTGCTGGGCATAAGCCTCTTTCCTTATATATTCTTCTCTTTATATTTCCTACTATGAGTAACGATCGCTATCAGGTGTACATGATAACAACCGGGACCGACGGCTTAACGTGCTCTCCGAGGCACGGTGGGAAGACCCACGCAAGGATTTCACAAACCTCCAGGTCACGGCAAACATCTGTATGGCCAATACAAATGTTTGGAATGGAATCGAACCCGCAAACGCCAGCGCAACAGCCACAAACAGTGGTGTGACCGTTGTGCCAACGCGTTTATTATTGTTAACTAGCTGACCCGGCGAACTTCGTACCGCCTAACAGTCGGTTGTTTATTAATACTTACCCTTCCCGGAACCCCTCCACTAACACTTAAACTTTATGGTATGGTTTCAAATTTACTTTTAAGTTTTATTACGAATCTTTTGTATAGGAATATAGAAAAGTGTTATTTTTAGACTTTTTCAGGGATTTTTTTTAAATTTTTCTCTCCGTTAGAACCATCCTCGTACTTCAAGGAATATTATAAAAAAAAGAATTAGCGAAATCGGTTCAGCCGCTCTCGAGATTTGCGCTTAGCAACACATTCAGTGATTCATTTTTATATTGAGATTACACTGGTGGAGACGTTGACGAAGATGATACTTTTGATGGAATCGAGAATCGAAGCAGGGTGTGAAGAGAGTCACACAGACCAAAGCAATCAATTAAAACACTTGTGTTGCAGGATTACAATAACAGTTTAGAAAATCATAGAATAAGGATGAGATAAAATATGATGAATTACAAATATTACCTACGTTCTGCCCTAACCATCCTAAAAATACAAAAGGATTTATAAACAAAGTAGTTTACAATCATATTTAAATCATATGTAAAGAAATCCATATTTATGAAAGTATTTAATATTCTAAATCTTTAAATTCAATAGTAGATTGTATATATTTTTTGTAATTTAATTAAGAAAGTAAAGGGAAAAAAACCATGCAATCATTATGAGTGGTTATATTGTTACCCATGTTGTTGTTATAATGTGCTTTGACGAAAATCCGAGGTATATCTTAAGCTTTCATATTATTCGTTACCTAAAGTCATAGCTGTGTGTAGAGCATTATCAGCTGCCGTTGTCGCTCTGGTCGTCATGTTGTTTAAGTTTTTCAACAGTTCCTCTCTTAGCTCTCGCAAAGCAGCGCTTGAAATAAATAAGCAGTTAATATTGGAAACTAGTCAGTATTTTTCAAGATTATAAAATTTTCCACGGTTATAAAGAAGAAGGACATGAGAGCCAATAGTCTAACCCAGAACGATGCAATAGATAGCGCAAAGTGGAGAAGCGTTAGTTGCAAGGCAGACCCTGGCAATAAAGCTGGGATTAATAATGCCAAGCAGAAGATAAAGAAGTTTGTTGTAGTTTGTTGTTTCCGAAATGCTAATACAAAATTCTTATCTTACTAAAGGCCGTCATAAGGCGTTTATTTATTAATTTATTTGTTTTCCAAGCATCCTGTACTCCGATTACTATTCTATTGTCGATCAAAAAGGTTACAAATATTTTAGCCGAGTTTCAAAAACCACACTGCTAAATTACAACTATAATATCATCATCAATTGTTTATCATAAACCACGTGTAACGATAAATTTTCGTGCTATTCGAAGCACATATATTTAAAATCGAATATAACTTAATATGTATAGCAAATTTTTATCTATAAAGCCAAAAAAGGAAAGTCTATTTGCAAAAATAAATAATCAAGTTCACCATTAAACATAATCGATGATTAATAAAGATTTTCTAACTTTAGCTCATCGTGCGTGACTCCAGACATGGACAAACCAGAATATTTTGAGAGCATAGACTGTTTGCTGGTCGCATGTGTTGCCCGAGGTGTTCCTGGAGCAGAGTGTGATCGCGGCCTTGCGTCTAGCCTAGACGTCTGAGACGCTTTTGGGTCAATAGCAACTGACTTTCTTGAAGCTACTGACTTCGCTGACTGCAAGGTAATTAATAAAAAGAACAGTGAAGATTTTGTTTTTTAATCATCATTTATGTATCGAAATGTCTACTTTGATGATGGACAGTGAGTCTAGAGACCTAGAAGTACTAAAATATCCTTTTAAGGGTACTGATAAGCGTGTAGGATAAATAAAAATGGGTATAGGTTAATAAGTCGCTTAAAATGAGAATCGCGGTAAGTCAAGTAAAAGTAATTGTTAAATGAAAATCACAATGAGAAATATTCAATTTTTCATAAGGAATTCCTAGGAAGCCGAATTTTTTATTTTATTTTATTTTATTTTATTTATTAGGCTCATCAACGCATGATACACAGCAACATATTTAAGGAACATACATTTTGTTAAATAAGTCGTGTACCCGCAGTAACCTAACCCGCAGAATTCCTAGGAAGCCGAAATCTATCCAAACAATAGAATAGGAACTTACTAGCAATCGAAATTAAAATTAGGTAACAATTTTACTGAACAAAACAAACAAATGTCTTATACGATAAAAGTTGCTAAAATGAATTTTTTCAGAAATATTTCCAAATATTTTATTACGAAATTCTGTATTATCTAATCTCTAACCGTCACTGGTTTTGCTACTTCCATAGGTTCGGGTTCTTTGAGTGGTTCAATTTTCACTTCCTCAACCTTCTCGGTGATATCTTCTGGTAGCTCACCAGCTGCAGCGAGCTGGGTCAACAGTCCTGTCATACGATTAATGGCATCTTCTGCTGCCTTTAGACGAGCTGTGACCTGTGGAATGTGTGTAACTGCCTGAAGACTTCAGAAATTAAAAAGATTGTAATCTCTTGAAAAGCATGATTTTAATAAATTATCATAATTATATACGCAATGTTTACACTATTATTAAAGTAAATGCTTTAGATGATAGGAACACATATTATAGAAAGAGAGAGAATCTTGACTCTTGAGTGAAATGTAAAAGATGCTTGACTGTTGACATAAATGCAAATCTCAGACAAACATCGGAACTACTACTTCTACTTATTTTTAACTTTACATTGCATAAAAGTACGATATACCATACATTAATACACGCACGATACATCATCATTATCACTTCAGCCTATCGCAGCCATCTGCTGGACATAGGACTCCCCAAGTTCGCATTCGATACATATCATGTTTCAAAATTTTTCAGCACAATTTTTTTTTAAGAATTTACGTCCAAAAAGTGATTAATATTAGATGTAACCTGCATAGCCTGCATAGTGTCTGGTAACGTTGCATGTCCTTTTGCTAGATCACTTTTTAACTTCTCATTATCAGGAAGCACCAATGGCTTAGGAAGTGCTACTTTCTTTAACTCTTTCACTGTCGACTCCAGCAGGGCAAATTGTGATTGAGTCACAATGTCTATACTTGGGCGACGTCCGTCTAACAGGAAAAGTAATAAGGTAAATTTGGTTTTTTCATAATAAATAAGAAATATTTGTTTGTTGGTAATTAATAAATTGTAAAACTACTAAAAATATGCCGTATAAACTACATTAAATGTTTATTCTATACTAAAAATATAAAGAGGTAAAGTTTCTAACTTTGTTTGTTTGTAGGGGGTAATCTTCGCAAATACTTATCCGATCATGAAAATTCTTTCACTAACAGAAAGCTACACAATTCAGGAGTGATATAGGCTATATTTTATTGTTATTGAACAAAAAATTCAGTAAAAAAAAAATAAAAGTATATGTGAATCAAGTCGGAGAAATGCGAGTGAGATGAAAACTTTACTATTTGCATCATAAAAATAATAATTAACGCCCAACAGTGAGCACAGGTCGGTTAGTTATATATAAAATCCCGGTTAGCAATGAAAATTTTCAAGTATTATTTCAAACATATTTCACTACTTACCGCCTCGTGTAGTTGGTCCTTTTTCCACTGAAATATAAATAATAGATTAGTAGCCAAGGGCTGTAAGGCATCAATTGCAGCCCGAGATATCTATTCTATAGTTCGAGAGTGCAATTGATGCTTACACCCGATCTAACTATTCTGCTTTACATCTCGATTGTGAGGTAAACAATATTTAAAGTAAAAGTTTTCTATTCCCGCCTTTTTTCAAAAGAATCAAGTAAAGAACTTTTTAATTTTTTTTTCAAGATCGAAATTGAGCTTCGCCGTTCGACATTTAAAATTGATGCCTATTATTCTCACACGAAGACAAGGCTGAATAGCAAAGCGACCTCTTTGGTCATTGGGCTGAATGCATGATGTCTATTGCCAGTATGATGGTTAGATGTACGCGAACTTTTTGAGAAAGAAGTGTTTTTTTAATTACTTACCGCCCTTGGGCTTCTCTAGCTATATTATTACCCTAGAGCGCTAATTAGTCACCTACAAGCCACATTTGGAGGTAATAAGAACCTACTTACCGAACATGAGAGATGTAAAAGTAATTTACTAATCGTCAAGTCTCTTTTAATAAAATAATTATAATTTAGACTGACTGAATAGTATCAAATAAAAATTACCTACAAGAACTTTTTCATCGTCTCTTTGAGCTTCTGAAAACAATTATATTAAAAAACTTAATAAATTCGGTATAAAATAATAATAAGTAAAATAAAAGAATTATCAACCTGAAATCGCAATACTAGTAGCTGACGTTACTCTCGCCTTTTTACCTTCTTTCTAAAATGAAGATTTCATTTAAATTACAATTTTCAAAGATAAAAATATAGAACACATTTAACTAAAAAATATAGTTTTTCTCTTTTTTCAATAAGAGCAGATAGTGTATCAAATAATAGGTAACATAATGGATGTAGATATATTTCATAAACATTAAAATATTATTAATTTTTGAAGTGAAACTTCTTTAGAATCGTTGAGATTTGAAACCGGATGCAACGGAAAAACGACAGGGAAAGTCGTGCCGCGCTACTTTGTAAATCTATGTAAATAATTTTGAATTAGTTTGCCAAAGAAGTTTCACTTCTGACATGTATACCTTTGTACACACGCAATTTTTTTTTTTATTATAAAAAGATAAAATTAAAAATAGTAAAGGTGAATAACTACCCAGAGCTGGTAGAAAGGCATAGTTTTAATAGGCAAAAGTGTAGACAATCTGGTTTCAGAATTACCATGATATACTTGAAGAACACTTTCCTACACGAAACATGAGAACCATGCGCTAAAATAATAATAAAAAATACTCTGTAGATACCTAACTAACTTCTCACAAAAAATTTACTGAACCTTTTCTCGAATTCTTTTCCCTTCCTCTATCTCTGATTGCTTCTTTTGTTTTTCATCTCGTTCTTTATCCTTCTTTGTCGCTTTATCTAACTTCTCTTTTGCCTTTTCAGCTTTTGCTAATTCCTTTTGCGTTTTATCTTTTTCTTTTTGTTGATCTTTTTCATCTTTTTGCGGTTTCTTTATTTTGTCTTCTACACCTCTTTTATCTTTCTTAGTGTCTCGTTCTTCCTTAATTCCAGGCATCCGACCTTTGACAGGAGACCGAGGGCTTTTAGAGGATGAACTGTCTGGTGATTCTTGACGCAGGTCCTTTTTAGCTCTTTTTTGAGGTGCGTTTATATCTGTGCCTCTGATCTCCACTTTTTGTTCTAGCATACGTTGCTGTCTCGCTAAGATGTGGAGGATCATTTCAACCAATTTGAAATTTACTGTGTTCACCTGGAAATATTCTTTTTAAATACTTTCAAGATTTTTCTATATCTTATGTCTACCTTTATGTATGTCTACCTTTTCACCTATCTCTTTCAATTCGTAAAACTATTCATGGTTTGAAAACACTGATTATAAAAAATTGCAATTTAGGTCAGTTTAGGATATTCAATGCTGTTACTAAGCATTGTCTATCTTACGAAGCATATACTTAATTTTTATATTATTACTTGTCTTTAGACCTGCGGTACATATATATGCCCAATTTGAATATATTACATTAGGTACATTGTATTACTTGTCTGCAGACGGCAGACCAAAATTTTATTCGGATTTCGTTATGTGCTACAGGGCCGGATCTACCATATGGCTTTTTGGGCTTCAGCCCAGGGCCCCGTGGATTCAAGGGGCCCCCAGCTAAGTCAATTCAAAGTCAAAAATAGACGACAATGCGAAAGAATCAATAATTTTATTAAATTCTTTATTCTTATATTACTTCGAACTGACAGTTAAAATGTTCGGCTGCCATTACACATTCATCTCAATCGTGGTCAAATTTGGTGGGTAGGGTAATTAGTATTAGCCCAGGGCCCCCTGACCTCATGGTCCAGCCCTGATGTGCTAGATGAAATGAACTTTTCAGACTTTTTTAGTACCTCAGTGACAACAGTTCTGTGAACCTAATCTAAAAAAACGCAATTAATATCTTACATCAGGTGAGCCGAGAGCTCTGTGGATGAGGTCCTCAACGCTAACAAGCAGTGTCGCATCGCTCATGTTAGGTTCATCGTAGCCTACTGGCATTGTGTAGGCTTTAATTTTACGTGTATATTTATTTTAAATTAATCCTTCTTTAAGCGGCTTGCAGCAGCGCTGTATCTTCTAATCAAATTCTGTACCTCTTTGTTCTGTACTCTTAACCAAAGAGTAATGATGCTTTTTAATTTCTGTCACAAAGTAAAGCATAAAGTTAAGGTTTAATCATGATGAGAATTATAACAGCCAGTTTGATATTTTATATTTTTATTACAAGCTTAACTAATTTAATTCAATATTACTTAAAAATTAAATTATAAGGATATTAATATAACAGTGTTTTGAAATAATGAATATGTAAAGACGTTTCTAGTGTTTTAAACATGTTTTTCTTGTCAGTAAATCATAATTATTTAGTATGAGATAATGTTAATATCTTGAGCGTGTACGCAAATACAATTCTAAATTATTCAAAATCACCCCCTGATCTGTGAAGCCTTCCCCGGTCCCATACCTACACGTGACGTCACAATTTTCTATATAAATTTATACTATTACTAGCTGACCCCGCAAACGTTATTTTGCCACATAATATGTTATTAGCCCCCTTAACCCCCCCCCCCCCCCCCGCTTATAACTTAGGGGTACGAAAAACAGATGTTGGCCAATTCTCAGACCTACCCGATATGCACACAAAATTTCAAAAAAATCGGTCCAGCCGTTTCGGAGGAATATTGTAACTAACATTACTTACATCATTTCTCACCAAAAATATTTAATTTCTGCGAAAATAAGTTTTCATATATTTTTTTATAGTACGAAAAAAAATATATATTTTTTAGCAGAATTACACTTACTAAACACAAAAAAAAAAACGTGTACTTTAAACCACACGACTGAAGTAAAACTTACGAAACATAACTCTCTTTCTATCTTCACTAACTTATATCACCCTCTCAACTTCCGATCGCCTCACACGATCACACTTTTCGTAACGCTCTCCTCGCGCATTCACCAGTTTACTCCCCAAGTAAAGCGTGCGTAAAGAAGTTTTTCTTCCAAAAAAAAAGGATAAAATAATACAACAATACTTAAATTAATATTTTATTTATAATTACATAACGTTCGTCTATCAACACGTATCAATTCAAACAGCAAGTTATATTATATTACATTATATTCCATCTCTACTGTACGACGTGGTCGCTAGCTACCCGCTAGAAGCAGTTAATACTGAACATCGAAAAATATACGGAAAATGCCAAGATTAAAAATTAAAAAAAAAAAACAGAAAAAAAGTTATTTCAAATCTAAAAGTAACGTGGAATGCACCAGGGGTTCCGTGACGGGTTATAATATAACATGGTTCATAAATATATCCGCTACATCACAATAACAGCATCTTATATACAGCGCCTCGAACTGTAACACTTAAAACATTTTAAATATACGTTCAATAATAATAATAATTATTCTATAGAATTTATAATTTCCTTAAAAACTACGACCGCTGGGTATCGTGTGTCGACGCGACGATACTTGTGGTCGTGGCCGTAGCTAATGGTACTGGTGGTCGTAACTGGTGGTAGCCGGTAGCTACTGGTAGTAACTGGTGGGGGTGGGGGGGGGCTTAATCTTCGAGGTTGCGGAAGGCGGCGGACATGTCCTCGAGGAGCTGGTCGAAATCTGCCTTAATTTTGGCTTCGCCGTCTTTGACGGGGTCCTGAAATAAGAATAATATCATAATATTGACAAACGAGTGCTTTTGATATTATAAATATATACAGAGCGTTCGACTCCCTAACTACGTTCCTTCAAATGGAGGGTTCTATGGTTGTAACAGATCAACAATACTTTGTCATTACTTGAAACTACCACAAATTAATTTTAAAATAAAATGGAAATCAGAAGAGTTGATATAAGTTAGTTGATCAAGAATGTAAGTTAATATAGGTTATAAAATATTTATTTATAATTAGCTCCCCGGACAGTCTTCGTTCTGTCTGTTATGTTTTTTTTTCTTGGGATTTGAGGATCATACAAAAAAAAAATTAGCGGACTCGTTCGAGCCATTCTCCAGTTATGCGCTTAGCAACATTCATTTTTATTATATAGATAGGGTCGGTCACCATTGACCACTCAGTACTACCACCTATACTAGTAGTAGTTTAGGTATTGATCTTCTAGTGGTAGTAACTAGTAGCTAGGTGGTAGTGTAGCTAGGTGGGTAGTGTAACTGGGTGGGTAGTGTAACTGGGTGAGTAGTGTAACTGGGTGGGTAACTGGGTAGTGTAGCTGGGTGGGTAGTGTAGCCGGGTGGGTAGTGTAACTGGGTGGGTAGTATAGCCGGGTGGGTAGTGTAACTGGGTGAGTAGTGTAACTGGGTGGGTAACTGGGTAGTGTAGCTGGGTGGGTAGTGTAGCCGGGTGGGTAGTGTAGCCGGGTGGGTAGTGTAACTGGGTGGGTAGTATAGCCGGGTGGGTAGTGTAGCCGGGTGGGTAGTATAACCGGGTGGGTAGTGTAGCCGGGTGGGTAGTGTAGCCGGGTGGGTAGTGTAACTGGGTGAGTAGTGTAACTGGGTGGGTAACTGGGTAGTGTAGCTGGGTGGGTAGTGTAGCCGGGTGGGTAGTGTAGCCGGGTGGGTAGTGTAGCCGGGTGGGTAGTGTAACTGGGTGGGTAGTATAGCCGGGTGGGTAGTGTAGCCGGGTGGGTAGTGTAGCTGGGTGGGTAGTGTAACTGGGTGGGTAGTGTAGCCTGGTGGATAGTGTAACTGGGTGGGTAGTATAGCCGGGTGGGTAGTGTAGCCGGGTGGGTAGTGTAGCCGGGTGGGTAGTGTAGCCGGGTGGGTAGTGTAGCCGGGTGGGTAGTGTAGCCGGGTGGGTAGTGTAGCCGGGTGGGTAGTGTAGCCGGGTGGTTAGCGGCAGTACCTTGAACTTCATGGAGGAGAGCTGGTAGAGCACGTTGGCCATGGCGTCGCGGATGACGTTCCAGGTGACCTTGTTGTCCGACTGCGCGGTGGACTCCACGGCGTGGCGCGACATGTCGTAGAACGAGATGATGTTCTTCAGCATGCCCACCGTCTTGTAGAACGGACAGAAGCGGTCGTAGGCCGAGTAGCTGCGGACAGGGGACGTGCCAATGTGAGACTAAACTAAATACTTCACTCTGGAACGGTAAGTCATGGTTGAAGGAACAATTTCAGCAGTTCTCAATAAAGTTCAATATAGCCAATAGTCAATTGCGTCAAAAGTGTATTAAAAATCTGCAAAATTAGCTCTAAATATTCTAATTGTATAGATTTATACGCCGCGTTGGCGCAGCGGTCACAGCACTGGACTGCGATTGGCTGTTGCGCGGGCGGTTGCGGGTACGATCCCCGCACACGACAACATTTGTATTGGCCATACAGATGTGTGCCGTGGTCTGGGTGTTTGTGCAGTCTTTGTGGGTCTCCCCACCGTGCCTCGGAGAGCACGTTAAGCCGTCGGTCCGGGTTGTTATCATGTACACCTGATAGCGATCGTTACTCATAGTAGAGAATATGTCCGCTAACCCGCATTGGAGCAGCGTGGTGGATTAAGCTCCGATCCTTCTCCTACATGTGGGATATTACAGGCTGAATCGAGATTTATAGTTTTTTTTTATTTTTTTTTTTATTTTTATTTTTAAGGAACACAAACAGTTAAAATAAACACACACAATTAAATCTATAAACATTATACATAAACCAAAACTGTGTCCACAAATAAATTTTAAACACAATCAGCTATCGCTAAAAGTAAATTAAAAATACATTATTGTTTAAAAATTTAAAAAAAAAAAGAAAATTTTAACAGTAACAATTAAAAAGCAAATTCAAACTAAAATTACAGGCAAAGAAGGAAATATTACAAAACAATACAATACAAAAAAAAAACAAAAAGTAAATAAATAAATCATACACGTTACCCAGATTTGTTGCAAGTCAATTCTCTAACCCTACTCTTATAAGAATTAAGTGAGTAACAGAACTGGTCAATTGTTTTAAAATGTTTATTATAAGATGAGGTTGCGCGTGGAATGAACGTGTTGCCACCATACTTGGTTTTGGTTTTGGGTATATGGTACGACTCTTTAGATCGAGTACTTATACGTGGACATTTTATATCAATGTTACGTAAGAGAAAGGGAGAATCAATAGAGTTATTAATAATTTTATATAAAAAGAACTGATCCCTTTCCAGTCGGCGAGCATATAATGTTTGAATAGGCTGATCATTCAAGTTGGTTTTTAAAAGAAATTTATTTTTGCGGTCCAGATGTTTCAAGAATTTTTTGTTAATTTCTTCGATCTTATTAATATATTTTTTATATTGGGGATTCCAAACTACTGAAGCATATTCAAGTATAGGTAGCACAAATGATTTATATAAGAGTACATAAGTCGAGACATACCTAAATTCTCGAGATACTCTCAGAATGAAACCTAACATTCGGTAGGCCTTATTGACGATATACTCTATGTGAAAATCGAAAGTTAGCCTAGAATCAACGTATACACCCAGATCTCTGACAACGGAAACCCTTTCTACAATTTCATTATTTAAATTATAATTGAATATTATAGGTTGTCGTTTCCTAGTGAACGTTATAACATGACATTTTTTTACATTTAAATTAAGACTATTTGAGTCACAATATAAACAAATATTGTTCAAATCATGTTGCAAGAGCAAACAGTCATTTTGGGATTTGATAATAGAAAAAATTTTCATGTCGTCCGCATAAAGAAGAACATTGGATGTCTTAATATTACACATTATATCATTAATATATAAGTTAAATAACAATGGCCCCAAATGCGAACCCTGTGGTACCCCAGATGTAACGGGCACAAAAGACGAGCAGTAGCCCTTGACGGTTACTGCCTGACTTCTATGACGAAGGTAGGAATCATTCAATTTGCAGTCACGTTAACTTTTTTTAATTTGAAACATTTCTAATCAGTAGTAAATTTATTCTATTCAGATGTCAAAATCCTTCAAACTACAGCAGCTACAGACATACCTGTTCTGCTGTAGGAAGTCATCCTTGAGCAGTTTGGCGACTTCAAGAGTGATCTTATCAGTCTCGGCCAGGGACGCCTTACCGACAAGCTGTACAATTTCTGATAAGTCTTCTTCTTCTTGGAGGATCTCCTTGACCTGAGAAGGACAATTAAATTAAATTAAATTATTAAAATTACAAAACACAGAAAACAATATTTCTAATATTAATATTTAGTCGAAAGACAAATTGTTGCTATTTAATACATTCTTATTAACACGTTCGCTGCGGCAGTAACTTTTCAATACTTTCCATTCCTTCGGTACAAGGCCTATACACCTGGTAATAAAACTTCCATTGTGGCGACACAAGGCTTATATAGGTAGGTACACCATTGGATTCTATTTGAAAAGTACATCTTAGATATATATTAATTTCTTTCCTACACCAAACCATGTTAAAGTTAGGCCTTCCGCACGACAAGGAAGTCTATACTTATCTTAGCTGCACTGTAAGCATAGTTTATACAAGGTGCTTAGACCTGGTTTCGCACTGACCGTGTTAAGGGTTCATAATAATTACCTTAGTCCTAAGGGGCACGAACTCGGGGTAGTTCTTTTCATAGAAGTCATCCAAAGCACGCATGTACTTGCTGTAGACAACAAAGTGAAAATTAAACATTTGAAAATAATATATGTCCTAAGTATAAAAATATATACAATATTGTAAGTTATCAATACCATAAAATAATCAAGAATAAGACACTATTACTCTTAAATAATAATCATAATAAGCCAAAGTTTATAAGTTGAACCACTAAAATTGAGATGAGCCACTAACCAAAAATTAAAATGAGCCAACTTACATAATATAAGCCAGATAAACTGTAGCTCATATCAAACACACTAATAAATCAGAGATCACGAAATATCACAATGAGCCAGTATACAAAATATGAGCCAGAATACCTGTGACTCGTATCAAACATACTAATAAAATCAGGGATAAGTAAGGGAATGTCGTAATGAACCGACCTGTATGAAATGAGCCAGTTGATGGAGGGGAAGTGCTTTCTTTGCGCGAGTTTCTTGTCGAGACCCCAGAACACTTGGACAATACCCAGCGTGGCGGCAGTCACGGGGTCCGAGAAGTCACCTCCGGGGGGTGATACGGCGCCGACGATGGATACGGAACCTTTGGGGAGAAAATAAATACATCAAAACTAGTGTTTTATTGAAGTTATACTTCTTAACGCTTGACTTGGGGAGTAAGCTGGTGAATGCTTGACGAGAGCGTTACGAAAAGTGTAATGTGGCGAGGCGAACGGAAGTTGAGCGGAAGATATAAGTTAGTGAAGATCACTATTATTTATTATTAAGAGAGAGTTACGTTTCGTAAGTTTTACTTCAGTCGTGTCGTCTAAAGCGCTCTTTTTTAGACAATATACTTGCTCTATTTGCTTTTTTGGTACATTCATTGGAGATATTAAAGGCGTTAAGAATAATTATAGAAAAATACTTTTTCATTACGAAATTATGTTTTCAATGTATTACGTTAATGTATTTGATATTAATGTTTACAATATATCAAGATTAATTGCATATTGCTTAGTATGTGTCGTAGAGTCACAGAAATCCATCTGCACAAACATTAACTTTAACAATAATTATAATTATTACCCACTCTTTGGTCGTAAGGTGATATTTTTTTTGTCCATAAATTTCTTCAAAGAACATTTTTAAGAGAAAAATATATAGGAATATAAGATTAAAATCTTATATACTGTATAAAATAATACTTATTATAAATTTTAATAGGAACCCCCGTCTCACCTTCTCTGTCGGGGTTGCCGAGACACTTGACTCTGCCAGCGCGTTCGTAGAAAGAGGCAAGTCGGGCTCCGAGGTAGGCTGGGTAGCCGGAGTCTGCGGGCATCTCGGCCAAACGACCCGAGATCTCACGAAGGGCCTCGGCCCAACGGGACGTGGAGTCAGCCATCATGGACACGTTGTAACCCATGTCACGGAAGTACTCGGACAGGGTGATGCCTGAGAATGATATAATAAATATCTTTAGCATACATTTTCACTTGTCATATTTCACAGGGTCACTGCAAAATACGCTAACGAGCTAGTTATTAACTACTAACAAATAACTTTTTAAAGTTACATACCAAAGAGGATAAAACTGACGAAGTATTTCATATAACCAATAGTATAGTTTTAATATAAAATACAATTTAAAAAAACATGTAATATTAATACAAACTGTTATTTTGGATAAAGAAAAATTGAACAGCTGGCACATCAGTTTCAAACAAATCCATTATGGTTTGGGGATTTGGGAACTTTGAGGAGACGAGTGAAATAGACCTAAGTATTTATTTCTTACATCCACAACTTTATTTATCAAATGGTAAGTTTCTTTTGGTTTATTAAATATTTGTTATAGTTACAAAAATAGCTCACCGGTATAGATGGAAGCCTCACGGGCGGCTACGGGCATGTTGGATGTGTTGGCCACCAGAGCAGTACGCTTCATGATGGACTCGGTCACTCCATCGATTTCCACCGTCAGCTCGGGGAAGTCACGCAGTACTTCGGACATCTCGTTACCTTGGGGACAAACCTCATTGATATTAAAATCATAAAATTAAAGATTACTTTATACAAGAAGACTTCAAAAGCACTTTAAATCGACATTCTACGAATTAAAATTGTCTTTTCTTATGAAATAATTATAGTAAAAATTAAACTACTATTGTTAAGTGTACTAGACATTATTATACAAATTATAAAGATCGAAACAGTTAATTAGATTTTGCATAACATTTAGTTTATGTTTGGAAGTTTTAAAAATTTAAGCCGCATTGCACTTGAGTTTGATTTCTTGGTGAAACTGCTAAATTCGTGTTAAAAATTATACACAAACTTGATTTAAAAAAAAAATAACCTTAAACAAAATATCATATACAGTAGTTGTTAGTGTATTATTAATATACGCACCACGTTCACCGCAACCGACGTAGATGATGACATCAGAGTTGGAGTACTTTGAAAGAGCTTGGGAGATTACGGTCTTGCCACAACCAAAGGCACCGGGGATGGCGGTAGTACCACCCTGGACGCAGCTGTGAAGGGGAGACATTGTTAACATATGTATAATTAGCACAAATGGTAATAATGGTGGTACTTTGGGAATAATTTTCCTTGTTTAGACACTAGGGTTTCAGTACCTGACGGTAGTTGTAGTAAAACAAAAATAAAAATAAAAAAATGTTTTTTAATTGGTCCACAAAATATCCAAAAAAAATCTTAAGTGAAATGAAACCTTAATGACTAATCTTAGCATTTAAGAACCTAAACAGACCTATTGATAAAAATGTGTGACTACTTTGTCATAGTCTTAATAATAGAAGTGATTCTGGTAATAAATTATAATAATTATGCAAGAGGCAGTTGTGGTGTAATGCAAAGTGATATCAATTAGAGTAGCATTGGAGTCATAATATAACATCAGAAGATGGTGGGAATCGAGACTATCATCCCGTAATGACAGCTTTTGTTTATGTAGTGAAGGTGACGGTAGTAGCTGTGGTGGTAGTGATCGTAACGCTTGTGATCATAGTGGTAGTCGTCGATGTAGTGTGGTAGTGGTAGCGTACTCACGGGAAGAGTGAATCGAGCACACGTTGTCCGGTAAGCAGCGGGTGGTTGGCGGGCAACTTCTCAGTGACGGGACGCGGTTGACGCACCGGCCACACTTGCAACATACTGTATTGCGCCTTTTCACCATCGAACTCCGTCTCTAGCACGATATCCTGTCACACAACAAACCATTAGAACTCTACTATTGAACCTCTGTAGCAGCAGTGTTACAGATGTATGTGTCCCACAGCTGGCCAAAAGCCTGTTAGATCTTCTACACTATCTTAACCATACTGCCTTGCCTCAGCAGAACTTTTACAAGCTATTATAGTGAGAGTCAGCCCATTTTTAATATGGGTGGAATGATAATTCTGACAAATACATTTTACTGGCAGTTTCCCATACAGTAAATTTATTTTAACAATTTCACTATACAAATAAATAATCAAAAATACGAATAAATCCCTACCCTGTTATACAACATTGGGATATATGTATAAGTTAATTATAAAAAAGTACTAATAATAAACTAATAATACAAAATGAATACACCTAACTATTACAGATATTATAGATATAATTATTGATATATCGATCGACCATTACATAATATAGTTTATCTTATTGATCACATTTTTTTATATAACTATGTAGGCAAACAAGCGTACGGCTCCCCTGATGCTAAACGATTACCGTAGCCTATAGACGCCTGCAACACCAGAAGCATCGCAAGCGCTTTGCCGACCCTATCGCCAATCCCCCCAGGAGCTCTGGTCACCTTACTCACCAACAGGAACACAATACTGCTTGAAAACAGTATTATTTAGCTGTGGTCTCCTGTTAAGTCGAGGTTGATCAGGAAATTTCCTGCTGTGCCCTACCTCAGTTACAGTTTTTATCTCTTACATAATCACCATTTTCTTTAATTTTTTGACCAGCCCGTTTGTTCCTGTTTTCTAGTTTGGGGGTTGTGGGTTATATTCCCACCCCAAGTCTGGGTGTAATATGTATATTATTTATATATGTATTTTTTACGTCTAATTATTATCGTAGAATGTTAAAGATATTTATTTATTTTATACTCACAGTAACTTTGTAGTTGCCGGCGGGGGCGATGTAGGTGACTGTTCCCTTAGCCCGAGGAGGCACCAACATCTTGTGTTTGACGAGAGTGTTCTCATGCACGATACCGTACAAGTCTCCACCGGTGATGTGTGAGCCAACCTGACGATATAATGTATTTGGGTTCATTTTTTGTAACTTGGCTCATTCTTTGTAACTTGGCTCACTATAATGTTTTGCTTCTAAGATTAATAGGACCGTTGTTTTTTTTTGTGTTGATATAAATTTTTTTTTATATGCATGTGTATTGATACCATTAAGTAAAAATACGAAGCAACAATAAAAAACTTATTACAGTGGAATTTAGAGAATATTTCATAAACAAATATATTTAAAACAATATTACGAAGAACTGTAAATATGTAGACAATTTACCTTAACATTGAGGGGATTGAATTCCCAGTCTGTCTCTCTGGCCAGGCATGGCACGTTGACACCCTTCGGGATGTAAATGGACTGTGTGAGTTCGTTGATGTCCTTCAGGGGTCTCTGAATACCGTCAAAGATTGAGCCCAAGATACCAGGTCCAAGCTCCACGGACAAGGGTTTTCCGGTACGGAGTACTGGATCACCGACCGTCACACCGGATGTTTCTTCGTATACCTGGTTAAAAATAGCTTAACATTATTCATGTTACAATTTGTAAATCAATTTATATATAAATTTTTAATAGTATAAATCCTACACCCATTTTTACAATAGATACAAAACTCCAGACACTACTGCCACACAAATTAAAGTTATTGAATTATACGCAGCCTCTCCCAATGTCACAAATGACGAAATATACAGGAAAGAGCTTGATTGTTTCACTTTTAAAACTTTATAAATTTGGGAGATAATTTCAATCAAAGTCGCTACTCACCTGGATGGTAGCCATTTCACCCTCGAGACGGATGATTTCTCCTACCAGCTCATTGTACCCGACACGCACCAGCTCGTACATAGCAGATCCAGACATCTTTTCCGCCGTGACGACTGATCAATAACATACATTTGTCAATATTGATATATCGGTATTCAGTCTGTTACATCCAACTTTTTATCCTAAGCACAGGTATCTAGTTAGGAGTCAGTCCCTACCTTCGTTTGCAAACAGCCAAGTTATGACCTTAGTAACGTTGTAATTCAATAAATTTTACTACAGTATTATATTGTATTTCATGGTGTGGGTTTGTAATTTTATACTAAAAACTGTACTGTAAATTTGTAAGTGCTGTTAATTGTATACCAATAAATAAATATAAATATAAAAAACTGCTAGGCATAGGACTCTTTCTCCTTTTTCGAAGTGAAACTTCTTTAGGCGCATGAGGGGTAAAATTTGAGCGACCGCTAACGCGGCAACGCGTCACGCGGTCTGTACTTGGATGGTAGTCCGCCTGGGAACACCGCGTGACGTTGGCTTTTTGTTTTTTTTTTTCAATTAGTTTTGTTTAGTATTTAAAATTCATTTTTTTTAATTAGGTTTTTTAAAATTAGTTTGCCAAAGAAGTTTCACTTCTAACGTGTGTACTTTGTACGCACGCAATTTTTTTTAATTGTTTTCGTGTATTTGTATAATATACAATGAAAACTGTGTACTGGTAAATTTATTTTAATTTAATTATTCAGAAATAATAACTGAGCTTTACAACAGTTTTATAATTGATGGTTGTGGTATAAAAACTGAATACTGACCAGGTCCGGATACGGCGAACACATATCCGAATCTTTCCTCATTCTCCTCATTGGCGATCGTCTTCAGACCGCTTTTTGACATTTTGGACGTTTTTATCTAAGCCTGTGAACAATGATAACAGAATTATATAGATAACGAAATATATAAAAACCTCTTCTGCTAATAAGTATTGGAAAAACAGTTTTATTACAAGCAAATTTTCAACTAAGGTTCTAACTACGGAAAAATGTATTATAACATAATAATTATAATTAATTATACATAAACTAGCTGACCCCGCCAAAGTTTTTTTGCCATATATTTTACTAACCCCCGCAACCCCCTCTTGTGGGTGGAATTTCGTAAAATCCGTTCTTAGCTGACCTCTACTCGGCGAAAGGAATATTCCTGCCAAATTTCAAGTCTCTACGCCTTATGGTTCCAGAGATATCGTGATGAGTCAATGGGTGGAAATCTCTTATATATATATATATATAGATAAACTTATTCTACTCTAAGAAGAATGTCTTTAACAATAACATAACTACTTCTGTTAATTAATTAACAAAGAAAAATAAAAAAATGTTTCTATTTAATAAAATTTACTCAAAAATGAACAAAACAAGATCTTTTTGAAAATTCATACTTTACCAATTATATGCAGGTATATAAAACTAAAAAGTACACTACTCTAGGTACTAGGGAATAGACTAGACAGATCAGCTAATCTAAGTCACAATCTATCTCCTAGTGATAAGCACCATCAATCAATGTCAATTAATATTCTGAACATTTCCAAAGAGAAAAAAATGTATTTCTGCAATCTCAAATTTTACGTTTTAGTATTGTTAAAGGTTGTATATGTGAGGCAATCGACTCACTGGCCATAAGAATTTGAATGTTTAGTTATGACAGTCAATTGGAAGACGAATGACTGTAATAACGAACTTGTACTTCTCTGTTATATCTCGGTGTAGTAACATCTCTGTAATGGTGTATCAATAATATAAAATAAATATGTGTAGTTTAGATTGTGCCTTCTAAAGTGAATAAATATACGAGTACCAAAGCCCCCTGTTTTATTTCAGGTTATGGGCCCAGTTTTATAAAGAGTTCCAAAAAATAAATATAGTTGTCTAAAGAATGTTGTATAAAGAATCGTAAATTTGAAATAATTTCTATGCTCTAATAAGCCAAAATAAGCATAGCAACCAACTTGTTGACAAGATAAGAGTAGCAACCAGTTTTGACATCTAATTTAAGAAAACAAACCGTAAGTATTCTTGCTGTTTTGTTACAATGGAGCTGAACAAATTAAACGGAAACTGCAACTATGAAAAATGAAGAAAATAATAATAGCAGAGAAGAAATAAATAGAGGAAGAGATAAGAATCGAGAAGGCGACGATATGAGAAGTGTACGAAGAAATAAAGAGGAAAATCGAGAAGGTGAAAATGAAAATATGAGAAGAAATATAAGAAGCAGTCTTGAAGAGAGAGTTCGAGAAGGCGTAAATTTGAAAAGATTAAGCAGTGAAACAAGTGAAGATGAAACAAATGAAGTTGTAACAAACGAAGTTGAAACATATGAAACTGAAATAAACGAAGATCTAGTAAGAGAAGAAAGACAAAATGTAATTAATGATAATAATTTTAGAAATGATTTAAATCTTGATAATGAATTTTATTTTGATGGAAATGAAGAATTTTTTTTTTTTGATAGTGAACAAGTTGAAAATTATGCAGAAGATAATGAAGAAAGAGGAAATATTGAGAGAAGAATTCAACCTGCAAGGGAACGAAAGATACCAAAGAAACAGTCAGCATTAAGGGGGTGTTTAATTAAATTTAATGATGATTCACTTAAGGGGGTGTGGTTATAGTAAGGTAAAGGTAACTGAATCATCATCTCAAGAATCATTGAAGAAGTCAGTACATTTTTCTACAAAGTATTAATAATTTAATAGATATTTATTGTTTTTCTAGTAGGATTCCTACTAGAAAAACAATAAATATCTATTAAATTATTAATTATTCCCTGGGGGGGATTGGGGATAGGGTCGACAACGCGCTTGCGATGCTTCTGGTGTTGCAGGCGTCTATAGGCTATGGTAGTCACTTACCATCAGGTGAGCCGTACGCTTGTTTGTCGACTTAATAACATAAAAAAAAAAAAAAAAAAAAAATTGATGTTGATGAAATATTAGAGTTATGATATGATTATGAAATGATGATGATGATGTAACTCGAGTAGGAGATTTGGGAGGAAAGTTGGTTAGTGTTAATTTATGATGAGTCGAGTAGGAGATTATAGCAGAACTTATAGATAGGGAGTTTAATTTATGGTGATGAGTCGAGTAGGAGATTTGGGAGGAAAGTTGGTTAGTGTTAATTTATGATGAGTCGAGTAGGAGATTATAGCAGAACTTATAGATAGGGAGTTTAATTTATGGTGATGAGTCGAGTAGGAGATTTGAGAGGAAAGTTGGTTAGTGTTAATTTATGATGAGTTGAGTAGGAGACTATAAAAGAAAGGAGGTAATTGTAATTTTACGATGATTTGAGGAAAAATATAATGTATTGTTAATGTCGAATTGAAAAGAAGGTTCTTAAGATTTGATTTTGATATAAAGATTGATGTAATTTTGATGTAAAGGATGTTGTAATTTTGATATAAAGGATGATTTGTTTTGATATAAAGGTGTTGTAATTTTGATATAAAGGGAAATTTGATTTTGATATAAAGGTGATGTAATTTTGATGTAAAGGATGTTGTAATTTTGATATAAAGGATGATTTGTTTTGATATAAAGGTGTTGTAATTTTGATATAAAGGGAAATTTGATTTTGATATAAAGGTGATGTAATTTTGATATAAAGGATGATTTTATTTTGAAGGCGTGATGTTAAATTTTAATGTTTAGTTATGACAGTCAATTGGAAGACGAATGACTATCATAACGATTTGTACTTCTCGGTTATATCTCGGTGTAGTAACATCTCTTTAATATAAAATAAATATGTGTAATTTAGATTGTGCCTTTTAAAGTCAATAAATACGAGTACCAAAGCCCCCTGTTTTATTTCAGGTTATGGGCCCAGTTTTAACAAAAGAATAGGTGGGCTTTGGCTAATAGATGAAAATGAACAAGAAGAAGGTTTAGAAGGCACAACACAAAATGAAGAAAATAATAATAGTAGAGAAGAAATAAATAGAGGAAGAGATAAGAATCGAGAAGGCGAAGATATGAGAAGTGTAAGAAGAAATAAAGAGGAAAATCGAGAAGGTGAAAATGAAAATACTAGAAGAAGTATAGGAAGAAATAAAGAAGAAAATCGAGAAGGTGAAAATGAAAATATGAGAAGAAATATAAGAAGCAGTCATGAAGAGAGTTCGAGAAGGCGTAAATTTGAAAAGATTAAGCAGTGAAACAAGTGAAGATGAAACAAATGAAGTTGTAACAAACGAAGTTGAAACATATGAAACTGAAATAAACGAAGATCTAGTAAGAGAAGAAAGACAAAATGTAAATAATGATAATAATTTTAGAAATGATTTAAACCTTGATGATTAATGATTGATGAATTTTATTTTGATGGAAATGAAGAATTTTTTTGATAGTGAACAAGTGTACCACCAGTTAAGTTCGAGAAATGTCAAAGAAAATTAGTGTTTTAGGAAAAGTGGTTGAAGTGTTGTGTGTATGTGTGCGGGGCTAAAGTGAACTTAAATATTTATTTTGGTTGATGTTGGGGTTTACTTTTATATTGTATGTTAGCATGTAAGGTTTTATAGGGTGTGTAAATGTTTATAATACATGAGCTGTGTATTGATGGTGTGAAAAACACTTAAGGATTAAGGGGGTGTTTAATTAATTTAATGATGATTCACTTAAGGGGGTGTGGTTATAGTAAGGTAAAGGTAACTGAATCATCATCTCAAGAGTCATTGAAGAAGTCAGTACATTTTTCTACAAAGTAAGTATTAATAATTTAATAGATATTTATTGTTTTTCTAGTAGGATTGATGTTGATGAAATATTAGAGTTATGATATGATTATGAAATGATGATGATGATGTAACTCGAGTAGGAGATTGGAGGTAAATAAATAAAGAATATAGGTTTAGTATTATGTTACGAGTCGATGTTTTAGTATAATATGATGAGTCGAGTAGGAGATTATAGCAGAACTTATAGACAGGGAGGTTAATTTATGGTGATGAGTCGAGTAGGAGATTTGGGAGGAAAGTTGGTTAGTGTTAATTTATGATGAGTTGAGTAGGAGACTATAAAAGAAAGGAGGTAATTGTAATTTTACGAGGAAAAATATAATGTATTGTTAATGTCGAATTGAAAAGAAGGTTCTTAAGATTTGATTTTGATATAAAGGTTGATGTAATTTTGATGTAAAGGCTGTTGTAATTTTGATATAAAGGTTGATTTGTTTTGATATAAAGGTGTTGTAATTTTGATATAAAGGGAAATTTGATTTTAATATAAAGGTGATGTAATTTTGATATAAAGGATGATTTTATTTTGAAGGGGTGATGTTAAATTTTAAAGTTAGTGTGCCAAGTGGAGCCGATTGAGGGGGTGTGTTAAAGGTTGTATATGTGAGGCAATCGACTCACTGGCCATAAGAATTTGAATGTTTAGTTATGACAGTCAATTGGAAGACGAATGACTGTAATAACGAACTTGTACTTCTCTGTTATATCTCGGTGTAGTAACATCTCTGTAATGGTGTATCAATAATATAAAATAAATATGTGTAGTTTAGATTGTGCCTTCTAAAGTGAATAAATATACGAGTACCAAAGCCCCCTGTTTTATTTCAAGTATGGTAAAATTACAGAATTGTATCCATTTTAAAATGTTTAATTTTATAAGTAGAACATCTATGCTGATTTTAGTATTTTATTAAATAAAAGTACAGCCACTGGCTTTAGATTTCTGTGTATTTTTTTTTATATTTCCAATATTGCTATAATATAACTAAAAATAAAAGTATATACATAAATAAAAGTAAAGTATCCTAGGATATGTATATAATACATATCCTTGACATATTTCAAAACTACAGAATAAAATTTTAAAATTTAAATTAATAGGAACTCAATTTTTTTTTTTTTTTTTGTAAAGTGTACAGAATACATATAGTAATAACTTTTATTTTTATTCCCAATTACATAACACATATATTTCATATGATAGACATTTTGTGTATTATTTTAATCTTAAATATTCAGTTTAATTTTAAGCAATTAAATTATGTTAGCAAAAATAAAAATATTTCAAGAATTCAAGCCTTAATGTAAAAATCCTTGCTTTGTCTAGTTGTAGTTTTTCTGATCATTTTCCAAGTTAAAATCAATACATTGACATTTGGTTAATATGAAAAAGTAGAAACGTTACAAATACAATAGGTACATGTAACACATAATGAGCAAAGTTCTAAATATAGTTAGAAAGACTTTTAAGATTTTTTTTAGAATATAATATTTATGGAATGGACAAAATTTTTATTTTATTTAATGTGATCAACATTGTGTGTAGATTTTAAATATATTAAATGTAGGTACAAATTTAATGCAGTTGGAAATTCCAAAAAAAACACTTTTTTGTTAGTTTATTAGACTATGAACCATATTAAAAAAAGATGTCATGACTATTGCATTAATATTTTACTGGCCCAATACTTCTTAAATTCATACACTATTTCAATAATCATCTTTGAAAAACCCGTTCTTTTAAATTCTAAAAAGAATCAAATAAGAAAGCAATTTTATTTACACAATCAAATTAATGTTTTGTGACTACTAGGCTGACTTAGGACGGATTATATACAAGATATATGAACAATTTTTAGTTAAAATAGAGTTTATTAGCTTAATACTACGTACTTTTTGTAATTACAGCTTTAATTAAGAATCCAGTCAGTCACATGATATATGGGTGGAAAAAAGTGTACCAATGTACAAGATATAAGAATTTACACATAAAGTTATGAATATTTGTATAAAGTGTGTTCTAAAGGAGAAGCTAAGCCAGATATAGATACATACATTACTAAATATAATAATTACGTGACATTAAACGATCTAAATGGAAAAACTGAAAATGGCAGGAAAAGCAAAAGCTTACCGAAAAAAAAAATTAAATAATAAACCTCCACATATATTAACACAAACACAGTAAAGAAAAACTAAAATATAGGTATTAAGAAAGTGATGTAAAATAATTATAAAAATCAACTCACGGGACAAGAAAGATGGAAATGACGATCGAAGAATGGCGGAGTAATACAACTTATCACAAGACTGATGATAAAAGTTGTGTCAGCTGACCTGAGTCTATGACTCGTGTCTACCGTCTATGACCTGCGTTTCATTGATTTTTCACGTTTGACAAAAACCACACAAAAACATTAATGGTAGTTGTATAGAAAAAAAATAAAATATATTATATTAATATTAATTTCATATTTGTATGTGAAATTAATATTTTGAAATTAATTATACTCTTTTTACGTCAAATGCATTTACTTACTAAAAATGTAAAGGTCATTTTATTTAGGTACTGAAATTAAACTCTAAATAAATTGTAGTAAATTGTAATTTATAATACTACAACAATACATTCCTTAAATAATTATAGGTTCAAAGATGAGTATAACTAAGGACTTGTTTCAAGGGTTGTAAATACAATTTATCATGCAAATAAGTTACGAAAAGACATAAACAGCATGAGGTAGAATAGGAAATGGGTAATTACTGTATCAGCTCAATAAAAAAACTGAAACTGAATATAATTTATAATCTTCTATTGCAAGTATAAACACTAATATAGCAAAATGTATTTTTGAACTCATTGTTATTCCACCTTTAATTTACTTACTTCTCACTTCTCAGTCTTCTAACAACAAAACAACGGCATGGTACCTAGCCCCATAAACTGTTCTGTTTCTATAAAATAAGCTGGCAAATTAGATAAACTTTTCTCATAGAAATAAGCATGGGGCTGCAGATATGGTAGAGGTAAAGCATCGAATCTAACCAAACGGTATCTATTTATTCTGTTTATCTGCTAAAATAATTGTGTTTGCTAGCAAACGAAAAAAAAAACTGACTTCAATTACATCGACAAGTAGTACGTAATTCGACGAAAAAAAATTAACAAACGCACTAGTTGTCACTACGATTTTCGAGGGTTCCCTCGATTTCTCTGGGATTCAATAGGGTACTTTCCGTAGTGAAAAATAAATTATAAAATTTGATAAAAACTAAAATGTATAGAGAAATACACCTAAATATTCTGATTTGGAATCATAAAAGCACATTATTGATTTATTATATTGAAATTAAAAGTCGTATATTTTAATATGTATATCACGTGACCTAAAACTGCCTAAAACACGAGCCGCCACGGTGTGACGTCATACGGGCAATAATAAAGTTCTGTCAGTGCTGTCAACAGCCAGGGTACATATCTAATATCTGTAATATCTATCAATTTTAACTTCAAGGAGTAATAGTTGTGTTTTTTCGTATAATAACTCTTCATAATTATCTTGTTCCAACTGAAATAATATGAATTCATTACTAATTTGTTGATGGCTGTAATAGTAATTGTAGGTTATGTTACTCTGACTAGAGATGGGCGTAACGGCTACATTTTGATATTACGTTATAACGTTACGCTACTTTTAAATCACTTATTATTTTTTACGTGATAATTTTTTTTTTTTTTTTTACCAACTGTGAAACCCTTGTGAGATCAATTTTTTTTTTTGGGATTTTTCGACCTGGTAATTACAACCTTTAGGTCAACTCTTATTATTTGTGAGATCAAATGCATATTACATATAGGATACTTAAAATGAAAGACTATCTGTATACAAAATTTCATCAAAACGGTTACAGCCGTTTCTGAGATATCCAAAGTATAACAAAAAAAAAAAGGTGTGTGTGCGATTCACACACGACAGAAGTGAAACTTCTATGGCAAACTAATTTAAAAAAAACTAATTTAAAATTAGCGGCTTGCAGCGCGGCTCGTCCTTCCCTGTCTTTGCATCCGGTTTGAAATCAAAACGATTCTAAAGAAGTTTCACTTCAATAAATACAAGAATTACTCGTTTACAGATACAAGATAAAATAAACTTACCGCTATTTTCATTCCTGTTATTTTCTCTACTTCTTCATATATAATTAAATGCTTTTGTTTCATATGTTTTTTTTTTAAATTCGTTATAGTAGTTTTAAATGAAAGTATATTTTTACAATATTTACATTCCGCTTTTTTTGCAATTTCATCCACCACGGTAAAATAATTCCACATTAAATGTGGAACAAATGACGACATTGATGATTGATTGATTGATGAAGGACAAATTTTGTCCTTTTCGTGGCATTTTACTCTACTCACTAAACAACTATACTTAATTATATAAAAAACTATACTTAATTATATGTATAAACAACTTAATTATAATTATCAATTATATTTACAGTTTCTCAAAACGCAACACCGCAATCGTAAAATTCGTAAATAAACTCACGAAAATGACGAACATCATACGAGAACAAACGCGTTGTCCATACTGACAATTTAACCGTTAAACAAAACGAATTAATATGAAAAAAATAAGTCTAACGTGTAGTATAGTATAATAAAAATAATAATACGAACTAAAATATTTTTAAAATTTATTTCAAAAGACATTGAAAGGAAAATAGTTCTTATTCAGTTACAATAGAATACAATTTGACATGGGACTATGCTAAGATATTATACGCAACGTGAATGTTCTGGACATTCAAAGGAAAATAGTTCTTAGTCCGTTACAACTAACATATTATACGATGTTCTGGACATTAAAAGGAATTTTGTGACCATAGAATACAATTTGGCTCTGTGTACATTTGAGGTAAAGTAGTAAAAATAAAAATACTCTTTCAAATCGTACCTGGGAAGCGTGATATTATATCACGCTTCCCAGGTAAAAAAAATAATAGGTGATAAAATGATTTAAAAATAATAGGTGATTTTATCCGCTACCTAATATAACGAACACCTCTAATACTCTCTTAAATACGTCATACAGTTTTGTTATTGCACATAATATTACGTCTCCAAAATGGCTGTAGCGTTTTCGCGGTAATAAAAAAGGTTTAAAATTTAAATCAATTTTATGGCATGAAAGCGTGTTTATTTTGCCGAAATATATTTTTTTGTGGCTTTTTATTAGAAAATCAACAGTTTGAAGTACTTTTTCAAACATAGTGGAATACCCTATTATCAGATCCTGGTTGGATCCTGGTTTCCATGAGGCTGTATGGACTATAGTCCTTTGCCTTTCCCTATTGGTGATAAATTTTAAAACAACAACTAAGACTATGATGACTATGATAAGAAGTATGACATTTTTGACGCAATATGTGCAAATTGCAATATTTCTTTATTTACATATAATTTTATAATTATAACATTTTAAATATTTTAATTGCAACACATGAGGGAAGCCCCATTTTTTAATGTATGTTTCATAGTGAAATGTACAGTTCTATTTTATAATATTGTATGTCCTAATCTTTTACATGTCGGATTAATTCTTTCTGTACATTGACAAAAATTACAGGAGTAACAAAGATACACACCTGAGCAAGACCCTTTCCTGGCTTCTCCGACACGGCGCTACCAAAGAGTGCCTTAATATAAGGTATATATATACTTCAAATTTTTGATTATTATACAGTTTTTTTGGACTTTATCCCGACTCCCGAACTATTTGCGATAAAATAATTTGAAAGGTGCTATAAAATAAATTCGCAAACATTATGTATTCAAAACTTTAAAAAGAAAAGTTCGTTTAACTTCGTGGTGTTTTTACGTATATATTATATCTATTTATGGCGTTTTTTTGGACCTAGTAATAGTTTTGAAGTTAGGTAGGTTAAGGTTATTTTTGTGTTTGTTTGTTTTTGTAACGAAATTATGCCGATAAACGGTCTAATTTTGAAGTTAGATAGGTTAGGTTTTTTTTTCTTGTAACGAAATTATGCTGATAAACGTTATACGGGTCTTAATCTAAAGACTTACCTCAAAATCTTTGTTGTAAACCCAAAACAAACTAATCATCAAAAATTTCTGAATGTCAAAAATTTATATAATAGTGCTAGGTGTCAAAAGGAAATATAATTATACATTTATTTTATTGTTATTATAATAAGTAAATATGTATTTTCTAGTTCTGACGGCTACATATCTGTACAAGAAATATTACAGCACAGATCAATCAGAGGTAGATACAATAAAGAGGATATAGAGAGAGTGGTCGCAACAAACAGTAAACAGAGATTTAAACTAAGGCTCAACAATAGTACCAATACATTAGAAATAAAAGCTAATCAAGGGCACTCCATACAAATAAGTGACAATGAACTAATACAGATATTGGAGGTAGATATAAATATGTTGATAACATACTTCCATTGTTTTAATTGATAAATTAATTGTCTATAGGACTTATTTCACCTCTTGTGCATAATGCTATTTGAGAATTTTAAGATACATCATACTTTTTAACCGATTTTCAAAAAAAAAAATCAGGTTCTCAATTTGATTTTCTATGTATATAACTCAGAACTTTTAACTGGGTGTACCAATTTATATATATATATATATATATTTATTTTTTTTTTAAGCGACTTCCAAAAAAGGAGGAGGTTCTCAATTCGACACGTATGTTGTATTACTTGTCGATGTAATTGAAGTCGCTTTTTTTCGTTTGCGAGCAAACACAATTATCTTTTTTTTTTTAATGAAAGGTGGTGCGTGTCATGTGGTCCCATTTAAAGTTAATTTAGATCTGACAAGTACTTTTCAAGCTATATATAATAATGTGTATTTACTTGACTATTTTTTCGTTGACCTACATTGTTTTATACAGTATAACTTTTCACTGATTTTGATGATTCTTGTTTTAATCGAAAGCTGATGCTTGTCTTGTGGCTCCATTTAAATTTTATCAAGATTTGATTTGATTGACAACTTTTTCTTCTACCTACGTTGTATTGTCGATGTAATTGAAGGAGTTTTTTTTTCTTTGTGAGCAAACAAATTATTTACCATAAAATTCCACTATAGATGTCTCTTTGCAAATGTGAATCTAAAACTTATAGTTTATTAATTGACGAGAAACAAGTCCTAATGGCCTCTTCTACCTCCCGCTGTTAAAGTCTACTCACTAAACTAATGTGAGGATAATCTTAATCCACAACCAGTGAAAAAGGCTCTTGTAGTACAAATAACTTCATTAATTTATTACAATTATTATGGAAATACCACTTTATTTTAATCTAATACTTTTAAATACATACCTTTAGAATTTATATTGGCTAAAATCTACTTACGGACCGTCGATTTAGATGTTAATATTTTTTCAGTATATAGTACTCATATATTATAGAAAGCTTTTTGTGAATTTTGTTTTTACGAATCAGAATTTTTTTATTTTATTTAAATTTATTTTTATTTTTCTTATTTACTGTCACATTAAAAAATTTGAAATTAGATAGGTTAGGGTTATTTTTTTGTTTTTGTAAAGAAATTATGCAGATATACGGTCTAATTTTGAAGTTAGATAGGTTAGGTTTATTTATTTCTTTATTTTTTTGTAAAGAAATTATGCCGATAAAATGTCGAATTTTTAAGTTAAATAAAATAGGTTAGGGTTATTTTTTTTATTTGTAACGAAATTATGCCGATAAACGGTTGACGGTCTATGGTGAAGATTTTAACCTGTATATTTATATTAATATTGAAATTGTTAACTTGAATTTAAGGCTCAATTAGTAAATTTTGTTTTCATTTTAGCCTCATTACGAAACTGTTGTCCATGGAACATATTACAAATATTGGTCAAAGATAAAGATTGAAGGCCTAAGTCGTATGAAAAGGAAGCACATACACTTTGCTAAAGGTACTTTAAATGATCACAACGTTATAAGTGGGCTACGGCAAGACATTGAAATATATATATTTATTGATTTGACAAAAGCATTAGCTGATGGGATTTTGTTTTACGAATCAGAAAATGGAGTTATATTGACGGATGGAAATGACAAAGGTTTTTTAGAGCCTAAATATTTTTCGAAAGTTATTGATAAAAGTACAGGTATGTTAAATTTATATTGTTACGTGTTAGGGTTCGAACGATTTGGAGAGAAAGACCTGTTGACTCTTTTAGAGACTTTATTCACTAGCACTAGGTCCGACACAAGCACTAGGTACAAATACTTCGCACTAAGTACAAGCACTAAGCACTAGGTACACTCACTAATGACTAGGTACACTCACGAAGCACTAACAATGTCCGAGGTCGTAGCCAATGTCGTAGGTTTCCGCTGGTATCACTATTTTATCACTATTTGATCGCTTCGTCGTTAGCTCAAACTGAACTGGCTCCGCTCGGCCTCCTGCGGCCTTTTTATACCGGGCCGAGCCTACTCCCAGACAGTTCTAGAATGTTCGTGCGTGTACTCGATCTTGAGTTCATTCACCCTATATAAGTCCTCTAGCGCCATCTAGTATTGAGTGGATGTTTCTCGTTGTCTTTGTAACAAAGTGGTTTGTACAGCACACAACGTGGTTGCTCCGCTCCCCGCTAGATGGCGCAAGCTCCTTTAATTTGTGTACTCGTAACAATATTATAAATGATTTTTTTTTTTTATTATTATTTTAATTGGCACTATGCCAGTCATAAGAGTTAAATAAAAAGTTACTTGTGATTGAAAGTCGATCATAATTAATTTAAATTATAAGTTTACTAGCGGCCCGCTCCGGCTTCGCACGGGTGCAATGCTGATACTAAATATAAAATATGAAATAAATATTTGCAATCTAAGCGCAAAAAATGTGTTTATTTACAACATCACATTAGAAAACTTTAAAACTATCAGTGTTCCTCTACTATATTATGCATGTATTTATACATATAAACCTTCCTCTGGAATCACTTTATTTACTAAAGAAAACCGCATCAAAATCCATTGCGTAGTTTTAAAGATCTAAGCATATATACAGACAGACAGACAGCGGGAAGAGACTTTGTTTTATAATATGTAATGAAACATTATTAAGGTTCTGTTGTCAAAGACTATAAATACTTCTATAATAATAAACAAAAGAGTATATACGCATGTGTGTGTCAAATACATAGTATGTAGTGTGTGTAATGTTTTTTTTTTATTGATTTAATGTGTTTTTTATGCATAATTTCAAAGTTTTTGCTCCTACTTATTTATCACCTACTACATATTTATTTTTTCATTAATATCACATGCAAGTTAGGTTAGTTTAGACTATTTGTAATTGAATTGTTAGGTTTGGAGCGGTCCCCCATGCCCCAACTCGATGTGTTTTTTTTAGAAATATTAATACTCGTACATACTTAGGTACTTTAAGATTGAGTTTCTTTCATTATTTTTTACTTTTTAAAGGGAACTCAGATTATTGTGTCGAGGTTTTTGTTTAATATTTAATTTATTTTTATTTTATACTTTTTATAGGTACATACTTATTATAATGTAGATTTTGTTAAGTTTAAATACGTAGGTTCTTGTTGAAAATTTTTAAATTTATATTTAAGGTAAAGATTACATCGGATTTCCATCCTAATCATTTCTCCCCACCACATATATTTGCAGATATTGGGTATTTTCCCCACTTTTACCCCCAGAGTTTTTTCAGAGCTCAACCGATTTTCATTGAACATATTATTTTGTTGGGAACATATTATTTGGTTATTTTATTGGGTGTTTGTGCAGTCCTTGTGGGTCTCCCCACCGTACCTCGGAGAGCACGTTAAGCCGTCGGTCCCGGTTGTTATCATGTACACCTGATAGCGATCATTACTCATAGTAGGGAATATATCCTCTCGATAAAACTCGATTATATTTGCAGACAATAGGTTATTCTTCCCCACTTTCAACCCCCACAACTTTTAAACGACAACCGATTTTCATCAAACATGTCTAAAGACACTCGCCCGTAACTCACCTTTCATACAAAAAAAAAAAAAACTAAATTGAAATTTTTGTGTCGGGGGTTAATAAGAGAACAATCACAATTTCTGTGACCTTTTTCTTCTTCTTTTTTTGTTTTAGACATATAAAATGTAAATTATATTGTTTTTAAAATATAACATTTTGTTTGCTGTTAATTAACAATGTAATATTGATTGTTGACAGGTACTTCACTGTTGTAAGTCATGGATCGCTCCAAAAAAGTGCATGTTACGGGTAAGTCGTAGTTTATACAACTATACTAACAATTATAAAGCTGAAAAGACTCTTAGTTTGTTTGTTTGAACGCACTAAAGTGAATGTGTGGCTAAGTGAAAATCTTGAGAACGTCTGGACCGATTTGGATGTAACGAATACATAGTTGGAATTATTTACGCTTCAGCCTGTAATATTCCACTGCTGTCCAGTCAACTGCTGGACATAGGCCTCCACAAGTTCGCGCCAAAACTTAACTCTCTGGCGTGAACTCATGTGTTTTGCCCATAGTCACCACGCTGGGCAGGCGGGTTGGTGACCGCAGGGCTGGCTTTGTCGCACCGAAGACGCTGCTGCCCGTCTTTGGCCTGTGTATTTCAAAGCCAGCATGGATGGTTATCCCGCCATCCGTCGGCTTTTTAAGTTCCAAGGTGGTAGTGGAACTGTGTTATCCCTTAGTCGCCTCTTACGACACCCACGGGAAGAGAGGGGGTGGCTATATTCTTAACTGCCGTAACTACACAGCAGAAAAAAAGATCCAGTGGTAAAAGGCAAACAGAGTATGTAGTTAATTAGGCTCAAGATAAGTTTACATCAGAATTTATACTACTGCTTATATTTGACAGATTTTGTGTTCATGTCGTAGTTGTAATATATAGTACTAGCTGCTGCCCGCGACGTCGTCTGCGTGCGTTCACTGCTCGTTCCCCGTAGGTGATAGCGTGATCATATGTAGCCTATGATCTGACCCGACTTCTTAATAATATTCGTGCCAAATTTGAAGTAAATCCATGCAGTACTTTTTGAGTTTATCCCGGACATACATTTGAAGAAATAAAGGTTCACTGCTCGTTCCCCGTAGGTGATAGCGTGATAATATATAGCCTATGTTCTGACCCGACTTCTTAACAATATTCGTGCCAAAGAAGTAAATCCATGCAGTACTTTTTGAGTTTATCCCGGACATACATACAGACAAACAGACAAAAATTCTAAAAACTATATTTTTGGCTTCGGTATCGATTGTAAATCACACCCCAAGTATTCTTTAAAAAAAAAATTCAATGTACAGTTTTGACTTATCTGCCATTTTATTATATGTATAGATTATGGTGATTTAGTTTAACGCTTCTATTGTGGATACAAATCCTGTGAATAAAAAATAGATGTAAAATAGATAGTTGAACGTGACAACGTCATAACAAAACATCTCCTCCGACGCATAGGCCAATCGAGTGAAAGAGAGATAGATGCAATGCAAGCGTACAATGAGCGTAACGGGACAATGAGTCATCCTTTTTCGTGCATGCAGCCGGTGTTCATCGATTTATTAGACGTTATCACATCAATAACTATATAGTTAACTTTATTTGTACTGTTATTTACACAGGATATCCAAGTTACATCCAAAAAATGGAGCTAGCAAAAGTTTTCTCAAAGTATGGGCCCGTAACGATTGAGAAGTTCAATGACAAGTTTACAGTCCTCACGTTTGCAAACGAAAGTGAGGCCCTCGAGGCAATAAGGAACTCCGGAAAAGTAAATATATATGGAGAATTTATGACAGTAACAGCACTCGGTGGTCAAGTTGAACGAGCCAAGTCTAAGAAATTGGCTCAGAATAATGAGAAAGGTACTTCTTATCGATGCTTGTGATACTTTTGTTATAATATTAATTTTCTTTAATTGCTTGAGGTTGGATTCTCATTATAGTAGTAAAACAGCCAGTTTTCTACATAATTAAAAAGTTTTGACACAAATAATAATATTTTTTCTACAGAGATAATAAACAATAATTTCATTGGTTTACAGTTTGTCATTATTTAAAAGTTATCCGAACTGACTGTTGAGATTGATTTAGTTATCTAAAATGTTCTAGACTTACTCTACAACAATCAATGACATGTTTCAGGTCCTTTAGTGGAACCTTCGGAGCTGGATCTGTCTGGAAACTTTCACTCACAGCTCGCAAACCTGCTCGAAGCTGTGAGACTGTCTCAGGACGAGGTGGCGCGCCTCGCCGCTCTCTACCAGGACCTCGCCACCGCGCTGCAGCAGCACTGGCCAGGTGACACGCGCACGAGACACAGACACACATACACTGACGGAGAGAAGAGAGAGACATTATCACACAAGCACGCACGCACGAACGCACGCATGAACGCACGCATACACACGCACGCACGCGCACACACACACACATACATACACTGACAGAGAGAAGAGAGAGACATTAACACAAGCACGCACGCACGAACGCACGCACGCACGCATACACACACACACACACGCACATACACTGACAGAGAGAAGAGAGAGACATTAACACACACACACGCACGAACGCACGCACACACGCACGCACGCATACACACACACACGCACACACACACACACATACACTGACAGAGAGAAGAGAGAGACATTAACACAAGCACGCACGTACGAACGCACGCACGCACGCATACACACACACATACACACACACACACACACACACGCACATACACTGACAGAGAGAAGAGAAAGACATTAACACACAAGCACGCACGCACGAACGCACGCATACACACGCACGCACGTACGCACGCACACACGCAGCACACACACACACAGCACACACACACACACACACTCACTGATATACAATACAATACATACATTGCTGCGGAGTTAGAATGGTTTAGGGGATTAGAGAGATGCCCCCCATTCCAACCCGAGCTCAAAAATTAGAGAAGAGAAAAATTAAACTACAAATTAAATTAAATTTTAGATTTAGAGAAAAGAAAACAAAATTATTACAATTTAACAATTTATTGCCGGTATTTTCGATTATTCAAAAAAAAGGTTAATTAGATTTGGATAACACAAAAAAACTTATTCCTGTTTCGTGGCGTGGAGAGTAACTAGAACTTAGCTGAGTCCTTGGTTTGACCCCGACGGCCCTCGGCTCACGTCGGAAAACGCCTTGCGCCACGTGGTCTGGCGCAGCCTCCACCGTTGCCTCCAGGTGCCGGAAAATATGGCTGGGTCGACCCGCCGTCCGTCGCTCACACCCAGGTCCCAAGAGAGAGATACCTGGGGCGGATTCCTCTGGTTAAGTGGGCTGGATAAGTGGTTATGTGGGTCTGGATATGTGGTCATGTGGGGCCCCCGGCCGAAAGTAACGCCACGTGGTTGTTCACGACCTTGCTCGCTGACCGCCCGACGCCCGCCAAGGACCCTGAAAGGACACACCCAAAACGGTGAGCCCTTCCGAAGCCAACCCTCCACTAACTCCGGGTTGACCACGGAAACGGCCCATTATAGACAGGACACGTTAACATTACGCGACAATATTATTTTTATGAAATAAAAGATTTGGGATGCCTTATACTGTTTTATTTTCATAAATACTGGTTTTAACATTTAGGAACTTATATGAAAGACGCCATTAGATGGGCCGCCATTAGCAGAGAGCGAGAACCATGAACATTTTTATATTTTTAATTTTGTGTCCATAGACAACACTTTATTATGCCAAAGGCTACAAATAAATTAACACCTTCTCCTATTTTGTAATTAAAACAAAATTACAAAATACAAAAGTTTTAGAAACACTGATTTAAAATAGCAAAATCTTAAAGTTACACTTTTCTTATTATTATTATTATTATTATTATTATTTTTAAATCAAATTATACAAATAAAGTTATTTTTATAAAGACAATTATGTATTTAGTTTTAGTTTTTAAGACTGGTTTTTATATACTTAACCTAACATAAACTGCATAACAGTTTTATAGTACCTATCTTATACTATAATGAGTACCTATATACTCATACCTATTATGTACTTATTAATCTAAATACAATAGTTTTTGTTAGTTTTTAACAATTTTGTTACAATGAAAAATAAATTTAGTTTGCAACAAAGGCTTAGTGAACATATCTGCAAGTTGCATATCAGTTGGACAATAAAGAATGTTAAGCTTATTATCTTTGTAGTTTTCATGCAGAAAATAGTATCTTACATCAATATGTTTAGACCTCTTATTAAATGCACCAGATTTTATCAAATGTATTGAACTTTGATTATCAACAAATAAGTTTATCTTTATATTTTCACAACACACTTCACTTAACAAAGTTTTTAAATAAATACACTCTTTGCAACACTCAGCAGCTGCAATGTATTCCGCTTCTGTAGTCGATAAAGCTACTATAGGCTATCGCTTTGAGCACCAAGATATTTGCCCGTCTGATAGTAGTATGACAAATCCAGTCGTACTTCTTCTTGTATTTGTACAGTTTGCATAGTCTGCATCACTGTATGCCATCAATTATTTTATGTTTCCACCCTTCTTATATAAAATTCTTTTACCTTTTGTATTTTTCAGGTATTTCAGGATCTTCTTTGCCGCTAATATATCTTCTTTTGACGGATTTTCTACCTTTTTGCTGGCTTCATTTACTGCTTGGCTTATGTCTGGTCTTGTTCTGGTTGATAAGTATAAGAGACCTCCAATTAGTTCTCTGTATGGGAAGTTGTTTATAGAAACTGGTCTTGTATAGGTTGTCTTGTCTGTATTACCAGGTATGCTGCTTGGTTTACAATCATTCATATTGAAGTTATTTATCAGGTTTTCTGTGTAATTTTCTTGGCTTAGGAATATGCCTTCATCTCTGATTTGTAGTTCATAACCAATATAGTTTGTTGGATTCATGTTTATCTTGATATCAAATTCTTTTTTAATTTTCTGGAGAATTTTTAATAATTTCTGTCTATCTTTAGATACTGCACAGCCGTCATCGACATAAATTGCCAGTATTATGGATGAATCATCATTTATAAATACACATTGATCTGTAATTGTTGGTTTTAAGCCCATTTCCAACATTAATTTTGTAAATCTTTTGTTCCAAGTAACCGGAGCTTGTTTAAGGCCGTATAAGGCTTTCTTTAATCGGCATACTTTATCTGAATAATTATTATATCCTTCTGGAATATTCATGTAAACATCTGTTTCTGAAAGCTCACCATAAAGAAATGCTGTCTTTATATCAAAAGTTATTAAATTGTAGTTATTTGAGGCAGCAATGGCTAATATTGCTCTCAGTGCTGATTGGCTGATTACTGGGCTGTAAATGTCATTTAAGTCTATGCCATGTTGTTCGAATCCTCGTACCACCAGTCTAGCTTTGTAGGTGCCATCCTCTTTTAGTCGAAACACCCATTTATTACTGAGAATTTTCTTGCCGTTTGCTTCTTTTCGGTCTACTATTTCCCAGGTATTGTTACATTCTAAAGATGCCTTCTCCGAATCTATGGCTTCTTGCCATTTATCTTTGTCTGATGATTTTAGTGCTTCGTTATAGGTTAGATATACATAGTCATTCAAGTAGGCTGGTTTCTTGATTTCTCGTTTTCTTCTTTGAATATTTTCATTATCATTATTTGCCTGTGATATTTCTGAGTCTTGATTTTCTGTTTGTTCTATTTCTGTGTCTTGGTATTCAGTTTGTTCTGTTTCTGTTTCTTTTGGTTGTTTTTCTTGTTGTCTGTTCTCATTGTCTTGCGACTCATATTCTTGTATTTCAGTATCTATGTTTTCATTTAAGAATAATTTTGTGTTTTGTTCTGGTATTTTATCTGTTTTCAATATAATTATGTCTCTTGCATATTCTATTTTCCTTGTTTCAGTGTCCCACAGTCTGTAACCATTATTGGTATATCCAACTAGAATCATCTTCTTACTTCTTGGTTTTAGTTTATCTATTCCGTGTAGTTGTTTAGAGTAAGCAATTGAACCAAACTTTTGAATATTTGATATGTTGGGCTTCTTTTTATGCCACATTTCATACGGTGTCTTGTTGTTCTTGTTCGACTCTGTTGGTAATCTATTTATTATGTATGTAGCACAATAAACTGCTTCTCCCCACATCTCATCTTTGAGTTTTGAATCAAATAGTAGTGCTCTTGTTTTTTCTAACAGTGTCCTATTTAACCTTTCTGATTTTCCATTTAGTTGCGGTGAATAGGGTATAGTAAAGTCTAGTTTTATTCCATTTTGTCGACACCAGCTTACAAACTCTGTGGATTTGTACTCACCGCCGTTATCACATCTTATTGTTGAAACTTTTTCTTTCAATTCCCTTTCTGATCCTTGAATATATTGTTTTAAGTAGTAACTTGCTTGACTTTTTAATTTTAGTAAGTAAATTTTAGTAAAGTGTGTGTAGTCATCTAATATTGTAAGTATGTACCTGTTTCCATCATGAGTTGGTTCTAGTTGTCCACAAATATCTGTGTGTATTATTTGTAGAGCTCTGTCAGCTCTTGTTCTAGTTGTGTTGAAAGGAAGTCGGGTTTGTTTGGATACAATGCAAGTTTCACATGTTTGTTTCTCAATGGTTTTATTTCCTTGTATTGACATACCATCCACCAGGTTGGGAAGGTTTTCTAGGGTTTTCTGTGATGGATGTCCCAGTTTTATGTGCCAGTCTAGAGCTGTAGATTTTTCACAAGTTAATAAAGATCTGTTTATTATGTCTATTGTAAACAATCCATTTTCTTTGTTTCCTTTGAGTATCAGGTTATTATTTTTGAATATTTCTACTTTATCTTGGGAAAACTTCACTGTACCACCATTATTTGTAATTGAATTCACTGATATTAGGTTTTGTGTAAGTTGTGGTACATACAAGGTGTCATTTAGATCACAACTTTTTCCAACAACAGTGCCTTGTCCTTCAACATTCATAGTGTCACCATTTGCAGTAAATACTTGAGACTTGTTCTGTTTGTAGCTTGTTATTAGGTTTTTATTGTTAATCATATGACTTGTGCAACCTGAATCAACAATAAATGTTGTGTTTTCTGAATAACCTGTATCTGTGATGCTACTTGTTAGGAAGGCTGTGTTTCTTGACTTGTTTTTATTATAATAGCACTGATCTGCTGTATGATTTGTCTTCTTGCATATGGAGCAATGTTTTATGCGACAATCTTGTTCTTTATGGTTATATTTCTTGCATATCGCACACATTTTACAATCTGCTCTTAAGTGTCCAGGTTTTTGACATTTATAGCACTTCAACTTGGTTTTATTTTCTGGTTTCTTGTTGTTTACTCTGAAGGTTATTTGTTCATCTGGTTTTGTACTGATTTCTCTACGGTTTTCTTCTGCCAATAATCTGTTAGTCAAATTTGATAATGTTTTCTTTTCATCTGGTGTAGATTCCCATGCAGTTATGAAGAATTGTAGGGATTGTGGTAAACAAGTAAGTATCTTGGAAATAACCATGTCATCATCAATTTTCTGACCCAAGCTGTTTAGTCTCATCTGTAAATTCTTGATGTTAGTTATTATTTCATTTATGGTTTGATTTTCATTTTTATAATTAAAGAACTGTTGAAGCAGTGATCCTTTGTTTCTTTCTTCGGTGCCCTCGAAGACCTTGCATAGCGTGGTGTACATTTCATGTGCAGTTTTACAGTTAAGCACGTGCATTTTCAGCTTCCTATCAATCGAACCGAGTATGATTCTTTGTGCCTTAGCATTGAGTATTTCGAAGTCCTTGATGTCCTTTGTGTCATCTTTCATAACACTTTGCAATTTCAAAGCATTAAAATGTATGTTAATTTCAAATTTCCAAACATGAAAATCCTCCGCGTTTGTTAATTTTTCTAAGTTCAGTTGCTGTTCTTCTATGTTATTATTTGCCATTTTCTTGTTTTTCTTTTTTGTTTACTGGTTTTTGTTTACTGGGCCCATAACCTTTTATGAAATAAAAGATTTGGGATGCCTTATACTGTTTTATTTTCATAAATACTGGTTTTAACATTTAGGAACTTATATGAAAGACGCCATTAGATGGGCCGCCATTAGCAGAGAGCGAGAACCATGAACATTTTTATATTTTTAATTTTGTGTCCATAGACAACACTTTATTATGCCAAAGGCTACAAATAAATTAACAATTATGAGCAAACTGCTACACAGTCACAAAACAATAATATACAATAACCTTCTTTAAATTTACTTGAACAAATTAAATTTAGATTACACACAAAAAGGCGTATTAAGATTTTTGTACTACAAGAACTCACCCACATAAAGACTACGTAACTACAAGAACTGGTGCAAGGTGGACGATGAAATGACAGAGCCAACAGCGACAACTGCATATTAACGAAGACCGAAACCCTTCACGTCGCTAACCTCACCCCGTAACACGGACCTTACGACGGATGTACCGGACGAGGTGCTACGCGTCACCACACAAGAAACCACTTCAATAAGCCATATAATAATACATATAAAAATATATATGTTACAACATTATGAAAGCTCTTTGCGAAATGAAGGTACCAGGGTACTTACGAAGAATAGTTGCCACTTTTCTGACAGGATCCTAAAATATGACACAAGGACTGGAGAGGATTATTGAAACTAGAACTTCCAAAAGAAGTCAAACTCGTGGCATATGCAGATGATGTGGCCGTAGTGGTCGTTGCAAAGCATCTCGAAGAAATTACCTTCGCCTTTAACGCTTCTATTGAAAAGATTAGCCACTGGATGGGCGCAGTTGGACTGCAGTTGGCAGAGCACAAGACTGAGGCAGTGCTCATTACTGGCAGGAAACGGTTGGAAACCATCACACTGCGAGTCGAAGCACATCAAATTACATCCCAGCCGTCTCTTCGCTATTTGGGCGTTATGATTGATGCCCGACTCAACTTCAAGCAGCAGGCACAGCACGTGGGTGCCAAAGCGTCGGTGGTCAGAGCGACTTTATCATGGCTGATGCCCAACATAGGAGGCCCGAAGCAGAGAAGGAGGGCGTTACTGACATCTGTAGTAACATCTGTGCTCACCTACGGAATCCCCATCTGGGCCGATGCGCTTAAAATACAGGAAGCACGAAGAAAAATTGCACCAGTATACCGGCTGAGTGCTTTAAGAATTGCCAGTGCCTTTCGCACAGTGTCTGACGACGCTGTGAACGTTATTGCCGGGATGCTGCCAATTGAAGTACTAGCCGAAGAAAGGAAAACCCTTTACCACCGTAAAGTAGCGACCATACTGAGCCCTGGAGAACTTGGCAAGGAGGAACGGCTAAATAGCATACGACGATGGCAATCGAAGTGGGATACAAGTACAAAAGGCAGATGGACCTACCGTCTTATTCCACAACTTGATGTTTGGTTGAACCATAATCATGGTGAGGTCAATTACTACCTGACACAAATGATCTCAGGGCATGGGTGCTATCGGGCATACCTCTACAAATATAAACACAATGTATCACCAATGTGCCCGTCCTGCCCAGAAGTTAGTGAAGATGCAGAGCACGTGTTCTTTACGTGTCCTAGTTTTGACCTGTTACGCAGTACCTGGGCAGAGACCCTTACGAAGAAAATTCAGTCCGAGTCTTTGATAGAAGCTATGCTTTCATCGGAGGCAGCTTGGCAGGCGACAAGCGTTTTTGCGACGGAAGTTCTTCAAGAACTCCGTCGATTAGAGAGAAAGCGGTCAGAAAACAAAACCCGTGACATTAGCACGACGGAAGAGCAGTAGCTAGTGCCTCCCTCCACGAAGTAATGCCTAGCGGTGGTACCGGGGGGATCAGAGGCTGAAGAGCGAGGGGGTTTTTTTAGTGGGTGGAAATCCCACATCAACGACCATCATCTTTCACAGCGGTGTCTTTGGAAGATTTTTTCCTCCTCTCGCAAGAGAAAAAAAAACACATACACTGACAGAGAGAAGAGAGAGACATTAATACACACAAGCACGCACGCACGAACGCACGCATACACACGCACGCACACACTCACGCTCGCACGCACGCACTGCGAAAAGTGAAAACTGAAAACAATTTTTATGTGCTAAAATACGCTTTTAGAAAATTTTTCTAGGCGTCATTCCGAATAAAATGAGCTATCACACATAATTTTAAGAGCAGTATCTCTATTTTTCAACTTATCGACTATACTACTAAGTGGTTTTCAGCGGTCAGATTTGTGGGTCTTAAGTGGAACGCGCCTAACGTTTTATAGTGAGACGTCATGCGCTGTAATTTGTTTTCCAATGAAAATGGCCGATTGCAGTATTTTAATGTTTTATTTTATTGAAAATCACAATAATCTTATTATTTTACATAAAACTAAACCAGTATTTTGAATTTTTTTAATATCAGTGTTCCTCTAAGATTAAATTAACGATTTTTTGATACTGTCGTCATGCCCATTGGGATAGCACTTTTTAACAAAAAATTTTTATTAATTTTTATGTAAGTGCTGTGTACTTTCCGTGTGTGTTCCAAAATAAATAAATAATTTAAGGACTTCTGATATTATCCTATGGGCTTACCGTATTTGGGAAAATTTATCGTTACATGTGAACCAATTCCAGGTTGCGTGGCGATCCCGTTCGGGTCGATAACGTCAGGACTGGGCGTGAAGGGCAGCGACGCAGACTGTTTCATTCACATTCCTCCCGAGCAACGTCACGCCCACGGCAGCTTAGTAAACCAAGCCAAGAGAATACTACAGCAACAGGCGAGGACTTTCGCAGATGTCTTTTCCATCCCACGAGCCAACACGCCCATAGTGAAGTTCGTACACGTGCCCACCGGCTTCAACTGCGACATAACCTTCAAGACCCCCCTCGGAACGCAGAACAGCCGGCTGATCGCCTTCCTGCTGCAGTCAGACCCTCGCCTGACGCCCGTGGCGGTGGTCGTCAAGTACTGGGCGCGAGTGCACGGGTTCTCGGGGACGGGGAAGCTAACCAACTATGCGCTGACGATGCTGCTGCTCTTCTACCTGCAACAGGCGCCCGTGTCCATACTGCCTCCGGTCGAGCTGCTGCAGAGAGACCCGGACACCGAGCTCATAGTGGACGGATGGAACGCTGGCTTCTCGGAGGACTACGATCGACTGCCCGACTCCACCAACACTTCGTCTATATCGGAACTGCTCGGAGGATTCTTCCAGTACTACTCGACGTTTAATTTCGCCAAAGATATCGTCTGTCCCTTCTTGGGAGTACCGGTCAAGAAGGAGCTGTTCAAGGACCTCAGCCTTCTACCCCCCGAGTTCCAACGCTACGCGGATAACATTAGAGACCGAGAGGCGTCTCCCCTGAGGTTTACTACGTCGATTTGCGTCCAGGACCCTTTCGAACACTCCCACAATGTCTCCTCGATGATAACGAGTAAAATGTACACAGAAATTATAGCGTTCTTTAAATTTGCAGCAGCCGCTTACGACAGAGAAAAGTTGAACGGTTGCAATAAACTACTAAAGACAATTTTGATGGAGAAACCTAAAATACTACGCGAAAAGCTTCAACTCGAATACAAGTCAGTCATCGTCCATCGCGTCGTGCGTAAAGTTGAGAATCCAGACTTTATGTCAGTGATCCGTGAAGTTACAGTTAAGATTTTCGAACAGATATGCAAGATAAAGTTAGGAAAAATTGATGAAATTCCAAACGAAGCTTCGAAAAAACCTAAAGATAAATATATGTGCGTCCTGACCAAAGCAATATGGAAGAGAAAACAGTTTTCAAAGCTCTACAATTTCATGAAACTCGACTTCCTAGACAAGCAAACTCGTATAACGGAAGAGATACTAAACGTCGAGAAGGAGATTTACGACATACAGTTTAGATTGACGCTTACTTACAGACCGGAAACAAGGCACACGACGGCTGCCATCAAGCTTGTTGAGGGGGACCCCGTAGTCTTCAGAGAATTCGCAAAATTCTTTGGATCTGTCATAATGGGCTGGTATTGTGTTTTATTAAAAGATTATTTGCGACCTGATAGGGATATTCACAAACCTGTCAATAATGAAACTAAACCTGAGGTCGACCATGATGTTAGTACCAGTGTATCTCAAACAGATGACTGTAACACTAATGTTAGAGACGACGCTCAGGCAACTGAACCTTAATAATATAAACTAACAGGAAACCTTGTTAGACGCCTTAGGGTCCGTTGCTGCGGTTGCAGTTGATAGACTGCTTTCTGATCAGGAAGTTTGTGATTTTGTATTTCTTTTACACCAAACTTACATATTTGTCAGATATTCGCAAATCTAAATTTTGTAATTACATTAGTTTAGCTGACGCAGGCCCTAGTAGCCGATTAAACTTCCAACTGATAAAGCCATGGTTATGTGTGACCTAATGTGCCAGGTAAATTTGATCTTATGAAATTAATGAATGATGCATGGGCCCCTAGCCATAATATTAGAAATTAAGGAGTACATAAATTAGATAACGATTTCTCTATGTTCTATTGTCAATCAATTTATTGTAATAAGCTAAATGATCATTTGACCTTTGTAATTATTTTTATATAAAATATATCAGTTTGAAGTGTTATCTTTACATTTTGTTTTATTTCTCTTCACTCCATTTTTCAAGGCCCTTAACAAATAGATCGTATTAAATTAGAAAGCCTTCCTTATAGCATGTTTGTCCAAGTCATCAAACTTGTCAATAATAGAAACTAAAAAGTCTTTTTTGAAAGCGATTTTTCAACGTTCGCTTTCTTCTGTTCTTTAATAATTATTTTTGTTATTATTATTAACGCCTCACACTCAACGGCCCACACTAGGATTATCTCCTGTGTCGGAGATCCGGAAACACACAAACACAAACGCCTAGACCATGGCAAACATCTGTATGGCCGATACAAACGTTTGGCATGTGCGGGGATCGAACCCGCAACAGCCACAAAACAGTGCTGTGACCGTTGCACCACCGCAACACCAACGTGTCGTCGCATTTTAATAATGAAGTTCAAATTATAAAGCATCTATGTGAGAAACTGGCAATTATACTAAATATAAAAATAAAAAAAATTATGTTTGCTCGCAAACGAAAATAAAAACTTTTTAACAAAAAATTAAACCGCCGAAAAAACTGAAAAGCAAAAAATAATAAACCTTTTTTATTTAACCTCAATAACTAACTTCTAATGAAACTATATCTAAGGATATATATTTTGTAAATAGTTGAGTTTTTAATTAACCTTAATAACTAAAACTAATGTAAGCATAGCTGAGTAATTTTGAGTCGGCGCCAAATAAGCTATGTAGGTAACTCTTTAAAAAGTTATGCATGTTCATTCCATACCTTACAATCAGTGAGTGAACAATCAATCATCCCCTGATTTCCTACCCTTAGGGTTGGATTTTTATTTTCAAATTTATGTGGGACCAACTTCGTGGTACTCTTTCCAATAAAAATAGAATTATCAAAATTGGACGACTCCGTAAAAAGTTATGCATGATCATACACAAAAAAATATAGCCCTCGACTTGATAACCTCCTCCGTTTTTTTCGTCGGTTAAAAAAAAACGAATTCGATTTCATCGACAACTAACACAACGTAACGTGTAACTCAAACTTAAAAATTACTTGTTTGATCACAAATTTAAATGGGACCACATGACACACAACTTTTCTATTAAAACAAAAATCATCGAAATTGGTCCATAGGGGTCTGACAAATTTTCAAAAAGCGTTTTAAATTAATGTTTATGGATACTTATACCCATTAAAATTAAAATTTTATTAATTTACAGCCTTTTAGGTACTCAAAATCATGTTTTAATATTGTTTGTTTAAAAATCCCGCCAAAACGCCACGTTATGACATCTGACAGCGCGTGACGTCATCTGGAGGTAATAAACAAAGAGTATATAAAGCACAGAGTACGTTGAATATACGGATAGATAGTAACCCGTGCAGTCAATGCTTGCTCTTTCCTAAAATACTCTGTGGCTTGTACCGCCAAATGACGTCACGCACTCTATAGTTGGTGTTTTACTATGAGGGGAGAAATATATATATCCATGGTGTTTTAGTACAGATTAATAATATTGTAAATAACTACGTTTTATTTCTTCATTTAAAAATATTTAAATGAATTACATATATTAAATTATTATTCGATAAATAATCGTAAAACAGTATATTTGTTTTATCTGTACATTATAGATTTAAATCTGATTACTGTCCGATCCCCTGTTCTGAGGTAACATATTGGTAACATACATTAAAAAATACAATATGTTCAACTGTCGATATTTCACAGTCTGGCGGATGTAATTTTGTATACATATATACATACATAATACACATTAAATATATTTCTTAATTAACTATATTTCGATATATTATCAGTAATCTATATTCAATTATTATCGTTATTTTTTTTTATTAAAAGTATGTATTATGTAATTATTTATTACTATAATAGCTGCTGTGCCCGCGACTTCATCCGCGTGGAATTTATAGCTGCTGTGCCCGCGACTTCGTCCGCGTGGAATTTAACAAAAAAGTTAGTGTTCAGTTCGCAGATTTTAAAAATAAAATCCAAAATAAAAGTAGCCTAAGTTACACCTTATTACATCAGCTATCTGCCAGTAAAAGTCTCGTCAAAGTCGGCCCAGCCGTTTCAGAGATTAGCCGGAACAAACCGACAGACAGACAAATTTATGTGTTTTAGCATTTTATTTCAGTATTTTTTTAATTGACGCCGCGTTGGCGCAGCGGTCACAGCACTGGTTTGTGGCTCTTGCGCTGGCGGTTGCGGGTTCGATCCCCGCACACGACAGCATTTGTATTGGCCGTACAGATGTTTGCCGTGGTCTGGCTGTTTGTGTGGTCCTTGTGGGTCTCCCCACCGTGCCTCGGAGAGCACGTTAAGCTGTCGGTCCCGGTTGTTATCATATACACCTGATAGCGATCGTTACTCATAGTAGGGAATATACCCGCCAACCCGCATTGGAGCAGCGTTGTGGATTAACCTCTGATCTCCTACATGGGGAAAGAGGCCTATGCCCAACAGTGGGATATTACAGGCTGAAGCTTATTATTTTTCTGTCGCTTTATATTGGATAAAATTATATATGCAGCAGCCGCTTGAAAGTGGCGTCTGGCATTAGTATTGTGCTCTGTGGCGTCTGGTGGCGTCTATGAGAAGGCATTTTTATTACTTACTGATTTATCACTTACTGCAATGATGTAAATGGGCGTGTAATAATTTATGCAAGTTTAAACTCACAATAATTACATGAGCATTATTTTCTGTAAGTTTATTTTAGGTGTATGCAACCGTAAGTATTACGGTTTCATACAGTTAAGTATTAACAATAGGGTATTCCACTATGTTTGAAAAAGTACTTCAAAATGTTGATTTTCTAATAAAAAGCCTCAAAAAAAATATATTTCGGCAAAATAAACACGTTTTCATGCCATAAAGTTAAATTAAATTTTAAACCTTTTTTATTACCGCGAAAACATTAAATATACGACTTTTAATTTCAATATAATAAATCAATAATGTGCTTTTATGATTCTAAATCAGAATATTTAGGTGTATTTCTATATAAATTTTAATTTTTATCAAAATTTATAATTTATTTTTCACTACGGAAAGTACCCTATATTACGAAATAAAGTTACTGGTGTAAAGGCGGCCTAAGTAAGAAGCTTCTTTCCAGTGTTGCCAACCGTACGATTTAAATCGTATTTATACGATCTTTTTGGCTCTTGTACTGTAATTCAAATTAATTCGATCTATTAATCGATTGAAATTATCACTTTTGCAATTATTTATGTAGGATTTGACAATTTCAATTACTAGCCACGAAGTATAGATACATTACTATAGGCACCAAGTATAGATTATACTTTGTGACTATAGCAATGGGTTATTGTTAGTGCTGGAAGCAACTGAAAGTACTTAATTGTCAAATTGTACATACATAATCAGAAAAGTTACGATTTCAATATAAACTAAAATCGAGAATTGTTCAAATTGTTGGCATTATGTTATATTAGAGGAGAGGACAATATACGAATTCGAGATTTTAAATAGTCCAGTCAAATAAAATTACGAAATAATAAAACATAAAATACCGCAGTTTGGGGATTATGACGGTCGAACGGTGTATTCTGAGCATAAATTTCAATTTGAGGGGTTCTCCGAAGGTCAGCTCAAGGTCATTTCGATGAAAACGCGTTTAATTCGATATCTCGAGGACGGTTAGTGTTAGGCAAAATATTTTAGAAATCTTTTCTTTTATAAATTAAATTTACTAATTTTTTTATCTGAAATTTTTTTCTATCATCAATACTTTTCAATTTATTACTTCCGAAAGGTAAAAATTTTACATCATTCATTTTTCATTTTTTGCCATTATCTCCCCAACCGTTCAGTTTTATGAAATTTTACCTATTATCAAAGTTACCTATTGAAAAAGTTTCAAATAAAAAAGTTAATAAATTTAATTTAGATCATATCATAATCCCCAAATAGCGGTATTTTATGTTTTTTTTAACCCATTTTCAGCCGTAATTTGAAACGAAAATGACATCTAATCACGGTTTCGTCTGAGTTTTAGAGTAACTTTTCTCATAACTAAAAATATAATCATTTATAATTGTGTTTGCTAGCAAACGAAAAAAAACCGACTTCAATTACGTCGGCAAGTAATAAATAATAATTAATAAATTAACAAACGCACTAGTCGAAACTACGATTTTCGAGGGTTTCCCTCGATTTTACTGGGATTCCAGCATCAGATCCTGGTTTCCTTATCATGGTACCTAAGTTGGGATATTCCCTTTCCAACAAAAAAAGAATTATCAAAATCGGTTCATAAACGACGAAGTTATCCCCGAACATACATATAAAAAAATATAAAAAAAACATATTCGGTCGAATTGAGTAACCTCCTCCTTTTTTAAAGTCGGTTAAAAATTCTTAATGTTAAATGTTGATTCATGTTCCTTTAATGATAAATATTGATTCAAAACTATAATAACATTCCGTTTTAAAATTATTTACGTTGTTTTATTGAAATTTCATTACGTACGATTTTTTCCCTTGAAATATAGGCAAAATACGATCTTTTCTAGGATATGGTACGATCTTCTGAAAAATAAAGTTGGCAACACTGCTTCTTTCACGATGACAGCATTGTGTTGCTGTCGCTGTCAATCAAATCAATGTTGTCAATTTGAATTTGTACTGCCGCAAGGTTGTTGCCCTTGCCACAAATGTGCGATATTTTTGTTGCTTGATGATCATGTTAAACAGTTAAATTACTCTTTGTTGATTGTTTGTTGATGATTGTTGCCTGATGCCTCAGCAGTCAAAGACCAGCATAAAACAGCCTTCAAAATTTGAACCGCAACGGCGCAACCTCTTTTCAGTTAAATCACGAGTTAAATAATGAATAAAGCCAGATACATAGGATTAATAATTTTTTAGTTCTTGAATTTTAAGTATATCTGATATTGTAGATGAATTGCGAATAAAATGAAGAAAGAAGGTAAATATTGTATACTTACATATTTGTGATAGACGCATGAAGTGATGTTTTTTTTTGTGTTTCTATTGGGTTGTTTTAATTGTTTGTTGTAGAAGTTCAAGAAATATTTCTAAAGATCCTACGGGAAGAAGAAGATGTGTCTGCTGGAGTTGCAGCCATTAAAACCTTGTTGACTGTTATAGAAAATTATAAAGGTAATTTCTTTCTCATCGTACATAGCACATGAAACAACCACATTTCTTTAATAGTCCTAAGGTTACTAAAAGTTATATATGCTTCAGCCTGTAATATTTCACTGCTTGGCATAAGCCTCTTTCCTCATGTAGGAGGAGGATCAGAGCTTAATCCACCACGCTGCTCCAATGCGGGTTGGGGAAAAAATAAGCTATATACCATTCTAATATTCTTCACAGATTTTTACTATATTCACTAGCAGCTCGCACCTTCACTCGGGTAAAACCATTATAAATTTAACACAAACATCCATTTATTTTAAAATATTTAACGCTTAATAACTTATTGAACGCTTTTTTTAGCTAAGCTGTTATAGATAGACACCCTCGCAAACTTTTTTGTAGATCTTTTTTAGTCCTATAATTCAGTTGTACATCATTTTGTCTTATCTTTAACCATTTAAGTAGCGCACGCAAAGAAAAGAAATATTTGAGACGATTTTTTACACCTTGGTGAACATAACCCGTTTTTTTTGCACATGTCTAAGTTTTTAAGAAATAAAATATAGCCTATGATACTTCCTAATAATGTAACTTTCTCTTAGTGAAAAAATCATTAAAATCGGTCCAGTACTTTTGTAGTCTATTCAATACAAACAAACAAATAAAATTCCTCTTTATAATATTGTTAGTGTAGATGTACATAATTTAAGACTTTATTGAAATTGGAATTTCAAATTTCGCGCCACTACTACACATGCTGCAATTGCTCGCAGCGCCATTCGAAATGCAACCCAAATAATCGTTGTTCTGAATGAAGTTCAAATATTGGACAACAGATGGCGCCAATTGTTGAAGGGTTGGAAAAGCCCTTATATCTTTAAAAACGCCTTTTAGGTTAAAATGGAAACTTTCTTGTTTGAGGGGGGATAAAGGGCTATCACACTATATAAGTCCCTTTATCGTGCCGGGACGCCTTTTTAAGTTTTATCGGCACGCACATTTTATCAACTTAGTTTTATTATATAGATTATTAGTCACTCCTCTCTTACCCTTGCAGTGACAACAGTGAGGGAATTGGATCTCAATCTGCAACTGGCAGTAGAAGCAATGCGCCAATGTGACCAACCTGTGACTGCCATATCGTCAGGATGCCAGCTTTTCATGAGATTTATTACTTTTGCCAAACTTGATGTTAAGGTACTTTAACAGACAGATTACACACATTTAGATTTATACATGATTCTTTGTGTTGCTTTTAAAAAAAAATTCTCTTCTTTATGTAACATGTAAAAATGTTATAAAATTTTAAAGTTTGTGTTAACCTTGTTATGTAGATAGTTTTAGCTATCTAATCCTTTTGTGAAAAAGAAGAGCTTATCAATTCTATTTTTTTAAATGTGTAACTGGGTGAACCAGTTTTGACGATTCTCATTCAAATCGATAGCTGATGCTTTTTATTGTGTTACCATTTCAATTTGATCGAGATCTAACAAATACATGTCGTCCACACCGTATCCGGTGACGGCGACTCCTATAAATTACGCTGGTGGGCTCTAATATGGCTAGCGAAACCGAATTTAGTTTTGAAGACTCGGTTGCAAGATGCACAGTATAGTTGGCCAGCTGAATCGTATGTGTAAAAGTAGGAGGGTTTTGGCCTAGTCTTCCGTACTTGGCGTTTCGCATCAAGGTCTTCTAGACGCGCAGATTCAAAAAGGTCGACACTTTTGTGAATGGTTCGACGCCATTCCGATCTTTGACGTGCCAGACTCTCCCAACTCTCAGTTGGTATATGACAAGCCACGAGATTGCGTTTGAGCACGTCTTTATAGCGAAGGTATTGCCCGCCTTGTTTTCGTTTTCCGTTTGAAAGCTCAGAATAGAAGACTGCCTTCGGTAGTCTGCTATCGGGCATGCGTAGGACGTGACCGCTCCATCTCAGTTGACTTTTCATTACGAGAGCTTCAATTCCAGACATACCTGTACGACGCAATACCTCGGTGTTTGAAATTCGGTCCTGCCACTTAATGCGCAATATGGATCTTAGACATTTGAGGTGAAATGTCTAACTTCTTGATATCTGCTTTATAGCAGCACCAAGTCTCTGAAGCGTACAATAATGTAGGCAGGATAATCGCGTTGTACACTAATATTTTAGTTTGCAATTTGAGGTCGTGTGAATTCCAGACACGGGATTTAAGTTTGCCAAAGGCCGCTGCAGCACCTGCTATTCGGGCTGGTATTTCTGAATCTAGTGTGTTGTCGTGCTTTAGTCTGCTGCCTAAGTATTTGAAGTATGGGACTTCCTCCAATGCAGAGCCATCCAAGTTGATAGCGGATTGGTCAGCAAGATAACCACGAGCAGGTTGCTTTAAAACCTGAGTTTTGCTGGTGCTTATAACCAGACCAAACCTGCGGCACGACGCGTGTAAGGAGTCCACACAGGCTTGAAGAGACTCTATTGAGTCGGCCATAAGGCAAACATCGTCAGCATATAAAACGTCTAGAACAGAGAGCTTGGAAACTTGTCTCTTAGGTCTGAAACGGGATAGATCGAATATGCCCTTATCTGTTCTGGAGCTAATTTCAATTTGACTATTGCAAGTTCTGACCACATCCCGCATAACAAAGGCAAAGTACAGAGAAAACAGAGTGGGAGCCAAGACACAGCCCTGTTTCACGCCACTGGTTACTGGTATTTGGTCTGAAAAGTCATTTTCATGTCGAACTTTAACCGTCATATTGTCATGAAACTGACGTATCAAGTTTAACAAGTTTCCAGGACAGCCAATTTTCTTTAGCACTATCCACAGGGCTTCACGTGGGACTCTATCAAAGGCTTTCTCCAGATCTACAAAGCACATATAAAGAGGACGGTATTGTTCCAGGCTCTTTTCTTGGATTTGCCTTACGACAAAGATAGCATCTACCGTACCTCGGCCTGGCCGGAAACCACACTGGGTCTCGGAAAGTATGGTTTCTGCGTGTTGGGATAGACGGGTGTTTATAATATGGGATAACATTTTCCCAGCTACTGAGAGAAGAGAGATACCTCTGTACGAGCCGCAATCAGCGATGTCGCCTTTGCCTTTGTACAATTTACAGATGGAGGCATTTCTCCAATCCTGCGGAACTACTTCACTCTCCCATATTTTCAGGATAAGTTGGAATAACCTGTTTTTGACGTAAAGGCCGCTGTATTTATATAATTCAGACGGTAAACCATCTACCCCAGGTGCCTTGTGATTTCTCAGCCTATTCAGTGCCTTCATAAAGTCATCAAAGGATGGTGGTTCTGCCAGGTCTTCAAGTACCGGTAAACTTTCGAGGGAATCTATAAACAATAAGTCAGCTGTCTGTGCACTAGGGTTAAGAACGTCATTAAAATGTTCTGCCCATCGGGCAAGAACATCTTTCTGTTCAGTAAGCCGTTGAGTCTTGTCCTTGTTGAAAATTGGAGCTACTTTCTTAGATCTTGGGCCGAAGATAGCTTTGAGACTCTCAAAAAATCCACCAGTCTGATTGGTATCAGCATAACGCTGGATTTCATTGGCTTTGTCTACCCACCATTTATCTTTGAGGGCACGCACTTTTACTTTTAGGCTATGATTAGCAGCTCTCCGCTCAGAGACGTCTGAAGAAAGAAGGGTACGTCTGTGGTCCTCAACGAGCTTCTTTATTTCCACTTCGGAATCATCAAACCAATCTTGATTTTTCTTTTCCGGTTCCCCAATAACTTGTAAGGCACAGGCGTGGAGGTTCTCAGCGTATAAACGCCACTCCTCATCAATAGACATACCGTCTTTTGTCTCTGGCATACTGGTGCAGAATGCATCATCTAGCTCTTGACTTAAATGTGGGTCGCGAACAAGCTTTTCACAGCGTATTTTTGCCGGGATCTTGTGAGATGCTCGACGTGGTGCTTTTAAGTGGAAACGTAGTTTTGATCGGACCAGCCGATGATCAGTCCAGCCCTGAGCACCGCTCATTACTCGAGTGATAAGTACTTCACTGAGGTCTCTCTTGCGTACTATCACATAGTCTAAGAGGTGCCAGTGCTTAGATCTTGGATGCATCCACGTGGTCTTGAGCTTTTCTGGCAATCGGTAACAGGTGTTAGTAATTGTAAGATCAAATTCGGCACAGAGAGCGAGAAGATCGAGGCCATTGGCGTTGCATTTACCAACACCGTGACGACCAAGAACTCCACTCCAAGCACTGAAATCGTTACCAACTCGTGCGTTAAAGTCTCCGACCAAAATTATCTTATCTGTGGATGTTATCTTAGCCAGGACTTGATTCAGCTCGCTGTAGAATTTGATTTTGTCTTCTTCTGGAGAGGGCAGCGTGGGGGCATATATACTTATAAGATGTAGGTGCTTTTTTGATGACAACTGAAGTCTAAGTGTTATTATTCTGTCATTTATGCCTTTGGGTAGTTCTTTGAGTGTTTTTGCCAGCTGATTCTTTACGGCAAACCCGACTCCACTAGCTGCTCTCTCAGTACTTGGCTTCCCGCTCCAGTAATAGGTGTAGCCTCCCAGTTGTTCGCAAAGCTCTCCCGAGTCACTAAGATGGGTTTCGCTTATTGCGGCTATATCTATGTTGTATTTGGCCAATTCTCTCGCGATTAGAGCCGTCTTTCTCTCCGGACATAAGTTTATGTCATTGTCTAATAAAGTACGAGCGTTCCACGTTCCTATTACAAGATCTTTTTTGTTTATTTTTTGTTTAAGTTTCATTTTTCGACCGCATTAAGATGGTGAACAGATGACCGCGGTTTGCCATCTGCTTTGAGGATGACACGGGCAATTTTTTGGCCACCTTTTCTAGGCCCCTCCCCGGATTGGGGAAAGCAGAGCGCTCCCTGAATAGGGCTGCTTTGTCATCGTCTGATCTGCCGAACCGGTCCCCCGCCTCGATCGGGACCCAGAACGACCATCACCAGACAACCGCCTACGTGCAGATGCCAATTAAGGTTTGGACACACCGATCCTCCCCCTACCATCGGCTCTCAATCGCCGCAGGGCTTGCGCTCGAAGACCAGGTAACATGCAGGAGTCATCTGCGCGTGAATATATTTAAGTGGATAGGCAGTTGCGCAGGTGCGGATCCACTCTCTCGACCCCGGCCTCCCAGTGCCGGTGGACCGGATGGCCGATACGACCGGCAGAAAGCAGAGGTTGCAGGAGATTGGCCATACGCCACTGTACGAATCCTGGCGTGCGCCCTTTGAGGCACTTCCCCTGTGCCTTGCCACATCGCTGTAGAAACCGGGTGCGTTTTGTCTACGGACAGTGCTCGCCTCCTACACCGAAGTGGTCTTGTGTAAAGGCATGGCGGATCAACCATAGACTGACTGCACTGGTAGTGTAACCTACCAGCGGGCGGTGGGGTCGTCACTTCCCTACGCCAGCAACATCTAACAAATCCTTAAGAGTTATCCCTAATAATGCATATTTAATTATATATTTATTCAACGACCTACATTGTATTAAATGTCGATGGAAATTGAATTTGGAAAGCAAACTTTCCAAGCAAATACAATTATGAAAAATCTATTCAATTGAACTTGTGTAACTTCAAAGTGCTATTATTAATGATTGCAGTCTTTTGAAGAATGTGAACAAATAATGCTGCAACGTGGCCGTATATTCTTAGACACACTTTTAGAAGCAAGAGGAAAAGTTGCAAAAAAAGCCCTACCTTTTATTAGTGACGGTTGTGTAAGTTTATTGTATTTTTTATTATATACTAGCTGCCTGGACAGACTTCGTTCTGTCAAAATTTAATAGTCTATTTATTTAATAGACTATTAAATTTTAATTTTAATAATCAATTTATTTTTATTTTTTGTATATATTTTTTGTATTAAAAGATTAAAACCTTCCGTGGGCCTTAAGGAACGTACAAAAAAATTAATTATCCGAATTGGTAGAGCCATTCTCGAGTTATGCGCTTAGCAACATTCATTTTTATTTATATAGAAGATTTTGATACTGATTATTTTGATACCAGATTAATAAAAAATTACATTACAAAATTTTCATCAAAACAAAGTAATTTTTTTTTTTTGTAATTATATTTGTATTAGATGTTAGTCCAAACAATCTTCACTCAAAACATAAAATTTTGTAATGGAAAATTTTCAGAAAATTTTGACACATTCTCGCTCAAGAGTCGTACTTCAAGCTATGATAGAAGCTGCAAAAGCCAATATAAGATTCCAAGTTTTTGTCACAATGTCTAGTCCTGATAATACTGGGTAAGAAAATGGCATGACTTTCTTTTTTTATAACTCACTTAAAAAAAGACGGATGTTCTCAGTTCGACTGTATTTTTTTAGCTTAAAAATTCAATATAATAACCATAAATAAAAAAAATTGAGGATATTGAATTTTATTTTATTGAATTTTTTTCGAAGATATTCAAATATAAATATTTTTTACATTTCAAAAATTTGTGTAAGTAAAAAAGGTTACAAAACCCTGCATAGGTGAGTGACTTCGCATTTGGTTTGTTTACGTTTGGTATCTCGGCTCGTCAAACGCACTATAATGATGTATGTTTGTTTGTATAAAGTATGTGTACTGTATTTTAGATATATTAATTTATTTCTTTTTCTTTCTTTCATATATTTTGCTCCCCTTCCCACACTTTCTATATCAGTCCTCTGTCCCAAATGTTGCCTGGAAGAAATAGCTGCATTAGCCCATTAGGCCCAGTGTTGCCAGGCTTTTTTATCCGAAGTAGCCTGGGAAGCGACAGTTTTTACTGTAGTAATTATCATCACGATCCAGCCTGTAGTATCCCACTGCTGGGCATAGGCCTCTCTCTATTTAGGGGAAGGATTGGAGCTTTATCAACCACGCTACTGCACTGCGGGTCAGTAGACTGTGCGATGTGGATTTGATAGTATAAACTAACAGTAATCAATCTAATTTCAGCGTTCGAATGCACAAAGAGTTACTAGAAGCCGGCATTGACGCTACACTAATTCTTGATTCAGCTGTGGGATACATTATGGAGTCGGTGGACATTGTTATGGTAGGGGCTGAGGGTGTCACACAAAGCGGTGGAATTATTAATAAGGTAATGAAAATATAATATACTAGCTTCTGCGCGCGACTTCGTCCCCGTGGAATAGGGCCAATTCTGTCATACATGATTTGTGCGAAACTTTAACCGTTTACGCAGCGGAAGCTCTCAAAAGGAAAAAAACCCCGATTTTGAAACATTATTCATTGGTGCTACGCTCCTATTGGTCTTAGCGTGATGATATATAGCCTATAGCCTTCCCCGATAATTGGACTATCTAACACTGAAAGAATTTTTCAAATCGGACCAGTAGATCATACATTATACATTAGTGCAGTGGTAGGCAACTGGCTCACGTCAAAGTGTTTATGGGTCAATAGATGAGAAATATTTGTATAGACGTATAGATGTATGTCTTTTTTTGGATGTTTCGTGCATGTATATTGTTTCTGACTCCTGACAGGACTAGAATCCTAATAAAGGATAGTAAGAAAATTTTTTTTAGAGATGTAAGTAAAAAATGTTATAGAACTCGCAGGAATAGAATTATTCTATTATAAATTGTTATGAAAGATCTAACAATACTGATTACATTTTAAAATAATCAGTACTAGTGACTCGCCCCGGCTTCGCACGGGTGCAATGCAGATACTAAATATACTACAGAATGTCACAGCTTTTTTGTCATTAGACAATACAAACATGTTTTCTTTAGAGGTTACTCTTGAAAGAGCGACATGTAATTAAAGAGTTTTTATATTGAAAATTTCCTCCTCTTTCAGAATATTTTTTTGAAATTTCTTAAATATTAATAGTTTTTGAAATATTGGCAAAAAACGAAAGGCCATATTTTTTCCTTCTTTTTATTTTTTAAAACTTGCAATTTTTTATGGGCTGAAACACACTTTTAGAATATTTTTCTAGGCGTCATTCCGAATAAAATGAGCTATAAACATAAGTACCTGTGTGACCGAGCTTAGCTCGGTATTTTTAGTAAATAAATATAAACTCGTTATTTAAGTAAAAAATCACGAGTGTAAATAGAAAAAAAAATGGAAAAAAAACGATCTGGAGACGTGAGGTTCTGATCCCGGGTCTACTCGATGCGACACCGGCCGTCTTCCTACTTCAGCTATTACAACTTTATAAACAATGGAGAAATTTACCTTCGTATTCTTAGTTATTTTTTCATTGCCTAAACACAGGAATAAAATGACATTTTCTAAAAATGAATCCTAGCTAGATCAATTTTTCGCCCCCGAAATCCCCTGCATACTAAATTTCACGAAAATCGTTGGAGCCGATTCCGAGATTCAGAATATATATATACAAAAAGAATTATCTACTCGTTTAATAGTATAAGATTTAATACACATAATTTTAAGAGCAGTATCTCTATTTTCGACCATTTTTAACTTGTCGAATGGACTATTAGAAACCTCTAATATTATCAGTGTTTCTGTACTATATTATGCATTTATTATATATATAAACCTTTCTCTTTCATCACTCTATCTATTAAAAAAACCGCATCAATATGAGTTGCGTAATTATAAAGATCTAAGTATACGACAGACAGACAGCGGGAAGTGACTTTGTTTTACACATTGTAGTGATATTACTGAAATACCATTTTATTTTAATCTTTGAATATACCTTAGAAATTTGTATTTATTAAAGCTTAATATTTTCAATTATCGTTAAATGATTAATTAATTAATATCGAAATTTTCAACGTGAATTTAAGCATCAATTAGTTAATTTTGTTTTCATTTTAGCCTCATTACGAAACCGTTGTCAATGAAATATTGGTCAAAGATAAAGATTGAAGATCTAAGCATACATAGGGACAGACAGACAGACAGCGGGAAGTGACTGTTTTATAATATGTATTGATCAATACAGGATCAGTATAATTAATGTATTGTATTACAGATCGGTACATACTCCCTGGGACTGGTAGCATTGGAACTAAGGAAACCCGTGTACGTACTAGCAGAAAGTTTTAAATTTTCAACAATATATCCTCTCAATCAACGAGACTTACCGAATGAGTTCAAATATTTGTCAAGCGTACTAAATTCTGGAGACTTGTCGATACAGCATCCTTTAGTTGACTACCTGCCCCCGGCATACATTACTTTATTTTTTACTGATCTGGGGATACTGACGACGGCCGCTGTTACCGACGAACTTCTCAAGCTTTATTTGTAATTATTTTGAAATATAGGTATTCATTATAATTATTTTATGTTTTATTTTATTTTTCCACAGTAAAATTTGGAAGTAAAAAGTTCTTTCCAGTAGGTACAACTTCACATACTTTAAAAAAAATAAGGGTACATATCGTTTTCTATTAAATAAATACACAAACTTACTAAAAAAGATAGACACAAGTATTGCAAGAGCGAACTAATTAGAGAAACCAAAAAAATTCTATGCTCTGATGAATTGCATTATAATTTTATGGGCAAAACTATAGCTTCTATATAATAAAAATGAATGTTGCTAAGCGCATAACTCGAGAATGGCGCAACCAATTCGGCAATTTTTTTTTTTTGTAATAATGATTATTTTTTCCTTAAGAAAGATTTTAATACTAAAAAAATTACGTGCGCACAAAGTATGTACGCATATCAGAAGTGAAACTTCTTTGGTAAACTAATTGAAAAAAAACTAATTAAACAAAGTAATTGAAAAAAAACTACTTTAAAAAACTAAATGAAAAAAAAAACAAACAAAAAGTCAACGTCACGCGTTGTTCCCAGGCGGTCACCCATCCAAGTACTGGCCGCGCCCGACGTTGCTTAACTTCGGTGATTGGACGAGAACCGGTTCTCGTCCAATAAAATACAATGTAATAATACTAAAATTAAACAGTACAATGTTGGTTACAATTTTAAAATACAACATCTGAAATAGAACAACACCACGTTAATAGTTCAAACTTGATTAGATTCGAACAGTTAACAGCTCAAACTTGATTTAAGAATAAAATAGAAATATTTCTGAATAAAAAAAAAATTTGTATTAAAATGAATTAAGTACCTACATATTTTTTTAATAATATAGTGGTATTTTTTTAAAGTTAAAATAACATTATTTTTATTATTGTTTTGTATATACTAACGAATGAACTTATTCATATAGAATTTACAACTTACATAATTATAAAATGTATAATCAATACTAACATGTTGATGTTGGAAAAGACTGTAGGTAGGTACTTAAATATTTACAATCTAAATATAAAAAAAATATAGCAATAAGGATGTTCCCTACAATTCTCTTGCAAGAATCGATAGAAAGTTTACAAGATTTGTCTCATTTTTAACCGACTTCCAAAAAAGGAGGAGGTTCTCAATTCGACACGTATGTTTTTATATAAAAAAACTTATTATATACTTAAGTAAAATTAATTAACTGACGCCGCGGTGGCGCAATGGTCACAGCACTGGTTTGTGGCTGTTGCACTGGCGGCTGCGGGTTCGATCCCCGCACATGGTAAACATTTGTATTGGCCATACAGATGTTTGCCGTGGTCTGGGTGTTTGTGTAGTCCTTGTGGGTCTCCCCACCGTGCCTCGGAGAGCACGTTAAGCCGTCGGTCCCGGTTGTTTTTATATATATGTACCCGATAGCGATCGTAACTCATAGTATGGAACATATCCGCCAACACATAAAAGTAAGCATTTAAAAAAAAAACACCAAAAGCCGTTGCGTAGTTTTAAAGATCTAAGCATACATAGGGACAGACATACAGCAGGAAGTGACTTTGTTTTATACTTTGTAGTGATATTCGTGAAATAATATTTTGTTTTAATCTTTGAATACACCTTTACAATTTTTCTTTTATTTCTTAATATTTTCAAGTATCGTTAAATGATTAATTAATTAATTTCGAAATTGTTAACTTCAATTTAATAGGTAGGGATCCCTAGTACATTTTTTTCACCTGATCAGTATCAAGCTAATTTTTTGGGAGTGGCTACATTTTGATAAGGCGAACAAAAAATTCCTCTTCGAAAACTCTCGATTGTGGTAGCTAACAGAGATAGTAGGGGGTAGAGCAGCAGTGAGCGTAGGACTGGGATAACGTACCACGCAATTTGTAGGACATTATTACTATTAAATTATATAGATAATCACTAACTAAAAGAAAAAAAAATCAGCTGGTTAGTAATAATTTTTGATCATCAAAAATTAATTTTTTTTTTCTAATTTTTTTTGCTTTTAGTTAGTTAATATCCACATAATTTAATAGTAATATTGTCCTCCAAATTGCGTGGTACGTTATCCCGGTCCTACGCTCACTGCTGCTCTACCCCCTACTATCTCTGTTAGCTACCACAATCGAGAGTTTTCGAAGAGGAATTTTTTGTTCGCCTTATCAAAATGTAGCCACTCCCAAAAAATTAGCTTGATACTGATCAGGTGAAAAAAATGTACTAGGGATCCCTACCTATAATCATCAATTAGTTAATTTTGTTTTCATTTTAGCCTCATTACGAAACTGTTGGTTCTTACATGATAGCAACGTTATAAAAGTGGGCTACGGCAAGACGTTGAAATATATATACATATTTATAGATTTGACGAAGGCATTAGCCGTTGGAATTTTGTTTTACGAATCAGAAAATGGAGTTAGGTATATTGACGGATGGAAATTACAAAGGTTTTTTAGAGCCTAAATATATTTCGAAAGTTATTGATAAAAGTACTACCTGTACTTTATATTATTTATGATTCATTTATTTATTCAGTAGTTTCAATAACTTCAATATAATGCCAGTCGAAAGTTTTAAACAAAAAGCTATTATCATTAAATATTTTTTGTAATAGTTAAAGTAGTAATGAATAACTTTGCAACTGTTTGTTCTATTGTTTTCATTGTATAGAAAGTTCTTTTGTGTAATTTAGAACAAAAATTTAAAAGGTCCTTTTTATTAATAGTCCAAAAGAAAATAGAAAAAATTAATCCTTATTACCTGTAGTCAGGTTTGGACATGGTCGTAATATACCTACTAATTACGTCCATGGGTTTGTATGTACAATTGTTTCAACTTTCAACATTTTCGCTCATTTTGAACTCGAGTTCTCTACAGTCAAGACGTGTCTTTGGTGGTGAAAGAGTGTTTATACAATATAATAGTGAGTGACTCTTCCCTCTATTTAAATTTGTGCATATTTTGATATTTATAATTAAGCTTAAGTATTAACTACACAATATTTGTTTTGATGGTGGTTTAAACTTTAGACTGGTATTTTGTATAGTATATGCAGTATAAAATTTGTTTGTTTTCATATTTCATTACTAGCTTCTGAAAGCTTTTTAAATTGTGTATTTTATCTCCATATACATAAGTATAAATAGTAAAGACTATGGCAATAGAAACAAAATGACATGTGCACAGAATAACATGTGTACAAAGTGACATTTGTGGAAAATAACACATGTGTACATAATTATATTTGTGGAAAATAACATGTGTACTAAATGACATTCGTGGAAAATAAAGTGTGTACATAATGACATTTTGTGGAAAATAACACATGTAAAAAATGACATTTGTGGAAAATAACATATATACTGACTGTTTCAATTTCACTATGATTGCATATATAGTGTTTTTTATATTATTTTCATATACCTAACGCTTTTATAAAATACATTTTTCTCAACTGTATCCATGAAATATATATTTACATAATATAATAAGGGAACAATCACAAATATCTGTGACTTTTTCCTTCTTTTTTTTTTAGACACATAAAATATAAATGTTGTTTTTAAAATGTAACATTTGGTTGTTTGCTGTACAATGTAATATTGTTTCTTGACAGGTACTTCACTGTTGTAAGTCATGGATCGCTCCAAAAAAGTGCATGTTACGGGTAAGTCGTATTTTAAATTGTTGTTGTTGTTGTAAGTTGTATGTTACAAGATATTTATTTATATTTATATTTATTTACTAGCTGCCCTCGCAAACGTTGTTTTGCCATATATGTTATTAACCCCCTTAATTCTCTTCCCTTACAACTTAAGGGGTATGAAAAATAGATGTTGGCTGATTGTCAGACCTACCCGATATGCACACAAAATTTCATAAAAATCGGTCCAGCCGTTTCGGAGGAGTATATTAAATAAACATTTTGTCACGAGAATTTTATATATAAGAATATATACCTAATTAGATATGAAAAATTGCCAAATATATTTAAATATATTTAATTATATGTATATAATTGTTTAATCATGTACAATCATTTATTTAATTAATATTATTGTTATAGTATTTTCGGGGATAGTGAGGAACAGGGTGTGAAGTTCCTCATCCACTCTCGCTGTCGGGTTCTTGTATAATTTATGTTCAATTGCTCGCATAACTTTAATAGCGCGATCAGTTTTTATTTCTTACTAGCTGCCCGGACAGACTTCGTTCTGCCTGTTTTTTTTTTGTATAAAAAGCTTCCGTGGGATTTAAGAAACATACAACAAAAAAAAAATTAGCCGAATCGGTCGAGCCATTCTCCAGTTATGCGCTTAGCAACATTCATTTTTATTATATAGATGTGGTCGCGATAGATGCTGCATCATGTTTTATATTTGATATTATTTTTGTTGTTATAGATTTAGAAGTAATATAGAAATTTTCACAATTTAGAATATGGAAAAAACAATTAATTTGAATAAAATTAAAAAATTGCAGTCAACTCCATACATCTATACTAATATAATAAAGCTGAAGAGTTTGTTTGTTTGTTTGTTTGTTTGAACGCGCTAATCTCAGGATCTACTGGACCGATTTGAAAAATTCTTTCAGTGTTAGATAGCCCATTTATCGAGGAAGGCTATAGGCTATATATCATCACGCTAAGACCAATAGGAGCGGAGTCCACGGCGACGAAGTCGCGCGCAGAAGCTAGTAATCCTATATAGTTTCATGTATGATCATTGATCATGCATATACCGGTGTATTTGGAACGCTTGAAAAAACGAAGAGGTATGATAGTGTTGGCATGACCTGACATGATACAAGTGAAAAAAACACGAAAAGATTTTTTTTTCTTGCCTCTTCATAACTTTTTTTTGTTTAATAATGGTGCATATTTTTATTAAAATATTTTAATTTCAAGAGCAGGTCTAATACTCAATCTACAGGGCTAAAGTTGAGATACTATGATTATTGAAGGAGGATACTCGGTACATGATTCTCATTCGAATTATGTAAAAAATAAATAAATAAATAAAAAACTTCTAAGTAAAGTTAACCAACAGTTATTAATTAGTTTCACGCGATAATCGGTCACCCTACGCTGACGTCACAAAGTATAGGTATGTCGCGCGGTCATGTACCTTTTAAAATTTATTAAGTAATAATCTAAAGGAAAAATGAATACACGTTTGGTTTCGTTTTAATGTTTATTTTTATTTGTACTTCAAAGGTACTAATAATTTTTATTTTTTGGTGGTAATAAACTTTGGTTTTTATTATTGATCTTAACCGAAATAGGATTTGCAGTCCAGAGGCTCAACAAAAGAAACAAATAAAAGAAACTATTCACACACTTCAATAATTCAACTACTATTTTACTACAATAATAAAATCATCAACATATAATACTGCTTATAATTTCATTTATCATATTTGACAGATTTTGTGTTCATTTCGTAGTTGCAATCAATCAATCATCATCAATATACATATAATAAAAATGTAACGGGTCGCTGTCTGTACATCTATACTTAATATATAAAGCTGAAGAGTTTGTTTGTTTGGTTGTTTGTTTGTTTGTTTGTTTGTTTGTTTGAACGCGGTAATCTCTGGAACTACTGGGCCGATTTGAAAAATTCTTTCAGTGTTAGATAGCCCATTTATCGAGGAAGGCTATAGGCTATGTATCATCACGCTAAGACCAATAGGAGCGGAGTCCACGCCGACGAAGTCGCGCGCAGAAGCTAGTTTAAGATATATGAGAAAAAATATTATTGGTACCTTTATCAACGCAAATAGGGGTGCTATTTGAAAACAATGATTGTCAGAATTTTTGTCTGTTTGTCTGTGTGTTTATGCACGCTAATCTCAGAAACGGCTTTCCGATCCGATTTAAATGCGGTTTTTACTAATATATTGTGGCAAGCTTAGCTTGACATTTAGGGTTTGTTTCATGTCAATCGGTTCATAAATAAAAGTTAGGCCAATTTAAAGAATCACGTTGAACATGTAACGTCACTATTCCACGTGGACGAAGTTGCGAACACAGCTAGTATATAGTATATGTGATTTAATTGAACGCTTCTATTGTGGATACAAATCCTGTTAAAAAATAACTATAATTAACTGTAACTGTAAGTTATTTTTCCACAGGATATCCAAGTTACATCCAACAGACGGAGCTAGCAAAAGTTTTCTCAAAGTATGGGCCCGTTACGATTGAGAAGTTCAATAAGAAGTTTACCGTCCTCACGTTTGCACACGAAAGTGAGGCCCTCGAGGCAATAAGGAACTCCGGAAAAGTAAATGTACATGGAGAATTTATGACAGTAACAGCACTAGGTGGTCAAGTTGAACGAGCCAGGTCTAAGAAATTGGCTCGGAATAAGGAAAAAGGTACTTCTTATTGATGCTTGTGATACTTTTGTAATAATATTCACTTCAGCCTACCGCAGTCTACTGCTGGACATAGGCCTTCACAAGTTCGCGCCAAAAATGGCGTTAACTTATGTGTTTTGCCCATAGTCACTACGCTGGGCAGCTGGGTTGGTGATCGCAGGGCTGGCTTTGTCGCACCGAAGACGCTGCTGCCCGTCTTCGGCCTGTGTATTTCAAAGCCAGCAGTTGGATGGTTGTCCCGCCATCGGTCAGCTTTATAACTTCCAAGGTGGTAGTGAAACTGTGTTACCCCTTAGTCGCCTCTTACGACACCCACGGGAATTGAGGGGGTGGCTATATTCTTTACCGCCGTAGCCAAACAGCAGTAATAATATTCGTTTTCTTTAATTGTTTGAGGTTGGAATCTCATTATAGTAGCGAAGTAACCAGTTATCTACATAATTATAAAGTTCGATCGATCGATCGAAATATGAAAATTAGGGTAGTTGAATTTTATTCTGGTATATTTAAATCAAAGAAATTTTAACTTTATATAATCTAAAGTTGATCTTATGCTTGTTCTCAATTATAACTTAGCATAGAAGACAGAAGTAATATACAATGATTTCATTGGTTTACAGTTTGTCATTATTTAAAAGTTATCAGAACTGACTGTTGAGATTGATTTAGTTTTCTAAAACGTTCTAGACTTACTCTACAACAATCAATGGCATGTTTCAGGTCCTTTAGTGGAACCTTCGGAGCTGGATCTGTCTGGAGACTTTCACTCACAGCTCGCAAACCTGCTCGAAGCTGTGAGACTGTCTCAGGACGAGGTGGCGCGCCTCGCCGCTCTCTACCAGGACCTCGCCACCGCGCTGCAGCTGCACTGGCCAGGTGACACGCGCACGAGACACAGACACACATACACTGACGGAGAGAAGAGAGAGACATTAACACACACGCACGCACGCACGAACGCACGCATGAACGCACGCATACACACGCACGCACGCGCACACACACACACACACACACACACACACACACACACACACACTGACAGAGAGAAGAGAGAGAGAGACATTAACGCACGCACGCATACACACGCACGCATACACGCACGCACGCATACACACACACATACACTGACAGAGAGACGAGAGAGAGAGAGAGAGACATTAACCGCCTACTTATTTGTACTGACATTTTTAATGTATGTACCCTGAAGTCGTTCAGTATATATGATAATATAATAAACATTTTAACCTTCCAAGTTATGCAAAAAAGGTACAAAGCTGTAATCTTTGTGTACACTAATTACAGTATAATTATATTATAATTATATTGTTAAATTTAAATTAGTTATAAATTATATTAAATTATACTGTAATTTCCGTATGTTCCAAAATAAATAAATAATTTAAGGACTTCTGATATTATCCTATGGGCTTACCGTATTTGGGAAAATTTATCGTTACATGTGAATCAATTCCAGGTTGCGTGGCGATCCCGTTCGGGTCGATAACGACAGGACTGGGCGTGAAGGGCAGCGACGCAGACTGTTTCATTCACATTCCTCCCGAGGAACGTCACACCCACGGCAGCTTAGTAAACCAAGCCAAGAGAATACTACAGCAACAGGCGAGGACTTTCGCAGATGTCTTTTCCATCCCGCGAGCCAACACGCCCATAGTGAAGTTCGTACACGTGCCCACCGGCTTCAACTGCGACATAACCTTCAAGACCCCCCTCGGGACGCAGAACAGCCGGCTGATCGCCTTCCTGCTGCAGTCAGACCCTCGCCTGACGCCCGTGGCGGTGGTCGTCAAGTACTGGGCGCGAGTGCACGGGTTCTCGGGGACGGGGAAGCTAACCAACTATGCGCTGACGATGCTGCTGCTCTTCTACCTGCAACAGGCGCCCGTGTCCATACTGCCTCCGGTCGAGCTGCTGCAGAGAGACCCGGACACCGAGCTCATAGTGGACGGATGGAACGCTGGCTTCTCGGAGGACTACGATCGACTGCCCGACTCCACCAACACTTCGTCTATATCGGAACTGCTCGGAGGATTCTTCCAGTACTACTCGACGTTTAATTTCGCCAAAGATATCGTCTGTCCCTTCTTGGGAGTACCGGTCAAGAAGGAGCTGTTCAAGGACCTCAGCCTTCTACCCCCCGAGTTCCAACGCTACGCGGATAACATTAGAGACCGAGAGGCGTCTCCCCTGAGGTTTACTACGTCGATTTGCGTCCAGGACCCCTTTAAACACTCCCACAACGTGTCCTCGATGATTACGAGTAGAATGTCAACAGAAATTAGAGCATTCTTTAAATTTGCAGCGGCAGCTTACGACAGAGAAAAGTTGAACGGTTGCAATAAACTATTAAAGACAATTTTACTGGAGAAACCTAAAATACTACGCGAAAAACTTCAACTCGAATACAGGTCGGTCATCGTCCCTCGCGTCCTGCGAAGAGTTAAGAATCCAGACTGGATGTCAGTGGTCCGTCAAGTTACGGTACAGATTTTTGAAAAAATTTGCAAGATAAAGACGGAAAAAATTGATGAAATTCTAATCGAACCTCCGAAAAATCCTAGAAATAAGTATATCTGCGTCCTGACCAGAGCAATATGGAAGAGAGAACACTTTTCAAAGCTCTACAATATGATGAGACTCGACTTCCTAGACAAGCAAACTCTTATAACGGAAGAGATACTAAACGTCGAGAAGGAGATTTACGACATACAGTTTAGATTGACGATTACTTACAGACCGGAAACGAGGCACACGACGGCTGCCATCAAGCTTGTTGAGGGGGACCCCGTAGTCTTCAGAGAGTTCGCAAAATTCTTTGGATCAGGCATAATGTTCTGGTACTCGATTTTATTGGAAGGTTATTCGCGATCTGATGAAGATCCCTACGGTGATTTTATCTCTCCTGTCAATAGTGATACTGAACCTTAAAAATATAAACTAACAGGAAACCTTGTTAGACGCCTTAGGGTCCGTTGCTGCGGTTGCGGTTGATAGACTGCTTTCTGATCAGGAAGCTTGTGATTTTATATTTCTTTTACACCAAACTTACATATTTGTCAGATATTCGCAAATCTAAATTTTGTAATTAATTGGTTTAGCTGACGCAAGCCCTAGTAGCCGATTAAATTTCCAACTGACAAAACCATGGTTATGTGTGACCTAATGTGCCAGGTAAATTTTATCTTATGAAATTAATGAATGATGCATGAGCACCTAGCTATAATATTAGAAATTAAGGAGTACATAAATTAGATAACGATTTCTCTATGTTCTGTTGTCAATCAATTTATTGTAATAAGCTAAATGATCATTTGACCTTTGTAATTATTTTTATATAAAATATATCAGTTTTGAAGTGTTATCTTTACGTTTTATTTTATTTGTCTTTACCAAATTTTTCTATAGCGTTTTCGCATTAAGAAAATAGTGAGACATTGTCGCCACTTAATTTTTCAAGGACCTAATCAATTAGATCGTATTAAATTAGAAAGGCTTCGTTATAGCATGTTTGGACAAGTCATCAAAATTGTCAATCATAGATTCATAGAAACTCGAAAGTCATTTTTGAAGGCGATTTTAGAACATTCGCTTTCTTCTGTTCTTTAATAAATAATAATTGTTATTATTATTATTAACGCCTCACACTCAACAGCCGCCACTAAGATTATCTCCTGTGTCGGAAATCCGCAAACAAACAATACACAAACATAAACGCCCAGACCACGGCAAACATATGTATGGCCGACATAAACGTTTGCCAAGTGCGGGGATCATTGATTTATACTTCACTTCAGCCTATCGCAGTCCACCGCTGGACATAGGCCTCCACAGCTCCGCGCACTCATCGCATCAACCCATGTGTGTTGCCCATAGTGAGCACGCTGGGCAGGCGGGTTGGTGACCGCAGGGCTGGCTTTGTTGCACCGAAGACCCCGCTGCCCGTCTTCGGTCTGTGTATTTCAAAGCCAGCAGTTGGATGGTTAACTCGCCATCGGTCGGCTTTATAAGTGCCAAGGTGTTAGTGGAACTGAGTTATCCCTTAGTGATTAGTCGCCTCTTACGACACCCACGAAAAGAGATGGGGTGGCTGTATTCTTTCTTACAGACTTCAATTACATCGACATGTAACACAACGTAGGTATACAAAAAAATAGTCAAGTAAATACATACTCATTATTAGATATCTCAAAAATTACTTTTTATATCGCAATTAAATTTAAAAGGGACCAACTCGCCACTTTTCGATTAAAACTAAAATAATCGAAATCGGTCCACACACTCAAAAGTTCTGAGATAACATACATTTGAAAAAATATACAGGGTGTCCCAGAAATTGCACGCCAGGCTGACACGGGAGGTAGATCGGCTTTAGATCTATCAAATAAAAGCAACATGATCTCAGTAAAAGTTTTTTAGTTTTCGAGATATTGACACTTTTAGGTTTTTTCAGAAAATCTCCACTTTTTGCCCTATTTTTCCTGTTATGGGAATAAAAATACCTCTAACTTATAATTTTTTTTCCTGGGCTACCACTAATAGTTGGTTGAGACAACCCAGTATTCATTTTATTAAAAAGTAGCACGATATTAAAAAAAAAAACAACTAAATCTTACTTTTTGTTTCAAAGCGAAAACCTTAACTAAAGTTTGGCTAGCGACTGTGAAAAAAAAATGTACCAGATTGAGTCAGCAAATGTTCTCAAAAACTAACCTACTTAATGCTCTTTCAAAAATGGTATAACATTCCTAGTTTTTTTTTACTAAAAATTGAATAATACCACGTTTTGTCATTGTAGTCGTACTACTTACGCAATACTTCAAATAAAAAATAATGCTTAATACAAAGTTAAGCCGACTTTTGTCTTCAACTTACAACTTTTTAGTTACTGTAATCGCTTTTTAGTTTTGCAATGTCTAACAGAGTTATCCATTATCCTTTTTTAATTGTTGTTGTAGGCTGGCATCAAAATAATTTAGGTACAGAACTTAAGGTTATATTTTTTTTTATTTTCGTTAAGTTTTACAATTACAACATTCAAATAAACATTTCAAATACACATTATAGCAGATTTTCAAAATTTCTGCCACCTACTCTTATGCATAACCTGCATCTTCTTAAAAACTGTGTCTTTAAACGTGTTAAACTTAAATCAGTAATTTCGCGAGCTGCTTCATTGATTCGTTGCCGCAAATCATCGACCGATTGAATTGGTTTACTGTACACTTTATCTTTCAAACATCCCCAGTAGAAAAAGTCCAGTGGGTTTAGGTCTGGGGAGCGTGGGGGCCACAAAATTGGCCCTAGCCGGCCAATCCATCTTCTTGGGTATGTGTCATCTAGATAAGCTCTAACTGCGCGAGCATAGTGAGAAGGGCACCCATCATTCTGCAGCCACATTCTTCTTCTTGTCTCAAGAGACACATCTTCCAAAAGAATGGGTAGATCATTTTGTAAAAATTCTAAATACATTGCTGCATTGAGGGTAGCAGGGAGTTCGAATGGGTCAATTATGTGCCCATTGAGGATCCCGGTCCATAGATTTATTTTAAATTGGTGCTGCGAACGGTTTTGTCTTACTTCATGCGGATTTTCTAATTGCCAACTGTGAATATTATGTAGATTAAGATACCCATCTCTTTTACAGGCCGACTCGTCGCTCCATAAGACGTTGTTGAAAAAATTTGGGTCTTCCTCATGCTTCTCCAGCATTGTGCGACAAAACGATACACGCTTTGCATAATCACTGCTTAACAGCGTTTGAACCCTTTGAATATGGTACGGGTGGTATTCATACCTCTTCAAAATTCGTTGCGCTTGCGATTTAGAAACGCCAGTACGTCGTTCGATTACCCTTAATGAAGTAGATGGGTCTTCCGATACTTGTTCTAGTACAACCTCATCCTCTTGAGTACTACGGGGTCTTTCTTGAGAACTTCTTCGGCCAGGGATTCTGCCTTCTCGGCAGGCATTGACAGTGCGAAGAATAATCTCATGGGTTGCTCGCCTGCGGTTAGGGTATCTTTCCGAGTACAATCTCGCTGCCAATCTTGCGTTATAACTGACGCTACCACGTGAAGAAACGCTTCTTGTCTCGCCATAAATTAACAACATGTCTGTGTACTCACTAGAGGTGAAAAGCACAGGTTGTTCATTTGCCATCTTAAAAGCAGTCCAAATCACAAAGTAAATCGAGTCCACTAAGAGCGCCAAGTCGTCGTTATGAAACTATATCGAATAAACTAATTTCAAACACAAGCAAAACGGAATCCAAGTTAATGCGAAGTTGTCGTAAAAATGCAAACCGAAGCTTCAAGACTAAGGAATTAAAGAACACGTGTGTAGCACTAAACACAAGGAGAAATACACAATGTACTCTGTGGAGAAATACCTGAAATACTAAATTTACCCTGCGCCCCCGCACGTGCGGTGTGCAGGTGTCACCTCTGATCCTATTGTTACCGACCGAACAATGAGTGTGAGCGAGATAGTCAATAAATGTTTTTTTTTTTTTTATATATATTTGGCATCACGCGGTTTGCGCATATGCCACTAACAAAAGTGGGGAAACGTATAATCGCGATTTAAAAAGTCATTAGTCAAATTATTGTACAAGGATCAGATAGGATTAAAGAAAGGATAAGGATTTATAATTTCAAATTATTATTTAACAGGTAAATAGATAAAGCTGTATATATATCAGGATTAGAACATGAAAGAAGAGATTTAATAGAAGTAGGAAATGGTACACGGATGGAGACCAGATGTCAATAAATGTTTAGGTCATTTAATTTCTCAGTGATATGGAGACAAAAGACGTCTTCACATTGAATTAAAACTATTATTTTTTAGTTGCATACTTTCGAAGAATTACGACTACAATGACAAAACGTGGTATTATTCAGTTTTTAGTAAAAAAAAAACTAGGAATGTTATACCATTTTTGAAAGAGCATCAAGTAGGTTAGTTTTTAAGAACATTTGCTGACTCAATCTGGTACATTTTTTTTTCACAGTCGCTAGCCAAACTTTAGTTAAGGTTTTCGCTTTGAAACAAAAAGTAAGATTTAGTTGTTTTTTTTTTTTTTAATATCGTGCTACTTTTTAATAAAATGAATACTGGGTTGTCTCAACTAACTATTAGTGGTAGCCCAGGAAAAAAAAATTATAAGTTAGAGGTATTTTTGTTCCCATAACAGGCAAAAATAGGGCAAAAAGTGGAGATTTTCTGAAAAAACCTAAAAGTGTCAATATCTCGAAAACTAAAAAACTTTTACTGAGATCATGTTGCTTTTATTTGATAGATCTAAAGCCGATCTACCTCCCGTGTCAGCCTGGCGTGCAATTTCTGGGACACCCTGTATACCTAATCGAATTGAGAACCTCCTCCTTTTTTGGAAGTCGGTTAAAATGCAAAGTATGGGTTTTGTCAGTGTTTCCACATTCGGATCAGATGAAAATTATTTCTACAAAATTGATACGCCTGAGTGAGAGAAGTTGTAAAGTCAATCAATTAAAATATTACAAAATGAAGTATATTTGTATTCATGAGTGTTTGTGTGTTTGAGCACGTGGTTGTACCATATTATGAGGTTACTAAAAGTGTTTGTTTGTCTGCCGGCGTAATTCACATGCGTATAATAGCACAGAACTTATTAGTGCAATGCATTCTAAGCACTGTCTTATCTAGACTTTCGTTTAGTTATGCTTAAAACAAATCGATAATAATTACTTATTTGTTAATTATTATTATCTCAGAATGAAGTCCACCCCTTTTATTTTCAAGAGGTTACCAGAAGAAAAATCTGCAGAACTGTCGATTCGCAGTCTAGCGTATTTATAATTTTATATAATATTGTATATTGTATATATAATACTGTAACGTTGTACGTACAAAATGTGTATAATTACCATAAAATAAACTTAAACTTAATATTCACATAGCTAAAACTAATTAAAAACAACGCTTAAATATAAAACAAAATTTTATTACAACTTATTTTTTTTTTCTTTCAAACATAATAATATATAAACATATTATAAACATAATAAATTAATAAACTATATACATTTTATAAATTGACACAATAAATAATTCATCAAGCGGCAACACTTTAGCGATTGTTTCCGTGAATACCTAGGATGAAGAATACTCTGGATATGCTACGCAATTATTATTACCGTGTGTGAACGAAACCACAACATACGAAAACTGTAAGGGGTGAAAAGGACACAAACAACATTTTTTGTCTTTGTCAGAGTTTCTGTTGGTCACAACTGAAGTTGCGACCAACAAATCAGTTGAGACCGATATTTACTTCGTGAATTTATGTGATTTAAGTGATTTACAGTAATTTAAGTTGTGAAACTAAGACGTAGTTGAGTGTTGTATAAGAGTTATCATGGTTATATGTTATATAATCGGCTGTAAAAGCCGTACGGAGACGAAATCACAAGACATAACCTTTCATACGTAAGTACAATTTTTTTGATAAAAATATGACTTGTTAGGCAAAAATATTAACAGAATGAGAGTCCTAGTATATTAACAAGTTATTATAAACAGAAATAATTTATGAAAACGGTATTTATCATCATAATAATAAATATATATTAACCGACAAAATTAAGTGGTAAGGTTAATTTGTCATCCTCGAAACAAACGTTAGGCTGGTCCGCCATTTTTAAGTACTTTATAATTTGCTCAGGTTATAGATTTTTTAGGGATACTAGCTGAGGTTACTGATAAATTACCCTAAAAGTGGGGTATTTGTTATTCAATCTTAAACTTCATAATTATTACTTAATGAAACTGTTGTTACTTGTTACAGATTTCCAAAGGACTCTGCAATTCGCCAATTACGGATTCCTGCCACTGGGCGACAAAATTAAATATATTCAAAGGACAATAAAAACTGAAATTTGGAGTAACTTGTTTCATTTTTTATTCATTACTAGCTGCTGCCCGCGACGTCGTCTGCGTGCGTTCACTGCTCGTTCCCCGTAGGTGATAGCGTGATAATATGTAGCCTATATTCTGACCCGACTTCTTAATAATATTCGTGCTAAATTTGAAGTAAATCCATGCAGTACTTTTTGAGTTTATCCCGGACATACATTTGAAGAAATAAAGGTTCACTGCTCGTTCCCCGTAGGTGATAGCGTGATAATATATAGCCTATGTTCTGACCCGACTTCTTAACAATATTCGTGCCAAATTTGAAGTAAATCCATGCAGTACTTTCTGAGTTTATCCCGGACATACATACAGACAAACAGACAAACAGATAAACAGACAAACAGACAAAAATTCTAAAAACTATATTTTTGGCTTCGGTATCGATTGTAGATCACACCCCAAGTATTCTTTTAAAAAAATATTCAATGTACAGTTTTGACTTTTCTACCATTTTATTATATGTATAGATATGCTAAAGAAGTTCCTTTCAACTCCCCGGTTCGACTAAGAGATAAACAGAACATTTTTTCATGCCACATCTTACAAAATCAGAACTCAAGTAAAAAGCCCAATAAAATAAAAAATCGAAAAACCCGACTGTGTAAAATAAAAACTTAAAACAAAAACAAGTGCGATTTTAACAGTCACGACCCAGTATAACTATTAGAAAGAATATAGATTGATTTTAAATAATAATATGGGTCCTGACCAGTCCCGACTGTTAAAATCGGTTTTTTTTTCAGTTTTTACGTTTTTATATTTTTTAATTAATTTACTTTATTTAAAACTTTTAAGTTCTTGTTTGCAGTTTCTTTGTTTTACCTCAAGACCATTTACAGTTAACAGACCCGTAGAAATATCAGGTGTTACTGGTTTATCGAAAATTCCTGAAGAATACGGGGAAATTTTGGTAGGGCTGGCAACCCTGACATCTTATATACTTTTATGTTTGTCCCTTTCGGGTGTAACACGCTTGTCACATCCAGAGTATTCTTCATCCTAGGTGAATACATAAACCATAGATAAGTATAATATGGTGTACATAAACTCCGTATTTTATTATTATACTTGATTAAATACTCTTTGCATAAACTGCAGTCTGCAGTGCCGATCACCGCGCCTCGTACTCATCTTGTCTCTTAATCTTGTTTGTGTTAACGCACGACACGTTTAAAATACTTTGGGGCCATCCATAAATTACGTCACACGAATTTCTTGATTTTTCGACCCCTCCCCCGTCCTTGTCACAGATGGTCACATTTATGAGACCCCCCCTACCTAGTGTGACGTCACATATTTTGCAATTTTGCATGAGCGAACTGATGGCAATATCGACTTTATTTTTATTTTCATTTTAATAAAAGTCAATTCGCCTATAAAACAAATAAAACTTTAATTTTTGAAGTTAGTTATTGATAGGTAGTTGAAATATCATATTTTTGTACTTACATTTTGATATTATTATATTTGGAAATGTGACGTCACAAAATTTTGACCCCTCCCTCCCCCTTGTCACACATTGTCACACTTCGTCGACCCCCTACCCCCCTCTTAACGTGTGACGTAATTTATGGATGGCCCCTTTGCTGTGTAATACGGAAAAGATTAATTATATTTCTTATAAAATCCGTAACCAAATTTCGTGTCGTCCCTAGGCGTTAATTACCTATATAAATTTTGAATATTAAAGAAGTGAGTGCTGATCGCCCCCCAAGCTGGGTAAGTGGGATATCTGTTAATGTCGCATCAATTTATTTAGTTTTCTAGTGCAAGAAATCATTTAGTAAAAACTTATATTTTTTTGTTTAATAATTTAAATCACACTTTATTGTCACATCACACTTATTACAGTCACTTTATTGCATCATTTTTTTATTCCACCCTCATTTTAAATATTTTTTATAGAATTGTATGTCATAAATTAGCTATTTTTTAAAAATGTTTATTTCCGATTCTGATTTTTATGTTTCCACGGCACTACTGCTATAGGTGCTTTCTTAGTATTGTGCTCTGTGGTGCTTTCTTTTATAACGCAGTGCCGTGGATGTTCGCAAAAAGTACTGGACTGCTTATATTATTATATTTTCACGGCGCATTCCAGGGAACAACGCTGGGAATCTGGGATTGCCGTTTTATTTGGCGTTGGCGTTTTATCAAGCTCATACATTCACCACAACGACGGAGGTGCTCTCCGGCGCGTTTGGATATCGTAACCGTATTCCAGATCGCGGCTCCCGATTCACCATCTGCACGGCGCGTGACACAGGGGAGTGCCTAAACCGACTTGGACGAAGAGCAGCTTGTGTGAATTAAGTGCTCGACCCCCACCGGTTAACTTTTTTTTCTCCACCGGGTCGAAATTTTTTCAATAGGGTACTTTCCGTAGTGAAAAATAAATTATAAATTTTGATAAAAATTAAAATTTATATAGAAATACACCTAAATATTCTGATTTAGAATCATAAAAGCACATTATTGATTTATTATATTGAAATTAAAAGTCGTATATTTTAATCTGTATATCACGTGACCTAAAACACGAGCCGCCATGGTGTGACGTCATACGGGCAATAACAAAGTGCTGTCAGTGCTGTCAACAGCTAGTGTACATACGAATATCTATCAATTTTAACTTCAAGGAGTAATAGGTGTTTTCTTTCGTATAATAACTCTTCATATCTTGTTCCAACTGAAATAATATGCATTCATTACTAATTTGTTGATGGCTGTCATAGTAATTGTAGGTTATGTTACTCTCTTACATACGTCATACACTTTTGTTATTGCACATATTACGTCACCAAAATGGCTGTAGCGTTTTCGCGGTAATAAAAAAGGTTTAAAATTTAATTTAATTTTATGGCATGAAAACGTGTTTATTTTGCCGAAATATATTTTTTTTGTGGCTTTTTATTAGAAAATAAACATTTTGAAGTACTTTTTCAAACACCGTGGAATACCCTATTAAAATAAATTAATTTTATTTGCGTGGATCCCTGTCGTTTTTTTTCTACCATAGTAGACAGGGATAACCGTGACAAAACATAATCCACATTAAGTATGTTTCTATATTTAATGTATTTCAATATATTATCACTAATCTATTAAATAATACTCGTACCTTAATTTTTATTAGTATAATAGTATTATAATTATTCTGTATTATGTAAAGTAAGGAGCTTTCGTTCTTTCACGATGGCAGCATTGTGTTGCTGTCAAGTGTCAATCAAACTTCAACCTTTACGTTTATTGCTTTATTTTTATTTTGATTTTCTACAATGTGAATCTTAAAAATCATAAACAGGATATTAGCATAATAACAATATGATTATAAAATTATAAACATATTGCTCTCAGTCTGAGATATGAAGTACAAAATTATAGAATTATAGAATTTTAAGTGTTTCCGTGTACATATTTAATAAGATTTAAAACGTTTGAAAGCACTTGCGTATGCTCTAAGTTCAATATAATAGTAATACCTCATACCTTATAGCAAGGCGATGGACTCAAACGGTAATAATTTTCAAAAAAAAAAAAAATGTATGATTATTTAGGAATTAACTAAGCTACAGGATCAAGTTTTAAATGGATTTATCAAGATTCAAGTGGTCAAGTCAATAGAAAATATTCAATTCTTGTCTGTTAAATCTTAGTAACTGCTTGATAGTGTAATTTTACTATTTAATAAATAAAATAATACCTAAACCTTTACTTTAACATACTTGTAATTAATAATTTAAATTTTCGGATGTTTGTGTAATGTTTCGATTATTATTGTCATGTAGATACACTCAGTAAACTTGACAGAGAACTCAGAATTATTAAAACTAATTAAATTTAACCTCAGAATTTATTCTACGTCAAAATATTAGAGTTACTGTCCTGATCTGAGTAAATGTACAAAGTTAAATAATCCTCTATCTAAACTAGTATTGATTTTTATTGTTATAAAACTTATAGGTGATATATGTGACATATCAAGACTAACTTTTGCTGGTGATTTCCATCAACAAGTGGAGGAAATAATGCAATATGTTCGACTCACGAGGCAAGAGGTGGAGACTCTGCAGTTGTTATTCAATGATTTACACCAATCTCTCAGCATTGTGTGGCCAGGTAAGAGAGTAACGTGCTTCAGCCTGTAATATCTTACTGCTGGGCCCTATGAGGCCTATGCCTCTTTCCCCATGCAGGAGAAGAATCAGACCTTAATCCATCACGCAACTTCAATGCGGGTTGGCGGATATATTCCTACTTTGAGTAAGAATCGCTATCAGGTCTACATGATAATACCCAGAACTGACGGCATAACGTTCTCTCCGAGGCACGTGGGCAGACCCACAAGGACTGCACAAACACCCAGACCACAGTAAACATCTGTATGTCCAATCCAAATGTTTGTCATGTGCGGGGATCGAACCCGCAACCACCAGCGCAACAGCCACAAACCAGTGCTGTGACCGATGTGCCAACGCTGGGTCTATTCATGAGAGTAACATGAAGGAATTTATTCTTAAGTAGCTGACCCCACAGAAGTGTCTTCCAAAGGGTCAAAATTTCAAAGTTTAAAATAAAAAATTTTGTCTGGTACAGTAACAGCAAAAAAAAAATCTTTGAGATATAATTGTCATTGCTGAATTTTTTCGTGTATATATATGTATTATAATATTATAACTCTCTTTTACTTCATACCCGGTTTCTCAATAACGAACACAAAAAAATCCATTTTGGTGAAGTCAGGTGCTACGCACGTACATACATTTCGGCGATTCTTTTCTATTTATATATAATATAAATGTTATTATTTCAGGTTGTAAAGTTCACGGCTTTGGCTCAATAGTCACTGGATTAGGAATAAAGACAAGTGATATTGATTGCTACGTAGAGCTTCCGAGCTGGTTCTATCCACCGGATCGGCCGTTTGTTATACAAGCTAGGAATATATTGAGACAGAGACCGCAGATTTACCAGGAATTATTTTCACTAATAAATGCAAAAATACCCTTAGTTAAATTTTACCACAAACCAACTAGGAGATTTTGCGACGTTAACTTTACTAGTATGGCTGGTGTGTGCAACAGTGCATTAATTAATTATTTCCTATCAGACCAAAAGATACTATATCTAGCTATTTTAGTCAAATACTGGGCGAAAATTCATAATTTAACCGGTCTCAATATGATGTCAAACTACTGTCTAACGTTACTTGTTGTATTTTATTTACAACAAAAGAATTTTCTGCCGTCAGTGATGCGTTTGCAAGAGAAGGTCGATGAACACTTTGTAGATTGTTGGAACGCAGCCTTCTGTAAGGAGTATCAATTTAGTCAAATTAATGAAACACTATACCAGTTGCTGGGAGGATTCTTTAAATACTACAGTACGTTTAATTTTGAAAAGCTTATCATATCTCCGTATGTTGGAAAACCAGTTGAGAGAGATCTGTTTTCGAAGGTTGAATCAGTTCCATTGGAATTTCAACTTTATAAGATAAATGTTAGTTGTAGTAATAGTGAATGCAAACCTATAAGATTGGACACATGTATGTGTGTGCAAGATCCCTTTGAGCACAACAGAAACTGTGCTGTTTCCGTACATCCAAGACTAGCTCAGGATATCATATCCCATTTTCGCAAAGCGTCGGAGATATTTGATAGTATGGATGAAAAAAGTTTTCTCAGACAATTACTATTAAAAATAGGTTCAAATAAGCCGAGAAATAGGCAACGTAAGAAACCCGCGGTGCTCAACGGAGTCAAGAAGAAATACAAACAAAATCTGAACATACAACAAAATGTCAAATATATTGTACAAAAATATTTCAAAGTTAAAAATGAGAGGAGATAATGATTTGATGATTGTTCTTTGACAAAAAACTTGTTAGTTTTGTTGTTAATTATATTTGAATATGTCTTTAAAATGAAACTTAATTTGTAATTAATTATGAGGAGTTTTGAGTTAGTTGTAGAACTGCCAGATTGACCAGTTGCTAATAAAAGTATCTGACAAGTTCATGTGAAACAGACCCTCAACATTGTTACTTGGGTTGCCAACCTATATTTTACGTCTATGTGTAATTTTTTTTTAATGTTTTTCTCAATTTCGTTTTGAAATTGCGATAAGGTTTTGGATAAGTAGAATTTTTTGCTAAATGGGGAAGAGGCCTATGCCCAACAGTGGGATATTACAGGCTGAATCGAGGAGGAGGAGAATTTTTTGCAATTCGTTAAGTATCAAAGTTTTATATATAAATCATTTACTTTTAAATTTTATAAAGACAACGTACCATATTTCTGTTAGATTGATTGGAATTTTTAAATTAAGAATTATTATTAACTAGCTGTACCCGCGACTTCGTCCGCGTGGAATTTAACAAAAAAGTTAAAAAAAAAGTTCGATAAAATGATCTTTGACATTCTTTGATTTCCTTTAATAGCATGCGAGCGATGCGGGGCAGAGGGGACGGACTCGCCCGCGCCGTTATACGGTTATAGGCATCTCAAGGAAAGAACGCTCAACGCTGGCTCGCCGAGAATTAAATGTTTCGCTGCTACTTACTTCTAACGACGATATCTCAAAAACTATTTATCTGATTAATATAGTGTAAAGAGCAATTTTAATCTACATTAAATGCCTAAGCTAAATAACATTCATTTGGATAAGGATTAATACTGAACTAAAGAAAATATCTTTAAAAATAACGTAATGTTTTTAATTAAAAATTTGAACATAAAAGTGGTTATTGTAAGTCAACCCTAAGAGATAGAGATATGCTATCGCGGACTTTTTTGTAGCATTTTTATAGATTTTGAATTCGCTAGTACATTATACAACTATATCTTTGCTAGTTTACGCAGCGTTCGCGTGGAAAGCTCCCCGTTGGCGAGATTTTTGCGACCTCTTCAACATTTATCGCCGTATTTCTGCTAATTTACATTAAAACATAATAAATTATATACCTAAACCTTCCTCAAGAATCACTCTTTCTATTGTTGAAAACCGTATAAAAATCCGTTGCGTAGTTTTCGAGTTTATCGCGTTCAGACAGGAGGACAGACAGACAGACAGGAGGACAGAAAGACGCGGCCGGGGGACTTATTTTTATAATAAGTATATAGATTATTAATGAAAAAGAATTAATTTTTTTTAAACTTATTATTAATCTGTAATAATTTTATCTCTAGCCATCGTGGCTACTAATATTTTTATATATATTCTTTATTGCACTTTAAAAATACAGATTATACATCATATTTGTAATCAAAGTTGGCAAGGGCGAACTTATCTCTAAAAGAGATCTCTGCCAGTCTGCCCATGGTGGAGAGTAAAAGATGTTACCGCGGGACACAGTAGTGCTAGAGTGATAAAATAACAAAAAGTTAATAATAATAATGATAGTAATAATAAGGCTATAAATTTATTCTGTAATATTTACATTCAAAATTAGAAATATAAAATACATATAAACTGAACTACATACATGCACATATATACACATAGATACATAAATACATACATACATGATCACACACATACACACATACATACATACACACACATACATAAATAAATACATACATACATAAATAAATACATACATACATTATTAATACAAAAACTATGAGAGGTTCATTACTTGGGGAAAAAGGTGATTCCTCAGCTTGCTCTTGAAAGCATAAATTGAAGTGCTTTCTTGGATCACTTTTGGTAGACGATTCCAAAGCGTTGCAGCACGTACTGTAAAGGAATTGAGTAGGTAGTTGGTGTTGTGTCTAGGGACTTCAAACAAAAAAAAAAAGTGTGACATTTAACTTTTTAACCTTTGAAATAATTATATGTATGTGGGTTATAAAATTAGACTGATGCAATGAAAAAGTATTGTAACTATTGCTTTAATTAGTAAACTACGGACCTCATTCCTTAATAGGAATGAATAAGTTTTGAAATTGCTTTTCTTTTTACCCTTTTCTGTTCAGTGGTTAACAACCATTTTACCGGCAATGAGTTGGACAGCCGAGCAAAAGTATTACTTTGAACACCAAAAACATTCCACTAGTAGACAATAAGGTCTTTATAAAAGGAAATGATTGAACAATACACTGTCACGCTGCTTTGTCGGTTTTTGAATAATTAATTATCTAAGAGTAAGGATCATTTAAGTTTACAATTACAACCCCGGACCGACGGCTTACAAGTGCTCTTCATGGCGTAAGGACTTTGGGAGACCAACGCCCAGTCACCAGTCAAAAGCAAAAACGAATATATTATATCTATAACAATATATACCTACCACAATAAATACCTACCTATGTTTCTGGCGCGAACTTGGGGAGGCCTATGTCCAGCAGTGGACTGCGATAGCCTGATGTGACTGATTGATTGATAAATTATTATGTTACGGAATACTTGCGCAGATGATGAAAAATTAAAGTTTTTTGCGTGAAGATTATTAGGTACTCTAAAATAAATTAATAATCGTAATTACTTAGCATAAGTTTATTTCGATAAAAACTAAAACACATTTATATGTTATTTTGCATACAATTTGAATTTACGTCAAAAATGACTTGTTTTATTCTTAACGAGCCAAAACGAGTCGATGACCTCCCCGTCGAGATCCACTGATACCTGAAAAATATAAATATTTTTTTTAAAGAAAACTTTCAAAATTAACAAATGTTTGTAACGGAATTATAACAAGAGTTACTAGGTATGTAGTGTTTTGTGTGTAGATACCTCTTCTGAGTATTTTGCGTCAGTTTAAAATCCATCTAGAGGGGAGAAAATCCTATATAATATGGTTGAAAATAGTTTTATAATATAATTTCAGATTTGAGACACTAAATACATCCATACCCCGCCCTTTATTTATAAGTATTTTTGAATAATTTATAGTTTATAGTAAACGTTGGTTGGTAAATTATTACTAGACTTTTTGGGGACCGAAAACTAGAGGAAAAAATTAGTAAAACCATCAACCATAGCAAAATATGGCCAATATATATATATATATATATATATATATATATGTATACATTCCTAATGAGTTTACAGCGAACTCGCCTGTCTAACCATATTAGTACAGTTTGTTTGAATATAACATAACATATAGAAGGTAAACATGCACTAACTTGTTCAATATTAATGTGAGTCTTGTTATAAGCTTTGAACCGCGTGTAGCCGAAGTCTTGCGATCGGAAGGCTGACCACTTGAACGCGTTACCTGAAAAATATATGATTGATAGCTTTTTTTATTTTATATTTTTTAATTACAACAAGTTTGTTGGGTAGTTACCTTATGGAATAAATCTCATAAACGAATAATCTCTGCTGAAAGTTCCAAATAAAAAACGACGATTGTATTGGAAATTATTGTAATTTTGTAAAATAGATAGCCTATTTGGTATCCAGATAGCCCATATAAAAACAGATAAAAATTGTATGATAATTTTGGAATCCCTGTTTCAAACATAATAGTTTACAATAACTTCCCATACAATCATCATTTTTTATTTGGAACTCAGCAGGGATATGCAGACCTAATTCTCATATATATCGCATAGCATGGTATGACAATTTTGACTGCATGTAGGTATTCATGTTCTTAATTCTTATGAGGGTTATGATCTTTTTTCCATAGGGTTATCTATATATAAATAGATATCTATAGAGTTAAAAACAATATTTAAATTACCATTAAACTTTTCGATATGTTTTAATCAAAAATAATAACTTTATTTTTAACATTATACAATTATTACAATAGTTAAATTAATGACGTCCAAATATTAAGAAATGAACTACCTATTCTGTTTATTAAATGACATGAGATAGTTTAAAATAGTTATAAAAAACGGATAATAAACTGTCAGCTCACGTCGGAAGTGGTCGCGGCCTTCCTGGCAGCCAGCGGAGCCGGTCACGACGTGCACGGGCGCCCTAATGGTACAAAATTAATGTCTAACTAATAACTTCATTGAAAATACTTATTGAGGTAGGGCACAACAATATCCTGCTCAAAATCTGAAGCAGCCCGCCTGGAAGAGTACAAGCTAACAAATACTGCTGTGCTGTCAGTTGATAGGTAGTTGCAGCCCTCAGTTGGAATGAGACACTCGGTTAAGATACTCGCACATAATATAATAATGTACCGTTCAGTTGTTTTCCCATTGTTGTTAAAATTACCTAAACGTGTAAATTACCTAAAATGTGCTGACAGCCACTGCTATCAAGCAGTGTTCCTGTGGTGAGTAAGGTGACCAGAACTCCTGGGGAGGCTCGGGAATAGGGTCGGCAACAGGCTTGTAAAGATTATGGTGTTCTAGCCATCTATAAGCTACAGTAACGGCTTACAATTAAAAAACAAAACTTTTATATGTGATAGTGCTTAAAGAATTACTGTAATATATGATTGTTATGTAGTCCTAAATCCTCGTAGTATAGTGGAGGGGATTGGGTTCATAACCGGAACACAACCTGGACGACAATTTTAGGCAGTTTAAAACTATAGTAGAAAAATGAAAAAATAAATAAATAAATAAACATTGTTTCCCAAAGTGCACCCAGTACACTTTGTTCTATCTTAAAATACCCATTATGACATTAGAACACTAGAAAAAAAACCGTGGATCTGTTTTACTGTAGCTGTTCCACTGTTCTGTAGCTATCTCACATTTTTTTCGAACGTTTCATTGATTAACAATCATGATCTTTTTGTTTTCATGTGTACTGAATGGTTTAGATTATCAATTAGATCCGACAGGTGGCGATGGTTTCAATTTTTTTGGGCAATATATTTATTACTCTATTACTTACCCATAGCTTATTACCATTGACTTTCTCTAAGAAATACTTACACATGGAATGTTAAGTGAGGTGGTAAAGTCAGCTTCGTATGTTTCTCGTTTTAAAATATGACAGTTTAACTCATCGGTGGGGTGTGAATAAAAAAATAAAACAAACAGCTATTACACACTTATATTGCATTACATGAAATGATTTTAGAATACGAATTTAATTTCAAGTTATTACAAATAAATCTTTATCAATTGACACTGTTTCGAACAGTCTTTGGGTCAGATCTTTGGAGTTTTAACGTTAATGTGTCCTGTGACGTCATTGTTGTGGTTTCTCAGGGTCTGGCATGTCGTAAGGGCGGTGATGGTCCTTGATGATCCAGATCGAGTCTATGACTTGGCCTTTGAGATCTACATCCACCTGGAATTATTATTATTTTTATATTTTCAAAATCTGTACTGGGGTGATTTTTTGTTTTAACTCTAGTGATGAGATAAATGAACAGCGATAACTTAAAACATTTTGATTCACCATTTTGATGCAACAATAATTGTACAATAATTTAATAATATTTAATTCTGCCACAGCAGTTAACCATTCCTTATATATCGACGATTTTTGGCATTATCATAATGAAACTGTTCATACTTCGTCGTATTTAAGGCTTTTCACATACGTAGCGATTTTTAAATTAGTAGCAACAATTTATGAAAGACGATATTATCTAACACTAGGTTGTTACGATCAGAGGACTAACGCTGGTTACCAGCTCTCATCATGACTTATATTATATATGAATATACTAGCTGAGGCCCGCGGTTTCAACCGCGTTAATTTAAGAAAAAATGTACTAAACACTAAAATATTATATAGGTTTTCTCAGTAAATGGACTATCCAATAGAAAAAGAATTTTTTAATTGGAACCAGTAGTTTCTGAGACTAGCGTTCGTTCTAACAAATGAAGTAAGAAAGTATTGTTTTTTCAATATGTTATAATGAAACAACATTTTTTTGGATTTTTTCGAGGTATATTAGTTTTTTTTTAGATGCCCGACGTTTCGGATTCTTTACAGCAACCGTGGTCACGGGTGGACAATAAACCTCTATAAAATCGGAAAAATTTGTTTCATTATAAAAACTAAGTTTTACAATTAATGATTAGAGACGGCCCACCTGCTCGAAATGTATGTGCGTGTGGTTGTAAGCCTGCAGGCGCGTGTAGCCGTAGTCGCTGGAGCGGAAGGCGGACCACGCGGGGCTGTGCGCTGCCCACACAACGACTTGTTTTAATATAACTAGGTGCAAACAAGCGTACGGCTCACCTGATGGTAAGACCGTAGCTTATAGACGCCTGCAACACCAGAAGCATCGCAAGCGCGTTGCCGACACTATCCCCAATCCCCCCAGGAGCTCTGGTCACCTTACTCACCAACAGGAACACAATACTGCTTTAGAGCATTATTATTTAGTTGTGATCTTCTGTAAGGTCGAAGCACTACCCAGATTTTGAGCAGGATATTTCCTGCTGTGCCCTAATCTCAGTAAAGTTCATTAGTATTATCTTCACTTTTATATCTTTATTTATTGGGAACCAACTAATCATACAAACTGCTGTCTTGAGAACCATTAAACGCGAAAAGTTAAAATAATTGTTACGTTTACTGAAAATTTTCTATTTGCTGTACAATCTTTTTAATTTTCCATTCCATAAAATGTTTTTTTTTAAACTTTATAACAAAAAAAATCCAAATTTGTTCAGTCGTTTTCGAGTTTCGAGTCACACACGTTGCGATTTATTTATAAAGAAGATTCATGTTGTTTACAAATATAGTGGCGTCATGTCATGGTTAAGGTCGATATTGGGCGTGTTTCTAAATTTAGTAAGTCACTCACTATACTTACAAAATTTTCGGCCAGAACACAAAATGAGTGCTAAAGCAGTAAGCATGGCTTAATATAAGACGCCATTTTGCTTATTGTTGATGTAAATAAAACCATGACAGAAACAGATCAACAGTTCAGATACCTACACAAGCACTATTATAATAATTTTAGACGTAAAAATGAGTGATAATTCCATAATCATATGTTCCTATGTTTTGTGTTATGTTAAGTCAGTAAGTGTAAGTCTGTCCTGGCCGAAAAGCGCTATATTCAGCCGGTAAGATTTTAATTTTTTTTGCTTACTGGCTTAGTAAGTTTAGTAAGTACTTACTTCGGCCAAACACGCCCATTCGCTTATGACAAATGTTTGAGTGAACCATGAAGATTTTTGTCATAATTTTTTTCTGGAATGGTTATGATTCTAGACTTTACACAGGACTCATAATATCCTTGTAGGTTCCATAGATTGTAAGGCCTTTAGTAATATTTATATTCTTCAAGCATATTCTTATAGAACCAAATCATACCCAGGCCTTAATAGAGGTCGTCAAATATGAGTCTATCTCAACAGAATATCTACCAATATCAGTAAAAATAAAAATAAGACTAGACTTACGTCTGAACTTGTCCGTCTTCTCCTGGCAGCCGGCCGAGCCCGTCACGATGTGTACCGGGGCTCTGCGGTAGATACACTAATTATCATCATATACCAGTATATATAATACCAAACATTAACCCGGCTTTATACAGATGTTAGTGATTTCATGGAACACTTGCAATTGTGGGATATTGCATTTTAATTAAGTATTTTATCGCTATGAGATGTTTTATTAATTTATTGACGTGACAACGTCTAATAAATCAATGAATGCTGCATGCACGAAAAAGGATGACTCATTGTAGCGTTACGCTCATTGTACGCTTGCGCTGCATCTATCTCTCTTCCACTCGATTGGCCTATGCGTTCGAGATGTTTTGTTATGACGTTGTCACGTTAAACTATCGTCCGTAAACTAACTTTACAGACAACTAATTTTTTTAGTTTATTTATTTAGTTACAAAAAAAATACAATTGATGTGACAAGCTGTGCAACAATAAAAATGTATTATATATTATTAAACTATTACCAAGATATTCCACTATCAAATTTAACATTTGAAATATATAGAAGTCTAAACTAACAGTTTTTAACATTATATAATAACCATCAGTATTGACAAAAGCTATTTCTATTATTTTATCACATATTATTATCATCATGATGATATTCATATCATCACTTGAAGGTTATTATTCAGAGTAAATTATTGTATTATGTACATAGAAAATATGTTTACATTAATTAATTCTAATCAATAACTGAAATACGAGTACACAGCACGATTATTTTCATATCCCAAAAAACCTATATTGATGAGATTTTCTATGAAAAGTGCAAAAAAATAAATAAAAGGACTAATTCTACTAAAGCAATTGTTGATTTAAACTGATCTAGCGTTTTGTTTACATGCGTGAAATTGATATATGAAATAAATATCCAAATATATAAGAATATCGACTCACCGAATGTATGTGTAAAGGTAGAATATATAAACATTTCATAATAACACAAAGTACAAATAATACAGGACCTAAACTTGGGCCCTGTGGAACACCTTTGTGAGGTTAAAATTTGGAAAAAAAATTCGAACGTAACATTTTTGTTCCGACTTCCGCGAATCTTCGCGCAGGTAAACATCACACCGAATAAAAGATACATTAAAAAAGTTAGGAAAATAGATTCTAGCTGTCCGAAACACGGTTAGACACAAAATCTACATACAAGATATGAGGATGATATGAGGATATAGGAGATATGACGTTTTCATATTCGATTTATATTAAATAGCTAGAACTAGAGCCTCTTACTGTTAAAATAAGTAACTGCCAATATACATATCTACAAGGTTGGGCAAAGATCGGCAAGGAGACAGAGGGAGTAGGGATAGGGATGGTAGGCATAGCTGATAAGCTCGCTGGTGAAGTTTGCAGTGACCCTGGTTTCTGCTCTGGGGGTTGTGGGTTCGATTTCCGCCTCGAGTCTGCCCTTGATATATGTATTTATTACTTTTAAGAATGATTTTATATGTATTTATCGAACAAAAATAGCTAAATGAGCCGACCTATAATATAAACCTCGTCCGTTATAGATAAAAAAAAACAAAAAAAAACATAGTGGGGGTATGGATATTGGGGGGTAGTGACTTACCCGGGGTTCCGGTAGGGCTCGAGACGAGACCCGTTGTAGACCTTGGAGTCGTAGAGTGGCCACGTGCGCTCGTAGCTGTGCTCGTGCGCCCAAATCACCACGTCCACGGTGAACTCCAGGAGCAGAGGCTCCAGGCCTGGGGGCAGGGTGGGGATCCAAAGATATAGACCAGTTTTTGGAGTTTAATCCTTAAGAAACGATATAAGGCCAGTAAAGAGCGACGGAATCTGCCCTGAAACTTCCAACCTGGAAGTGATGTTTTACCCCACAAAAGTAACGCACAGCACGAGAGAATGAGATAAATATATTAATAAATATCACGGTAACCGTTTTTAAGGAGTTAACTCCAGTTGTGTATCGGAACTGACGTACACATATTTTTTTATATTAAAGTAAAAATCATCCGAATAACGAAGAACTACAAAGCCTATTGAAAAATTCCATTAGGATCCCATAAAAAGCGACAAAAGCCACTTAGAAACCAATACAAATTATATTTATTTTATTGGTTTCTAAGTGGCTTTTGTCGCTTTTGATGGGATCCTAATGGAAATTTTTAATAGGGAACTTCTTATCAACTAAATGAACTATAATCGTACCTTGAGGAACTCTTTTTCTATTAAGTGACTGAAATGAAATATCAAAATATACTTTGTTTGTTACATAGTTGTAGTTTTGTCTTGTTCAGTATATTTATAACTACAATAATTGTTTTAGGGCTATAAAATATCACAGAGACATTTCTTAGAAAATATTTTTTTATTAGCACAACCATATACATTTATGCACCTAATCTATATATTATATATATTTGATATTTCCACCCATATATTGACTCATCACGATTTCTCCGGAACCATAAGGCATCGAGACTTGAAGTTTGGTAGGAATATTCCTTTCGCCGAGTAGAGGTCAGCTAAGAACGGATTTTACGAAACTCCACCCACAAGAAAGGTTGCGGGGGCGTTAATAACATATATGGCAAAACAACATTTGTGGGGTCAGCTAGTATGTAATAAGAAATAAAAACAACGTTACATATAAAGGTCTTAAGGGGGTTATGTAAAATGTCCACGACAAATCATGATTGACTATATCAAAAGCCTTCGTCAAATCTGTTCCAAGTTATTGTTTACAAAGACATCGTTATTATATCAAAGTACTCACCATACAGCCCAATGAAAGGCAATCCCCTCCTAGTGTACTCGAAGCTGCAGTCGATGTCGTCAGAGTTACTGCAGTACATGGGCCGGTGCCCGTACAGTATGATCCAAGGACGCTTAGCCCTAAAATTGAGGGTAACAAAATTAAAAACGAACTTTATTTACTACTTTAATTTTTAGCACAATAAATCTACTCTACGCGTACTTGAAAAACTTATAGTTTGGTATAATAAAGATATAATGAATGAAAAAATCCTGTTTTGCTAAAAAAAAGTGCCGAGTTTATGCGAATCGATTTAAAAATTCTACTGTCACTAAAATAATAAGTGCAGAGTTTATGTGTATAGGAGGTATCAATTTATTAGTAGTATGTAGGATAAGTGACAAAACTTTAATAATAACGTCTTTACTATTGATAACATGATATCTGATCTATATGATCGTTCTGATATTTTTGTAACGAAGGTACCATACAAGGAACGAACATTTAAATAAACAATTAAATTTTCAAATTCGAATAAATAACTGGTAAGGGATCTGAAACAAAAGTGTATGTGGACGATAAACTCCGAAACTACTGAACCAATTTTTATAAAATTTTGTAAGCATCTGTGATTTGGTCCAACTTGGGATATAGTTTGGGGGTAGTTTTTATCTCAATTGGGCCTGGTAGGTGGCGCTGCTATCGGTATGTAAGCAATCAAATTTGGTAGCTGGTTTACGGGAAGGACGTCTGCCTGGTCCGCTAGTTAAGATCCTCACCTACTGCCTACCGCAGTAAAATATTTATAAGATTCCATACCTGTTCTCCGGTCTGTTCGCCTCCTTGAGATCGTCACGTAGCCAGCTAAACTGGTTGGCGACCATCTTGGTCCCGTACTCGAGGAAGTAGTAGAACTCCGTGGAGATGGAGATGAAGTGCACGGGGCCGAGGTCGAACGAATAGAACATGCTCTCGTGAGCGCCGGGCATGGAGAACCGGTTGCGGTAGTTGCTGAAGTTACTGGGGAAACAGGTAGTATCATAGATACTGTTTTCATTTTTACTAAAATCAGTTTTTAAAAATGTATGTTAAGTAAGGAAAAAGATTTATAAAAATTACCTTAATCTTATACCGATTTAGGTTTAAGGTTGAGGTGATTTTATACTTTTTTCTGAATTTAGAAGCTCGACTAACAATGTGCTTAAGGTACTCGAATTTTTACTGAAAAATTTGGGACCATCTTGGTCCAATGATTCATTTAATAAAAATGTAAATATTTGAGAAGGTTTTAAATCGGTTTGCAAGTTTATTTAAAGAATCAGCATAAATATTATTGTGTCGCAATCTTTTTCTTCTAAAAATTGCTCGACAAATACATACTACTTGGACTCGTGGTTCCCAGGGCAGGTCATGTAGGGCAGTAGGGCGGCTAGCGGCTGGATCTGCCTCATGAACTCGTCCCCCACCAGGGCGTTATTAGTGTCCATGTCGTAGGCGAAGTCGCCCACGTGGAGAATCACGTCGAAATGTCCACGTTGGGTCTCGTCTTGCAGGTATGAGAGCGACTGGTCCAATGAAAATAAATAAATACCTTATAACATTCACACACTGTCGTCTGATGCTAAGGTAAGCAACTTAATGCTTGTTATGGTGGTATCAGCTGACTGATATTGCTATATATTGTTTTTGATAAATATAAATAATACATATGTATATGAATAAATCACTCGGTCACCAACCCGCCTGCCCAGCGTGGTGACTATGGGCAAAACACATGAGTTCACGCCATTTTTGGCGCGAACTTGTGGAGGCCTATGTCCAGCAGTGGACTGCGATAGGCTGAAATGATGATGATGAATGATATGAATAAATACAAATATTACACCCAGATTCAGGTGGAAATCGAACCCACAACTCCCGGAGAAAAAACATCCAAAGCGTCCCATAGCGAATATCTAAAGCGTTGCACTAGAAAAGTAATTAATCAGGCTACTGACTTGTGTGTTCGCCATTTATGACACATCTTTTTGTTATTTGTACTTACATTTCACGTACAAAAAATTAAAAAGGCCTTAAGGAAAGCTAACAGGGCTATGGAAGAAATTGCTTATTGTTAAATTTTAAAAAATCTCTCATAAAATATGTCTTACATGAGCATTCTTATTTCCCATGTCACCGTAAATAGCAGCTCGAACCACCCAGTCCTCACCCTTCGGAGGAGTCTTGAACGAGAACTGCTCTGACCAGCCGTACACCGACCCCACGTGATACACTGCCATATTTAGACCAATATTATATCAACTTGAAACTAAATTATTACATTTATTTTGACATTGTGGCTAGATAAGTAAATTAATATAAGTTTAATTATTACGAGTATGAGCTTAGCTAATTTGTTTAGCACAAATCATTATATTCATTATTAAACAGAATTGCCACAATATTTTGTTAGGCACTTTAAGGTATGGTCAATTTAGTGACGGTGATTACATAATAATTAATACACTTTGCAGGGCCGGATTTAGAAATCTATTGGACATGGGGCAACAAAGAAGTGGAGCCCTTCCACGTATTTTTTTTATTGGAGTTTTTCAGTAATAGATAAATCTGTTATATATTTTAGAACAATCTCATCATGTTTGTACAAAGTACTATAGGTGAAGATAAAGCAAAAAAAATTTAAAAGGAAAAGATGAAGTGTTTACTTATCTTAATCTGGAAAAAATGAGGTCTTTTTATGGAGGCCCCGGGGCTGTAGCCCTCCCCTAAATCCGCCCCTGAACTTCTAGCACTGCTAACAGTAATATCGAACCGCATTTTATTTTTAATTCCCAGCGAAATCCCTATTTCTTATAAACCCCCTATATGCAAATCTTAGTAACCTTTAAAATAAATAATTTAAAAATAATTACGTAAAGAAACTAACCACAGTCGTACTCTATCATTTATATTAAACAGTAGGTAAGTCATTTGCATGATCTTCTCCCTATAATAGGACTTCGGAGACTATTATCAAGTATAAAAAACATCACAAAATTTCACATACAAATGCTCAACAGTTACCATATTTCGTGTCATATTTTAGATCAGGTAGTAGAGTTCTATGTATCCACATCTTCCTCCGCAGCGGCCCTCCGTCTATGAAGAGTTTCCGGGAGCCGACTGCCTCCTTATCCATAATTCCCTCCCCATACTGAACCCTGGTCTCGCCAGTGTTGTTGAATGTCGTCCATGTTACCATGATGTCATTGCTTTTTGCTGGGGAGAAATTTGAGTTTTTTTTAAATCATGTGGTTTCTTTGGGAAAATGAATCGAAAAATAGGGATCAAAATTTTACAAAAACTTCATTTATATAATAGTTCTACAACAAAATGGCTTAAGTAACTCCGTTAATGTTATGACACGGTATAAGATCTTTTAAGACTCGATTCCCTTTTTAAACAAAGGATAAAATAATAGACGTGCATATCATTTTCTACTTATAATTGTTGTAAACAAGTTAAAAATGATTGTGTTATCAATTGTTATTTAAAAGTTGCGGTCGCTCATACCGAGGTTATCGTTCAGTAATCCGGTCATACGTAATAGCGTCATTACAATTATAAATAAATATTAAATGTCCATACAATAGAGGAGAGATAAAGTTTTAATTATGGTTTATAAAAGGCAAGCGTATAAACGATATCTAGTCTGTTCTCTTGTTAAGCAAGTTATGCGGATTTTGTATCACTAATTGATGATAACGTCACAGATTAGTAAATAGTACTACGTACAGATACTTCACTCAGTAGAAAATTTCCTACTGCTATAATAGCCTACTCCTTCGCGTCAGCAACCGCTGCATGCTAAAATGTGCCTAAATGCTCAAGTGTACAGTTGTGATTGCTTCGCACCACGCGATACCACAGCAATCACAGGGCTGACTCTTCGATAAAATTAAATTAACATAACTCTTTGTGTCTATGTTATTGAGAACTGCGAATAATATGTTCTGACTATAGGTGGTAGTTTCGTCACGAGTTCAGTCATGCGAAAATCGTCCCCTCAGACTCAACGGTACACCACTGGAGTCTGTCGCCAAGTTCGTATATCTCGGCAGCACCGTGACCAACAGCGGTGGCTCCGATGACGACGTCGACGCGCGAATCAGGAAAGCAAAAGGTGCCTTTGCCCTGATGAAACCGGTCTGGGATTCGAACGTGCTTACCCGGCGGATTAAGATCTCCCTCTTCGATTCCATAGTGAAGTCTATTTTGCTTTTCGGCTGTGAGACATGGAAGGATACAAAGGGTCTGACGAACAAACTACAAGTGTTCGTCAACAAATGCCTTAGATCCATCCTGCGCAGATTCTGGCCGAACACGATCAGCAACGAGGATCTATGGAATCGATGCCACCAAATTCCGATCAAACAAGAAATTGCCCAGCGGAAGTGGAGGTGGATAGGACACACCCTCCGAAGATCAGAGGAGAACACAGCCAGGGTCGCGTTCACGTGGCGGCCGCGTGGGAGCAGGCGACGGGGCCGGCCGGCGCACACGTGGCAGCGAACTGTCGACGCCGAGCTGCGAGCGGCCGGGCTTAGTTGGGGGGACGCGGAGCGAGAGGCACGGGACAGAAGCGGATGGAGACGTCTCACGAAGACCCTTTGTACCATTGGGGTACCATAGGACAGCAACAGCATAGGTGGTAGTTTAAAATTGTATTGTTTATAAAATATATATATTTTTTTTTATAAATAGGTGCTGACTGTGCAATACATCTAAATAAAAATAATTATATAGGTCAGTGTGTAGGTAGAATAAATAAAAAATCTTCAAAAGTTACATGTGATTTTTTTTATAAAATTAATAATTTAATAATTTTTGATTAAAACAAGAATTATCAAAATCAATAAACCCAGTAAAAAGTTATCCGGTTTAATACAAAGAATGTCGACAAAAAAATAGTCAAAGAAATACGCATTTTAGATATAATTTTAAAAGTACTTGGGATCACATTACACGCAACACTTTTAATTAAAACAAAATTCATCGAAACCGGTCAACCCAGTCAAAAGTTCTGATCTAACATACATAAAAAAATACAATAGAATTTAAAAAAATAATTAATTGAGAACGTCCTCCTTTTTTGGAAGTCAGTTAAAAATTGAACAACGTCCGTGCGCTTCGTTTGCGACAACCTTACGCGGTCTCGGGCCCTTTGGGGCCTGAGACCGCTCGGCCGGGCAGTAGGTAATTATAGCGCGCAAGTACATGAAGTGTGTATTAAATACTTGTATTGCTTAAAAAAAATTATAGGTAACGCACCAATAATAAGTATAATAACATATTTACTACCTATATTTCGTGCACATAGAGAAATCTGTGTGATCTACCTAGCCAACTCAATTAAATATTACAGACTAAAAGGAAAAGCCAGATATCTGCTTTTGTAAACCACAGTCAACCTACAGTTCATCAGAGTCAGAGACGAAGCCATCATCAGCCTTTGCTAAATACACATTTTTAAAACAAGCAAACATTGCACTGTTTGCTTGATTCATGGAAAATACTTACAAATTAAACGACTACTATTTCTTATATTTTCAATATTATTTTAAAGTTTTAAATACTCTCAACCATTCACTCAATCATACATGAAGACACCTAATTACTTTTTCATACATGAAGTGCTATCAACGAGGTCAAGATGTCAGTGGTGCTTCAACCCTACACGACATTGGCAAAATTATCTTATTATATTCTTCTATCACTATAAAGCCATTATATATCAATCAATGAAGCATCAGCAATCTAATACAATGAAGAAGACCTGATATTCTTCAAACTCTTAAATTGATTTTTACCAAACATAGTCAGTCAGTCAGGTCAGCCTATTGCAGTCCACTGCTGGACATAGGCCTCCCCAATTTCGTACCAGACATTCCGGTTTTCCGCAATTCTCATCCAGCCTATCCACCTTAAACTAGCCTTTAGCAAAAAATCTGTGCAAAACATAAAATACGCCTTAGAACACAACAATACCATACTAAATAAATTGGTAAGTATTATGAGCATATCTAATCAGCCATTTAAAATCATGTCACAGTTAATAAATGTTTAATAAGTCATTAATTACCTTTTATGTTATCAAATTACAATAATATCACGCAATAAAATAAATACTGCAAGGTCAATATCGTGAATAATTGTAATTAATCCTTTATTAGAAAATGAATTAGCGTGTAAAATGTCACACGTGCTGGTCATCTCTACAAAGAATGAGGATTGGCGCTTAAGTCTAATTGTTGATCCACTCTAGGTTGAGATGGATGAACACAGATTCACATTCGATGTGAAGGGCCTGAACCACTGGTTATTGTTAAATCTACCTGAGATATGACGCTATCTAATTGTAAGAAACTAGCCAACCCATGCCCACTACGTTGGGTGTTAATTGTTTTTGTGATGCAACTATAGATAGAGTAAAGATTTCATCTCGCTTGTATTTCTCCGACTTCATTTACATATACTAATTTTTTTCACTGACTTTTTTGCTCAATAACAATAAAATATAGCCTATATCACTTCTGAATAGTGTAGCTTACTGTTAGTGAAAGAATTTTCATAATAATCGGATCAGTATTTGCGAAGATTACCCTCTAAAAACAAACAAAGTTAGAAACTTTACCTCTTTATAATATTAGTATAGATATGAAGTGTATAATCTATTTTTCTCTGTCGCCATTAAATTCCAATTTATTTATGGGATATTTTTATTTGCAATAGTAAATCTAAAACAGTGTAATACTTGTAATTTATTAATTAAGGTGAAACAGACCTTAATAGCCTATTTTACCATCGGTAACTAAAGCCTATTGGTGTCTTATTTGCAGGATAAAATTTAACCACAATCGGTGAAACATACAAACTGGTCAATATGAATACTAATATAAGAAAAAAATTCTGCATAAAATTATAAATAATTTCACGATTCACTATTCAGCTGGTAATATCCCACTGTTGGGCATAGGCCTCTTCCCCATGTAGGAGAAGGATCGGGGTTTAATACACCATGCTGCTCCAATGCGGGTTGGCAGATATATTCCCTACTATGAGTAACAATCGCTATCAGGTGTATATGATAACAACCGGGACCGACGGCTTAATGTGCTCTCCGAGGCACGGTGGGGAGACCCACAAGGACTGCACAAACACCCAGACCACAGCAAACATCTGTTTGGCCAATACAAATGTTGTTGTGTGCGGGGATCGAACCTGCAACCGCCTGAGCAACAGCCAAATTTTAAATAATAGAGATAACAAGAAAAACATGTGACCATTGTAACTTTCTTTGGTCTCAACAAAGCAAAAAAAAATTAGCCTATTATAATACAATATAATCTAGAAAACTTCAAATTATTTATTTAGGTAGATACATGGTAGATATTAATTATTAGGATTGATAGATATATTTATTAATTCTATTAACTCGTCTTGTTTTTTAAAACGATAAAGAATTATTGAATTACAAAAAAAATGCTAACAAAAAATTTCAAATGTATAATAATTTTGATAAATGATTACTTACATCCAAAGGAAATATGTATTTGCTCTGGCTGGCAGAAATCACAGTCATATCCTGGACCAACGCGCCCTGCTATTTTTCCTAACGCTAATTTAAATAATAAAATAAATATAAACGATTTCATTATTTTTAATTTCACAGCTTTTTAATCCTATTAGTAAATATGTACAAAACTTTTTAATACATTTGAACTACAAATTGCTCATATGATTTTTCAATCAAAAATCTCGCGAGAAAAGAACAATATTTTTTTGTTTTATGCAAAAATAAGTGCCTGTTATTCAAACACAACAAAGAAATACTGCGCTTATCACTATTGTGTTCAATTTATAGAATAATAGAAAAGTCTTAACGTCATAAGTCATAACAAATCAAAATAGTAACGTCATTTTACAATCGAGCAGTCGTTACTTGACAGTTGACATGACAGTTACAACTATCGATTATTCGATTAGAAAATTAGTAAGAACTCGAATTGCTTAAATCTTTATTAATATAATATTTGTTTCTAACTATAAAACTTAAAACAATTATTATTAAATTGCGTCTATCAAGTTTGCGTTGCATGTGTAATCAAATTTGCGTGGAATAATGAAACACTGGCAAAAAGACTCGCACTCGACTCGACTAAGGAACCGTGGTGCCATACGTGCGTGTATGCCATAGGTGGTGCGTGCTTAAAACCGAATGAAATAAACTGAATTAAACTGAGGTAGGGCACAGCAGGAAATGTCCTGCTCAAAATATGGAGCAGCCCGACTGGGGTAGTACCTCGACCTTACAGAAGACCACAGCTAAATAATACTGCTTTCAAGCAGTATTGTGTTCCTGTTGGTGAGTAAGGTGACCAGAACTCCTGGGGGGATTGGGGATAGGGTCGGCAACGCGCTTGCGATGCTTCAGGTGTTGCAGGCGTCTATAGGCTACGGTAGTCACTTACCATCAGGTGAGCCGTACGCTTGTTTGTCGACTTACTAACATAAAAAAAAAAAAATCATATAAAAAATTTCGATCCGGCTCAAATCCTGCTGGACATAGATCCATAGCTCAACGGCTAGAGCAGCGGACACGGTATGTCGGGAGGTGCGAGATCGAAAACTTTGATATGATAATAAAAAACATTTTCGAATTTCCTCATGTGTGGGAAACACAAAAATAAAAATAATACGAATCGAGTATTTTTTTTTGGAGGTTACTCCTTAGGAATCGATTTTCATATAAGGCCCCCGGTATGAAAAAAATATGAGGTATAAAATCTGTTGAACGAATGCAGTGGCGTAGCTAGGCAACCGAAGGCCCAGGGGCAAAATATAAACGAGGGCCCCAACTAAACTGTTTAAAATCGTTTGTTCTGTATTCGTCCTGTTCCGAATTCGACATACTCCATTCATAATACAGTCGACTTCGTAAAATAGTATTTTAGGAATAAAATACAAATTTAACTTATTTTAATAAACAAATTAAAACTATTTTATGAAAATAAAATAAAATATCTACCTGTTACCGTTCCAAACAGTACAGTACAGTCCTGTAACAGTATGCAGACAGCGGAGGTACGTTAATATGATCCCGTTGAGCACCCTTTGGGTCAGTCAGTCAGTCAGTCTTATTGTAGTCCACTGCTGGACATAGGCCTCCCCAAGACGCCAGACATCCCGATTTTCCGCAATCCTCATCCAGCCTACCCCGGTAATTACAAATTATGTAGATCGTCGATCCAACGGGCTAGAGGAAGTTCTACACTGCGCTTGCCAAGACGTGGTCTGCACTCCAGGATACGTGTGCTCCAACGGCCGTCGGTCCTGCGACACAGGTGACCAGCCCACTACCACTTTAACTTGCTAAATCCGTGGGCTATGTCGCTTACTTTCGTTCTCTTGCGGATAGTCTCATTTATCCTATCCTTGAGAGAAACCCTAAGCATTAGCCCGTTCCAATACACGTTGAGCGACTTGTGGACCAGTCTCTTTGTCAGTGTCCACGTCCCGGCTCCGTATATTAACACAGGCAGGACGCATTTCTCGGAGACTTTTGTCTTCAAGTAATGCGGAATCTTCAAAGTGAAGACTCGACGAAGTCTGCCAAACGCCACCCAGCCTAACCGAATCCTCCTATCGGCCTCCTTCTCGTAGTTGTTGCGGCCTAGTGCGGCGAGAAGGGTACCATCGATCGATATGAATTGGTTATTAAGCATAACTTTCGTTTTCTTCAAGTTCATACCGAGATCGACTCGTCGGAAGGACTCGTTTAGGCCAGCCAGCATTTGGCCTAGCTCATCCAGGTCTCATCAGCAAAGATAACGATATCGTTGGCGAAACGAAGGTGATAGATGGATTCGACGTTGACGTTGACGCCTCGTTCCCCCCAATCGAAGGTCTTAAGACATCCTCCAGCGCAGTGGTAAACAGTTTAGGGGGTATTACATCTCCCTGTCTTACCCCACGCCGGAGGAAAATGGTCTTGTTCTCTGGTCTTGGATATGAACGGTCATCGTTGCCACTTGCCGCATCGTACATACATCTCAGTACCTCGATGTATCGCCAGTCGATGTGAAATATCTGCAGAGAGTCCAGGACAGCCCAGGTTTCGCCATACATAGCGGTTGATTATATTCTTCTTTATTTTGTATAATCTGCCGAACAGGGTGGATGTGGTTTACGGTGCTGTAGCCATTTCGAAACCCAGCCTGCTCCGGTGGTTGGAAATCGTCAAGTCTTCTTGTGAGACAATTTGTAACAACCATCGAAAACAGCTTATAGACGCAGCTCAGAAGTGAGATCGGTCTGTAATTCTTTAACAGAGACTTATTGCCTCTCTTAAAAAACAGTACCATCACACTCCTGGACCTCGCCTCCGGTGTGGTAGATAACGGCGTTAAAGAGTCTCGCCAAGGCTTTTAGAGCAGGTCACCCTGCGGCTTCAAGGAGCTCAGTCCTAACTCCGTCATCCCCCGGAGCCCTTCCGTTTTTAAGCTGCCCGAGCGCCGCACTAATCTCATCTGCTTCAATGTTCGGGATGTCTTCCGAATAATAGCTCAACAATTGTGCACATGGATCTTCAGTGTCCCAAGTCTCAGGCTTGCGTGCGCTCGACGAGTACAGCTGTCCATAAAATTTCTCGACCTCTTCTCGGATCTGAGGGCGAGAGCAAACGGTCCTGCCATCCGCTGTTTTGAGCTTCGCAAAAAGGCTTCACCCCAATGGTCTTTGGAAAACCCCATATTCTGCTCAATAAGAATAGTAATCTCTCTCGTATTTGAGCAGCGGAAGTCTCGGCGTACAAGTTTCCGTATCCTCTTGGAGAGCCTTCTGTTCTGCTGAAGCTGCTTGAGCAGCGGGCAACTCGCACCTCCGCCGCATCAGATCCAAGGCCTCGGGAGAAAGTTTGTACTGCTTCGTTGACTTCGTCGTCAGAAAATATCTGCGATCCAGTATACACACCGTCTTCACCACGTTGTCGGTCATCTCGTCCACGTCGCTAGTAGTTTCCAGCGAATCAAATCGGAGTTTTAGAATTTGGAGTTCCAGTTGGAACAACTCGGAGCCACATAGTATTTGGAGCAGCGTAGCTCGGAGAGTAGATTTCATCATGCGGGTCCGCTCTTTTCGGAGACATATATTCAGAGTGCCAAGCAATAGTCGGTGGTCACTGCCGGTGTTAAACCTATTAACTACTGAGACATCTCTGAAAATAAGCCTTTTATCTGCTATGATGAAATCGATCTCGTTCCTCGTCACAGTATCGAGGCTTTGCCATATTCACTGCTTTGGGGCTTCTTCTCGAAAATTAATTAATCAAGAAGAGCGCCCCCCCCCCCCCCCCCCCCCCCCCCCTTCCCCGCTTCGAGGATGTTGACGATTATCTAGCCCCTGCGATTCCTGTGCCCAAATCCGTGTGGTCCAATTCTCGATTCGTCGCGGTCTTTTACTCCTACTTTAGCGTTGAAGTCTCCTATAACAACGTTGTAGAAGACCGAAGTAGTGCTATGCATGGCCTTTGAAATATCTTCATACAAGGCTTATACTTCATCGTCAAAAGCCAGCTGTAGGATGGCTAACCCGACATCGGTCGGCTTCAATAGTTCCAAGGTGGTAGTGGAACTTTGTTATCCCTTAGTTGCCTCTTACGACACCCACGGGTAGAGAGGGGGTGGCTAAATTCCAGACTGCCGTAGCCACACAGCAAACCCCTTCAATGACATCGAAAAGTAATACAACGAAAGTAGACGAAAAAAATTGTCAAGTTAATGCGCGTTATCAAAGATTACTCAAAAAGTAGTGATAAAATTTCAATAAAATTTAAATTGATACAAGACAAGTATCACTTTTCGAATAAAACACGAATAATTAAAAATGCGGTATAATATAACCTAGGTCGAGGAAAAAATAGTCAAGTAAATATGCATTATTACATATATAACGAAAAATGGTTGTTAGATCGCAATTTAAATTTAAATGGGACCACATGACAAGCACCACTTTTCGATTAAAACAAAAATCATCGTCGAAGTCGCTTAAGTTTGTGTTGTAAAATTGATTTTATTTAACTGACTGCAGAACGTGCATTTAACTGAGTTATTGTTGTGTAAAAAAGTAATTTATTTGTTTTGCAATCGATAATCTGAAGATAATTCTTCAAAATGTTTTTTTTTCCGTCGAGTGTTTCTCATAGGTCCCGCCTTGCATCAAGCGCGTGCTTTTGAAACACGCTGGAGACAGGGAAGTTACCTCCAAGTTTCAAACAAAGGTGTTCGAGACTTGTTGGAAATTCCTGTGTAATTTTTCATAAACGGTACCATTATTAATTTCGCGTTCATGGAATCTGGTTTATTTTTATTCCGAATGTATGAGAAATTTTCATTAGTTAAATTTATAGTTTGTAAGTCAGAGTCCGAAGGGCCCCCTGAGCTTGAGGGCCCCGGGGCACCGCCCCGCCTTGCCCCTTAGTAGCTACGCCACTGAACGAATGACCTCGTTACGTTTTTCACTCGTCACGAAAACGTCGATAGACTAATAACAATAGTTTTCTAATAGCGGCATCACGCGGTAGATGGCGTTACTTTATTCGTTTATTTACCATTTGATATGGTATAGGTAACCTTTCCAACCATCTTCTAGAATCTAGACAATCGATCTGAAGGGGTAAACTCCAATCGTGCGACGTAGCTGACACACGCCATTTTTTTCTCTTACGCTTCAATATGATTGGGAAAAGAACCCTATCACTTTTCACGGTCTGATTCAATGTGGTTTAATTGTTTATAAAATAAACAAAAATATATATATCGACTTTTCTTCATAGTAGCATTAATTGTCTATTTTGTGACTAGGTTTTATTTTTTCTTGACTATATAATTATTATCATCATCATCATCATCATCATCATCATCATATCAGCCTGTTGCAGTCCACTGCTGGACATAGGCCTCCCCAAGCTCGCGCCAGACATCCCGGTTTTCCGCAATCCCCATCCAGCCTACACCAGCAATCTTACGTAGATCGTCGGTCCAGCGGGCCAGAGGGCGTCCTACACTGCGTTTGCCAATACGCGGTCTCCACTCCAGGACACGTCTGCTCCAACGGCCATCGGTCCTGCGACACAGATGACCAGCCCACTGCCACTTCAACTTGCTGATTCTGTGGGCTATGTCGGTTACTTTCGTTCTCTCACGGATAGTCTCATTTCTTATTCTGTCCTTGAGAGAAACCCCAAGCATAGCCCGTTCCATAGCACGTTGAGCGACTTTAAACTTGTGGACCAGTCCCTTCGTCAGTGTCCACGTCTCGGCTCCATATGTCAACACAGGCAGGACGCATTGCTCGAAGACTTTTGTTATTATTATAATAATATATATATATATATATATATATATAATAATTATTATAATATATATATAATTATACATACATTATTTTACATTGTTTTAAGTACTTTTATTAAAAAGAAAAGTTAATTAAAAAGTCGATTGCCGATAAAAAAAAAGAAAACGTTGACGAAAAAATACAAAAAATAGTAAAAAAAACTTTATTGTCCATATTTAAAAAAAAAATCTTAGTATATTACACTAAATGGCGTATTAAAATATATTTATTCGTATAAGTATTCTTATGCCTAATAAAAATAAAAATATCACAAATAAATATGCGATAACCTATTTGTACTTTAGGTGAGTAAACCAAATGACAGGCCACACTCGATTCGCTCAGCTACATTGTATATTTGAACTTATCTAAGGCACAAAGAAAATGCAACATTCCTAATATTGCCAACAATAATAACCTCAGTTAGAAGTATAACAAAAATAACTAATTTAGTTGTCCAAGGCTCACCTCTCCTTCACTTCTACTGAGTTTATTGGATATTTTATTATTTATTTTCCCTATACTAGCTTCGCCTTCACTTTTTAAAGGTAAAACACCGGATCGATTTGAGCTATATCTAGAATATCTAGACAATGAAGATGAAGAAGAACTAATTTCTGAAATTGATGAAATACTACTTTTTCTAAGTCTTCTTTTAAATATTTTATGAATTTGTCCTAAGCTGCTTATATCGGACGAGGAGTAATCTTCTGCGCCAGAACTTGAGCTACTTACAAGATTTCTTGGTAATATGTTCGTATTAGAATAACCACTGTTATAAGAATTATCATATTTAATGTTGGAAAGTACTTCTCTAGTGGTTTGAGGGAGACGCAAACTGAATCGAGGCGATGACAAGTTAACAGATATGCTAAGGTTTTCATCCTTTTCTATCTCAATTTTAAGTTCTTCCTCCTTTGAAACAGCGACTATAGGACTAGTCTGCTGGTTTACAGGCTGAGAAACGACGAAAGGAGAAGTGGTTCTAGTTTTCGTTTTCGTCGGTGACGTCATCACACTTTTAACATGTGCGGGAGAAGTTTGGGTATTCTTTTGGGAAGATGACACGTTTTTTTCACTACAATTATCTACATGTTTTGAAGTTGAAGGTTTATTTAATTGTTTTTCCAGCAGATCACCGTATTCGTCAATTATGAGCTTTTTAATGAATTCTTTTTCAAGTTTAAACATTTTTTCAACTTCTCCACGTGGATCTACTGACGGCCATAAGTCATTGTGAATGGGTTGCACATTAGATTTATCATCGCTAGAAGAGGTTTGATGTTCTTGATGCGTTACTTTATTAGATGTATTACTTTGGGTAGCAATGTCTTGAGTGTCAACAGAATGTACAAATTCAAATATATCAACTGTGTTTTTAAAGGATAAATTTGAAATTTTTGTGTACGTTCTGTTACGAATATTTTCAATATCTTTTTCATTTTTCTGACTTTGATTATGTTCATAATTGTTGTCTTTATTAGAATCGTTAAGCGGTATACTAACTGACGAGTCTGATTTACTCACTTGACTTTGGTTAGCTTGTTCAGAATCATTTGATTTTTCATCTTCAAAGTCATCATCGTAGCTGTTACCATCCTTAAGATGACTTTCTTTATTAATTTGATCTCTACTTAAATTATTACTGTCATTCTCATTTTTTGTTGAGGTAGATTTTGATATTTCTTTTTCAATGTCTAAAACCTCTTGCAATAAATCTTCATCCGACGTAGTAAGGATTTTGTTTTTATTAGTTTTCCTTGGGCTATCATTGTGAAAAGAATTTTCCCGGCTACTTAAAATTTTATCTAAAATAGGACTCAATACTATTTCACCTTTATTAGGTATATTAGAAATTTCTCTTTCAATGTCACTCACATTAACACCGCCTATTGTTAATTTTGAGTATGGAATATATTCAGCATTATTTAAGACCTGGGACGTAGTTTTCTTACTTGTAGTAGTTTTTTCTATATCCAATTTTTTAGGTGATACTTTCGTCTTTTTAATTCCAGAGTTCTTAAACTTTGACGTTCCACCATATACCGCATTAAGTTTTTTGTGCCATTCATCTAAATTTCTTTTACCTTCTTCTATTTTGCTAATAACATTCTTTTTAGCTTTTTGACTAACTACATGAGTCGGCCTTTGTAACGAACGAAGTGTAAATGATTTTTTTATGTTTTTCCTCAAAGTGTTTTGTGATTCGGAGCTGTTTGTTGATTCACTTTCGTATGCTGACATTTTAGATATCTTGCGAGTTGTTGGTTTTTCAAATGAAACAGGAGGAATGTACGAAATATGATCAAATGTATTTGATTTATTAGCAGCGCGTATTGGCGTATCTTCATGTTTCATTTCTATAACTAAAGCGTTACTTTTAGCAGTTTCACTTTCGTGTATTTCTTTGCTATTAGGGTGTATATCTATTTGTAAGACTTTTTGCTCTTTCAGTTCGCTTCTTATATTGATACTTGGCATTGTTTGTACTTGTAAAGGCTTTTTGACAATAGTTGGTTTTGTTTCAGCGTATTTGTAAGAAAACTCATTGTACTTCACACTTTTATTATTCTTTTTAGTTCTTTCGTTATTATTGTCAATAATTTTATTTTCAGTCGGTTTCGAAATTTGTATAACATTTGTACGTGATACTCCTAAAATTTTCTTTGTAGGGGACTTTTTGAGAGTTGGCGCCTGATTGACTTGCACACCGTGACTCACAAACTGCTTATTATTACACTTACTGGCTATAGATTGTACAATTCCATCGACCAAATCCTTTTGTATCTTACGTGGAGTACATTTCGTTTCAATTGTCTTGGGCCCATGAAATCTGGCATTGACTACTTCTTCGATATAAACTTTTTCATTAAACTCTTCATCCAAAGGCGTTGGCAAAGTTTTCTTTTGAACATTTGAATCGCGATATTTCGACAATTCTCCGGAGAGTAGCTTTAGTTCGTCCGCGGTCGATTGTAGCATGTCATGTAGCTTTCTTAGTATAATTTCATCTTCCGGCCTTAACGCCGGTTCCGAATTCCAAATATCGTCATCTATAATGTTAACCATGTCAAATTTTTTGCTGCTCTCAACCTGAAAACAGAAAAGATGCTTTTAATTTTTTTACATTTTAATTTTTTTACAACTATTGCATTTACTAAACTACCACGACTTTTTTATGTTAAATATTTTTTATTAAAAATATTTTTTATTAAATTTATTATCGGTATTAAAAAATAACATAATGAGTGATCTATCAATGCTTACCAAATATCGATCGACTGGGTAACGAGTTTCTGCGGATCTCATCTGTTGGTCAGACACAACGGCTCCGGCATTCTCTCTGCTCCGGTGCGCTCTGTTAACAAGGAAGACACATTTTAGCCTTTGATTTAATTTTTAGTATACAATAATTTGATTGTTGATACGTGACTTGTTTGTTGTTTTGTCATTGAAACATAAAAGGGATTAAAGTTCATTATTGATATAAAAGTTTTGACCTTTATATTTATTTTAGATGGTAAAGAATTACATGCGAAAATGACTTGCAAAACGCCACCACACACGCTGGAGGGTAGGAACAATGCTTCCGATTTGACGAGTCTCGATCGAGCGAAGAGTAGTGTATGTGTACGTTTAATAGTATTATTATTATATTATATTCTAGTTAGGTCTTTTAGAGTATGTTGTATGACTTTTATGAGAACAAATTTTCAGAAGCAGATATCATTTTCTTAAAAAAAGACAACGTTTGATAGTGCTTTTGGCCATGAGATTTAAGTACTTATGTTATTTTTTTTCTTTTGTCTTTTTAATCACGTTATAAATACGTAATCTAATACTGTACATCATAATAGTCAACTATTATAATAAGGAGTATTTAGTTGTTTAAAAATTAGCTATTAAACACTCATTAGGTAGACGAGAATTAAATATTCGGTCGAATAGGTGCGGAATATTCGAAATGGCTGAGTCGGTGAAAAGTAGGTAACAATTACGTCATTTATTTTTAATCGACTTGAAAAAGGAGATTCCTGATTCGATTGAATTTTTTAAAGTGAAACTTTTATTACATCGTCTCAAACTTTTTCGTCTGTATGTTACATGTCGCGTGACGGTCGGCCGCGCGGTAAGATTGATAAAGCGATTTTTATACCCTTAATGGAATATTATTCCAATTTTTTTTAGTTAAATGTCTATAATGTGAAAAAAAGTTTCACTTTTACCGTGGTTTCATAAAACCACACGTTTTTATTACTAATTGGAGTTTACACCTTAAGAATCGATTTTCATATAAAGCCCCCGGTATGAAATAAGTCGGCCAAGCGCGAGTCGGACTCGCGCTCGAAGGGTTCCGTACCATTGACTAGGTACATTGATTGTAATAACGGGCAAAAAGCGGCTAAAAATCACTTTTATTGTATGAGAGCAAAAATAGGCAAAAATGACGTTTTTTGTATGGGAGCCCTCCTTAAATATTAATTTTATTTTAATTTTATTATTTATTATTAAAGTAAAAATACAACTGAGTATTTTGTGAATATTTCAAGTGCCTACCTGTTGCCATTATTAATATCGAGCAAAAAAGGGCAAGAAAAGCGCGTTTGTTGTATGGGAGCCCCCCTTAAATATTTATTTTATTTTGTTTTTAGTATTTGTTGTTATAGCGGCAACAGAAATACATAATTTGTGAAAATTTCAACTCTCTAGCTATAGCCGTTCTTGAGATACAGCCTGGTGACAGACGGACGGACGGACAGCGAAGTCTTAGTAATAGGGTCCCGTTTTTACCCTTTGGGTACGGAACCCTAAAAAATATGAGGTGTACAATCTGTTGAACGAATAACCTCGTTACGTTGTTTTTGTTCGCCATAGATGGCGTTAAAAACAAACGTCGGAAACCACGAATACAGCTACGTCGCGTCGTCGATAGACTAATAATAGTTTCTAATAGCGGCATCGCGCGCTAGATGGCGTTACTTTATTCGTTTATTTACCATTTGATATGGTATTAACCTTTTTCTGAAGACTAGTAAGTCTTTTTGTACCTATTTAGACAGTCGATCTAAAGGAGTAAACTCCAGTCGTGAGTCGTAGCTGACCCACACAATTTTTTTTAATGTATATTACCTCATAACTTTTTACTCTGTGTACCGATTTCAATAATTCATTTTATAAATCAAAAGCTGGTGTTCAAGGGTGTTCACGTGGTCCCATTTAAATTTGATCGAGATCTGATGAGTGTATACTCTTTGAATTGTCTCTAAGAATTCGCAGGTAAGTTATTGATTATTGATTATTTGCTATAAAACCGAATAAATGAATGAAAAAAAAACGAGTGTGCTTTAGACCAGTGTTCCGCAAACTTTTTGTGTTCAAGGTACACCTAGGAATAGGAAAATATTTTGGAGGTACACCACAAATAAAAAATCATTTTTTAAGTAACATTAACCAACATTTATTTATTAATCACCGAAATAATATTTATTATTAATCAATAAACGTAAACTTTATTTTTCCGAGGCACACCAATAAACGACCACGGCACACCAGTGTGCCGCGGTACACCCTTTGCGGAACACTGCTTTAGACCACACGACTAAAAGTAAAACTTACGAAACGTAACCCTCTCTCTTTCTATCTTCACTAACTTATATCTCCCTCTCAACTTCCGTTCGCCTCACCTGATCACACTTTTCGTAACGCTCTCGTTACGCATTGACCAGCTTACTCCCCAAGTCAAACGTGTGTAAAGAGGTTTTACTTCAAAAAGTGATTATTTTTCGTCTACCTACATTAGCCGCGTTCCACCAAGCGACCGCAACGCTCGCAACGCCTTATCTATCGTTCCACCTAAGGTGTGGTCTACCGTGGTCATCGCAAACGATCGCTCGAAGTCATAGGTGTCGTCACGTTCGGGACTTCGCCCACAAAATATAGGTGAGTCAAAGTTGGCTTTCATCAAAACGTGGTGGGAATTTACAAAAAACAACTGTCAATGTGAAATTGTGAATCTTATTGTTATCTCTCATCCACAGACCACAGAAATACTATAGACATGGTAAGGGGCGTGACGCGTGTTACCGAGCTTATGATCAGGCGATCATACTTTTAACAAACGCATCTCAGTCGTAGTACAGACGCGGGTGACGTATTTAGTGACTTAAAAAATATTAAAATGCCGTGTTGTGTAGTATTGTCGTGTCGACAAGGGAGCTAAGGTCTAAAAGTTACCCCAGGAATGATTTCCTTTCACATATAAGTAGTAATTTACTGTAATTATTAATATTTGGAAAAAAGCCAGTCCTCTACAATGATTTTGACTTATAATTCACAATTGTGACAGTAACGATATACACTGCTGGCTAACCATTACCGATAGTCTGGGAACAACGCGCGTAACGCGCAATCTATTGCGCGGCTATAGTTACGCTCGCTACGCACTAATTCTTGGAGTACCAGGCGTCAGTGGCCCGCCATATTATCGACTTTTACTAGTTGAGCAACGAATGCCTAATCCGTAGTTTATCGATAAATTGAATCTTTTTTTATTATAAAAGGTTTTTCGTTCGATGTTTATTATCACGTTTAAGACATAAGTATACTATATGTACAATTCGAATTTCATTTTTTATATCCATTTTTATTAGATTTCAAATTTTAATGAGTGAATGATATTTAAAATTCACTTCACCGTGTCTTTCAGTTTATTTCATGCTTGGCTCCTACTGTTTCATCTCGATAGTTTTTCGTATATATTTTTTTGAACCCTCAGTTTCATATTGGTTTTAATAAATTTCTGACATTTGATTAGTATCCCAACAGTTTTATAGAACTACAGTCTACAGTAATAGGAAACTACCAGTTGACTATTAATGTGAGGTATTTAATGTGTAATCAGTGAACATAGATAATAATAATTATTGAATTTTATTGAAATAATACTCGTCCGTGTTATCATTTATCGATAAATCTGCAATGTTTATCGAAATGCCCACGGCCCTAGAGACTCATCTATGATTGTAGTAACGTGTAGCAATGCGTACACGCACACTACTTCGTAGCCAATTAGGATTAAGATTTTAATGTTGTAAATTGTGTGCGAACTTTAATATAATTGTGTGGGTGTAAAAGTTGGCTACGCTGGTTCTGAAGCAAATAACGTTCGATGCCGTCTCCATATACTCCGTGCTCTCATCCAATTCTGCAAAAACGCAACTACAAATTCCCGGGAATCCACTTTGTATTAAGTTGTACTCCAATCCATGCGAAAAATTTACTCACAACCCCTACAGCTGCATGTTTTCACCATGCCGCCATATTGCGAACACGTCAGCACACAGCTGACACCTGACACTTGACAGCGTCTAAATATGCGTTCCATTTATTAAATTCGCCTATAACGCCCGCGGCGTTTTTTACGTTTTGAAACGGCGGTCGACGGCGTTGTGGGTCTTAGGTGGAACGCGCCCATTGTATTATGTTTATGATATTATCGAATTATCGATGTCAATTATTAGTGTTGGCGATTCTTTCCAAAAAAGATCGATTTTTGAATCGATTCGAATCGTAACCTGATAAATCGATTCATATAAAAATCGAGGTCCAAAAGATCCATTTCCAAATAATCGATTTTCAATTTTTAAAAAAGTTAAACTTTTATTACATCGTCTAAAACTTTGTCATGTGTGTGTTGCATGTCGCGTGACGGTCGGCCGCGCGGTAAGACTGATAAAGCGATTTTTATACCCTTAATGGAATATTATTTCAAATTTTTTTAGTTAAATGTCTCTAATGTTAAAAAAAGTTTCACTTTTACCGTGGTTTCATAAAACCACACAGGTTTTTAAATTTTATATTTGCAATATAAATATAAATCCATTTTATGAAAAACAAGAAAGATACCATAATATAATAAATAATTTTTGGGATCACACCAGTAAAATCAGGGATTTTTGAAGTTATACTTCTTTTGGCGCGTTAGAGAAAAACGAATAGAGTAAATTTTTACAATGCGTGTGTGGATACGAAGTAGTTCAAGCATGCATGAATAGATGCCACTAGTTTTGCAGACAAGAAAGTAGTCTATCATTTCTAAGAGATGACGTTGTGGACTTATTGTCTAATTATTAAGTGGTAGGTTTTTTTGGAAGTATTTTAATACTCTAGCTTGAAGTATAACTTCTTAAGTGCGTACATAAGTACACACACACTTTTTTTAGTTCAGGGAATTCGATAATAAAATTATTTTTATTACCATATCAAAGTATAAGATCCGGTATAAAAGAAGACATTTATTTTCTAAATGTATTTGTTATGTTTATTTTCTAAATAATATACGGGAACAAGCTAACTCGCGAATTTTTGAGTAAATAACCATTTAACCGGCAACCCCGTAATATTATGAGTACGTTCAGCTAATTGTAAATAATTTTATGGTTTTTACCAAAACAGAAAAAAATCGAAGTCGATTTTCAAGGGTGAAAGATCGATTCACTGAATCGATTCAGTACAACATATCGATTTAAAATCGATTTATTTGGTCCGAAAAATCGATTCTTATTTCTTCGATTAATCGATTTCAGATCTCCATTCCTAATGTCAATTAAATAATAAATTGTTAAGGTCCGTTTTCTTTAATTCTTTTTGTTTTCTTTAACAAACACTATTTATTACATGATTAGTGTTAAAGGTGTGATGTTAACTTTGCGAAGTCGAAAAGTGTTTATCATATTATATCGAATGGAATAGATATTTTTATGGATATACATAATATTACAAAGATATTGTAACACAGCCGTAAGTACCTATATCAAACTTATAAAAAAACGTATTATTTAAGAGTATGTTTATCGAAAAAAAAATGTAGCTAGACCAGTCGGCTGTTACTTATAACGTTGCTTACTTTAGAAACAGACGACCGTGTGTGTATTGTGTAGATATTTATTTACTTATATTTTATTAAAACGTTGAAGAGGAGGCACAACTGCAATTGTCCGTACTGCATTCGAAAAATCTTAAATCTGAAGCTTATCACACAGGCATCCTGAAAGCCACAATTATTTACATTGCCATACTGGCAACGTAAATTGTTAGCCATGGTTTATATAGCATTTTTAGATTTAGTCTAAAAAATCCCAGTGCTTGGCAAAGGCCTCTTTCTTCTTGCAGACGAATCAAACTTTAATCTAGTTTATTCAAAAATATATCTTGTTACCAATGCTCAAACAATTCATAAAAATGATTTATCGCACATCGGTAATACTAACTTGGGGAGGCCTCTGTCCAGCAGTGGACTGCAATAGGCTTAAGTGACATCGGTAATACTCATCATCGTCTTCGGTGCGACAAAGCCAGCCCTTTGGTCACCAACCCGCCTGCCCAGCGTGGTGACTTATTAACACCAATGAGTTCACACCATTTTTGGCGCGAATTTGTGGAGGCCTATGTCCAGCAGTTGACTGCGATAGGCTGAAGTGACATTGGTAATAAACGGGATACCAGAGAGGAAGGGATCACAAATAAAAGGTCAATGTTATAAAATCACATCAATTGTATTTCACCAACATGTACAGTAACGTCTTAATCGAAGCATTTCATTTGCTGCTTACAGTAAGAAAGATACAAGTCTTCATATTATTGTGGCGACAATCGCCATCTACAAACAAGCCTATTCGTACAGGCGGATTATTACTCTTGGAAATGTTAAATGAAAGTCATAGAAATATAAAACTTCAGTATCGTACCTTCAATGACAAAGTCACATGTTATATGTTACTATATTTTGAACATTTTTACATGACAATTATTTACATCAGTTGCAAGCCGTCAACTTTTTGGTCATAGTTTTTGGTTAACAAAAATCTAAATGTTTTGGTTATTGTTGAACTTCAAAACAATTTAATATAACAAGATGAAAGTTACACATACCACTACATAATTTGACGGTTTGAAATAAGTAAATGAAAAAATGTTCCAAAATAATAGTGACACGTATATTTCATTACGAAAACACAAACGGACCAAACAATACCCACTGAAGTAGACAAGCAATCTTACATTTAACATTTCAAAGGCATAAAAAATAAGATGCACACTTTGTGCTTACAATTCTTTTAATATTGGCCACTCATTGGCGAACTTTATTACGACAAGCCCAAATTCGGGCGAAATCTCTTGATTACGATCAATTTCGAAATCTATCAGAAAGAGAAAGAAAAAAGAAACTATATATCATCGAAAGAAAATGTGGTTGTACGCATGTTAATTAATGTTATTACAATTTAAAAGCAATATTAAGAACATCAAAATATTAAAAGAGTACAAAAGAAAGAGTAAATATATGTATCTCCTTAAACATAGCAAAGGGTGCTTTTGACCCACGAAACAATACACGCGATACGACTGCGGCACAAACTATACAGAGTGAGTTCACCGTGGAGCAAACAAATGTGATGTACATAAACAACTACAATTTCACGGTACTTAATAATACTGACCGGACCGTAACGATATCTAAAATATTTACAAGTAGACAAAGTATATACAACGTACGTATATGTACAAGAAACACTAAAATAAATTATGGACATTTCAATTTAATTGAATGCTCTGAAATACGCGATGCTCAAAGACGAAGCGCCCCGGGGTGGCCCCGGACCGCCCCTCGCCCCGGGCGAGGGCCGGACTCGAGCGCGTCTGATAGTCTTCGAAATTGACACACTAACCGTATAACATTATGACATATAATAATAATATAATGATAATTACTTCACTTTATACAAATATAGCAGCGAGTTTTAAGAGTTCCTATAACGGCCGCGTTCCCGCGGATCTGACAATTTGACATTTCACAAAATGACTAGGTACAAGCGACCCCGCTAATACTGCCCGTCGCCCACGCACGCGCTACTACGACTTCGAACTCCCGATCTCGAGCGACGACAAAAGAAATAGTCCTCCGGGCCGAATCTCACCGAACGAAACGATAACGGAACTCGAGCCACTCTGAATAAATCGCGTCGTAATATAAAATGAGACTATTTGTATGCGTCGAACGTGATAAATACAAATATACACCGAGCTAATATAATCTGTACAGAGCGCGTCGCGCTTCCGATAACCGAGAAACTACATCTTTACAGTCGGCATCGACTACATAAAATATGTCATGATCGTACATAGCGTAATACTCGTATAGCGTATAGAAATCACATATAAATAAATGCCAAGTCAACTATGGTTCGGGACCTAAAGGTAACTAAGAAAATGGCATCCGAAGAAATCCCAACACGACAACACAGTCGACAGTAACCATAAAATCTTCGAAAACGGATATGTACTACAGAATATCGATATCGCATCGCACCGCGCCCCGGACGCCAGGGCCGGCCGCCGGTCGGAGCGCCGCTAATATGTACAGTGTGCGGCGCAGCGGCAGCCCCGCGAGGGCGAAGCCCCCTCCTGGAGGGCGAGTGGCCCTCCCTACGGCGGGAGGGACAAGAGGAACAGTCGCGGCTGCAGAGCGCTGCCCTAGGTCTCCCTCTCCTTCTTCGGTTTGAACTCCTCGCCGAGGATGGTAGCGATCTCACCCTGCATGAACGCCCAGGGGACCGTCGAGTTCGCTAGGGGGCACTTCTCCCCGCTTGGGCAATACACCTGAAAATGAAAATTATAGGTTAGTTTACTGAGGTTGTAGAATGTTGCCATCGAATAAATACGGTTTGATTGACGAAAGTTGAGCCTCAATACGAATCGAAATACAAAAGGAGATTAGAATAACGTCACTTATTTTATAACAATTATCAAATATCAGATCGAGTATTTTAATACGTAACGTATACTATATCACTGAGCTTAAATATTTATTACTGAACTGCAAGCTCAACTTAGAGTCAACACACGTCACTCACCTCGGAGCCTTGTTGCCTCTTGATGGAGTCCCTGGAGCAGGGGAAGCAGAACTTGTGGTGGGGTTGGCTCGGGCACTGGACGAAGTGAGTGTCTTCGAGGCGCTCCTGGCACAGAGTGCATTTAAGCAGCGGCGCGGCCGCCTCGCCCTCGCCCGCCTCGCTGGACGACACCGACGTAGTGGAGGACACGTGTCGCGAGCCCGACGACCGCCGACCGCCGTTCGACCCTGTCGGACAACCGGACTCGTTAGCCTCCGCTGGCCTAGCGGCGCCGACGTAGAGGTGCGTTCAATCGGGTCGCTCCGGCGAGCGGTCGTCGGGCCGCCGGACGCCCGCCCGAGTCCGACCTTGCGGCGAAACGGTAGCCGTAACGACGAGCGACACTGATCGACACGTTTTCTTTTAACATTCGAGTGACGGGAACTCGCCAAACGGACCTCTACATCGGACGGCCGAAAAGATCGCCTCTCTTGCGACTCATGTGTTCGGTTTAATTGAATGAATGATGACACAAATTAAACTACTGAATCTCTCCCCGACACTCAGCGTCCACATTCGGAACCTGGCGGTGGCACGGTAAAGTGACGAGTCAAGAGTCCCTTCAAGTAGAGCGTGAGGGCGGTACCTGAGGAGTTGGGCGAGTGTTGGCTGGAGCGGCTGGCGGAGCGCTGGGGCGGCTGGGGCGGGGAGCCCCCGGCGGAGCGCGGCGAGCCCGGCGGCAGAGTGTCGGTCACCGACATGAGCGCCGCCATGGGGGACGGGCCCGCGCCCGGCCCCGCGCCCGACACTGGGGGCGAGCCCGCCGCGCGCCCCAGCGGAGACCCCGCCGAGCCGTTCGTTAGTGGAGCGCTGTTAGCGTATCCTGAGGAAAACCGTACATTAAATCTAACAAACAAACAAATACGGATTAAGCTCCGATCCTTCAACTACATGGAGAAAGGCTGAGTCCGGCAGTGAGATGTTGCAGGCTAAATCGTAAATCTTAAACGTCTCACACTCAACGGCCCCCACTAAGAGTTACTCCCGTGTCGAGGAACCGGAAAGACAATACACAAGCACAAACGCCCAGAAAACGGCAAACATCTTATTGGTCAATACAAATGTATGTCGAGTGCGAGGATCGAACCCGCAACCGCCAGCGCAACAGCCGTAAGTCAATTCTGTGACCGTTGCACTAACGCGTCATCAAATCAATATTTATTTTTGAGCAGCAATATCCAGCAAACGTGCAATCTAAGCATTCAAATCACAGCGAAGCTGCAACCTACGTTACTGGACAAAGGAATGCAAGAAGTATGACAAAGCTTATTAATTTACGTGGAACTCATTTCAAAAGTCGTTACGAGTTGCAGAAACATGTGATAACGGCGCTAACAATGTGATATGTCAAGGAAAATAATACATAAAATGTATATTGTAACAACAATTATAAATATTTATCGAGTCACTGCGATTTATTGCATCATGACTGCAAGCTCTTTGTCTTACACGAAGCTATAATCTTCGTTAATGAAGAGAAATCTGTTCTTTTTTTTAAACAGTTTCTATTAAAACGTCATTCTGTTAGTTTATTTTGGCAACGTTTTGAATAATTCTTGGCACGCAGCGGGTGTCGATAATGTGTACCGAGCGCCACTTTCGATACGTTGTCGCGCTTGAACGACATCATTTCGATTTGTCCGAATAACCTCACATTCAATGTTGGATGACACATCGTTTGCGGTGGACCGGCGGATAGTAAACACACGTTCACACACGCACAGACGTCTTATAAATAGCATTGTGTTATTACGCGCTTACGTAGCGTGCCGATGTGTCATTGCTTGGTCTCAGCGTGGCGCTGGATCTTTTAGGCCAACCGAACCAGTAGACGGGTAGGTAAGTAATGATAATGGCTCGCGAGTGGTGCATTTGAATGTGCAACGGGTCATATCGCAAGTGCTGCGTTGCCAAACGTCGCATTCCCAGTGCAGTTTCCTTACGTGTGCATGTGCCACTAGAGCAATATTTTTTGTACCTCGTAAAATCTAATTCGCGTTGGACAACAGAAAAGTCTATTATGACATTTATAGAAAAATACTGCAATTTGGTATCACAAAATTACATCGCAAAATTACCGTTTGCAAACTTTGGCATTGAAATTTAAAGTTTAAATATTCGACCTACTTTATGTACGTATAGAGCATAGACTCGTGGAAGTTCTATCAACAAACAACAATTGGCATATTGTGTTTATTTCAACACGCCACTGAAACATCTCAATTTCTCAAATGTCACAATGAAATGGAACGTAAACAGATAATTTATTAGAGTAACGTGCGAAAGGGCGCGAGCGGCGGTCGCAGCCCATATGGCGGTGGTGACGTCACGCGGTGACCTTTTTGGCCGGTGGCTCGTGGCGCGCCGCTCCCTACACACACGCCAACGGAATGTGGTCGAGCGACTCTGCCAAGCGTAGGCAGGCAGGCACTATATTTTTTCGCTCGACGGCCTACCTACATACGTACGCGAGCGAAAATGTCGTCACGCGGCGTTGCCGCGCCGTGCTGTCGTGCATGCACTCACATTACGTGGGCGGTCGGTCGTAGCTGTGTGCGAGAGGCCGCGATCGCAGCGCGGGCTCGCTTTCGAGAACGCTCAACCGGTCCGACCGGTTTCGTATTTATGGACCGAGTTAATGCACCTACCTAGATATGAATCCCTTGGCGAATGTTCGTCGCTTGCGCAAAACGCCCAGCATCGTTTCACGTACACGGAACGCTGTACACATAACTATCGCCGTTCTTATCGCGCCGAGCGTGACTTAAATAGCCTTTTCAATTTTGTTAACCCTCTCTCTTATTGATAAACAACAGGATTTTTACTATGTTATATCAGAGTGAAATCTGATACAAAAAATGCAGATTTAAAAACTTACCGATTTAATAATTTAAACACAAATTAAGAAACGATATCAGTCTTTCTGACTTTTCTTGACAATGTATTTATACACAAAGCAATTATAAAAATAGGCGATTTTTGAAACATATTTATCTTTCCCCCGTATTCTTTTTAATGTATTTCTCATATAAGTGAATTGCGTAAATTCTTATGAGAATAAATATCTTTGACCCTATCACGAAATTGTCTATGCACTACGAATCGTTATATTCGTAAATTATCAAATATAATATTAATTTACTGAGAAGGTAAGGAATAAAAAATTGAAGAAAATATTATAAGTAACGACTTTTGAAACGCTTTTAACATGACTTATATTAAATGTAAGTGTTAGAAATAAATGTAGCATTTAAAAACTTACCGTTAGTTTTAAAAGAAGATGCGTCGAACGATGGCGTTCGCATTGGATGTTTCTCTTGTTTGAAAACCCGGTCGGGGGCAAAAGGAGCAGCCAGAGATACGGCGGGCAAAGATTCCCCGCGTGTTAGTGGCGGCCGAGAGTGCTCTTCCAGGAGCCTCTTTGTGGACTCGTGATGAGTTTGATGGTCATCGTCATCCAGGGGTCGTTTGAGCGTCAGCCCGGGAGCGAGTCGGGCGCCTCCGTGAGTCGGAAGATGGGCCAATGGTAAATGAGCCAGTCGCCTGCCCTCATGCTCCTCCCTTCTTCCGCCGTATTCCGCTAAGAGGCCCGCATTAGCGGCGGGTCTCGAGTGATGTAACGTAAATCCAGTGGCAGGTGCGTGGTGAGCCGGCGGGGCCGGCTGGCCCCGGGCCGTCGTTTCTGTACCATTCTGGTGTGCTTCTAGAGGGGCCCGATGAGCTCCTTTGGCGTGAGTAGGACCGCGGCCCTCTTGGAAGCCGTGTGCGCGCTTCAACTGTCTCGCAGTATCCAAGACCACCTCTATCCTATCCGCTCCCTCGTAGTTAACACATCCGCGGCAAACCGCCTCCGAAAAATCGTGTAACATCGCCCACGGCATACGGGGCAAGTCACACAGGTAGCAGTGCTGGCGCTTCTGCATTACCGACATCTCGCCGCCGGGTAAAGTACGGTGTGCGAGAGATCGGCCTTCTTCGCTCCCCTTGAAAATTGTCACTGATTTATTATACTCGTAACGATAAACACTGTCACCATGGTACACGGACACTGGTATCACATGTAACGCGGGGCCGATCGGCTTCGAGGCACTCGCTTCTCTAGCGGGTCGGAGAGAGACTGAGCTGAGCTGAGCGCCGCGCGACGGGCGCGGTACCGGGGGGTCGGGCGGCGGCCATTATCGAGCGGTGACGTCAGCGCGCGCACCGCGACGCGCCGAGGACGAGCCGTTAGCCCGACGCGGATGCGTCCCGCGCCCTCCAGCCCTGTAGTGCTTATCGCGCGATAACGAACCCGATGCATGCATAACAAACCCGCAAAAGGAGAACATTACCGAGTTACTTTTTTTTTTACTAGGAAAGTAAAAATTAAAGGCGTCATTCTTATTTTTAATACAGCATAGTCGGTTCATCTGACTACCAAAACTTTAGTCTGACAAATTTATGTAATCAATTAAGAACGTGATAAAGTCGTTACGTTAATCACCGCGACCAGGTACCTACCTACATCGATTTACAAACAAGAGTGATTCATACAGTTAACAGTTAGGTACTTTTATATAAAAATAGAAACAAAAAAAAGCAATTGTTAGAAAATAGCGAATAATGAAGACCCTATTCTATCTATAAGTAAATCAGTAATCCTGTGTGTAAAACAAGACTAGCGAAAATATTCATTAAGTATAGCCTATTCAGACGATAATTCATTCGCTAAACCATAGATTCCGCTAAGATAACCGATATTATTCAACGAAAGTAAACAGTTGCCGTTGTAGAATAACAATTAGTGCTTACGCGTAGCCGTCGTGTCCGATGCATTAAATTTCAATCTATTCTCACTCGGTTTCCTTTAAGGCGGCTGAGTTTTAAATTATTATTATTATCGAAGTCAAGCAGTACGAACGGATCCGGCTGGAAGACGGGAGCGGGGTAACGCGACCGGTGTGGCGGCCATCTTGAGACGTGACGTCACGTGACGAGTCAGCCGAGCGTGCCGAGCGGCAACGTCGCATAACCACCGCGTTGCCGCTCATTTATGTTATGTTTTAATAATAATAAAGGCATCGCTTTTTGTATGCGTAAGATCGGGAAAAACAGTTATGCGGTCAAGCAGTGACTACCACGGTGAGGCACGGTGTCTTTGGATACTATACGAGTATGGAACAAAAAATGTTCGAACTAGGTGCCTCTTGACGAATATTCAAACAATACATTTCTTTTACGGGATTATAGTAGCAATTATTTCTAACAAAACCTTTTTTTTTACTATGGTGTGTAGGTGTAGGTACCTACTCTTTGAGAATGCAAGTTAGTTTATAAAAACATTATTTGAATTTGTATACGAATACAAATTATTGTTTGTTGTTTTTACTAGAGAAAATCGACTAAATTTGAAAGGATAACAAAGATACCTAATTTACATACTAGTCATAAAATGGTATAAATAATTGTTATTGTCTTAGTTCCTTTTGTAAATAAAAAAGAAGTAAAGTTTATTTACCTACATTTTATGCAAATCTAAAAAAACCTAGAAATCCAGTCACTAGACAAATCACTTTTAGTCAAATTTGGTTACCTTCCCGTTCGTGATCAAATAAAGCTTTCAGTTGAATCTGATTACTTGATTGCGAATTCGTTTATTGTAAAAAGACTTTAGAGCTCGGGTAAATAAGGAGTCTTATCTAATTTTACTTCATTTATGTGGGAATTATATAAGATTATTTTTATTAAATTTGTTAAAATATTAGTTAAATTTACTGATGCATCAGCTTATATTGAGAGGACTATCAAACGTGGCTATTAAAAATTTAAGACTTGTAAGATCGAAAGCCAAAGCTATAACAATACATTTGAGATATTTTCATTGTATTAGCGATATAAATAAAGTTAATTTTAATTGTACATTATTACCGAGTTATAATTATCAGTTACCTTTTTTGCACAACAGACAATTCATAACCCAGATATAATCATTGAAGAGTAAAAGTAGTTAAATAATACTTGTAATTTATGGAATAATGGCATGATTATAGAAAAAGTATTAGTAACTGTAGATATTGAAATCCCATTTAATATTTTAATAGCTATCTTGTCAAGGGAAGAGACGTTTCAGGCTGGAATTTAACGGATATTAAAATATATATAAAAATAGACAATTCAAAAGTGGTTCCATTGATATTTCGATAATTGGCGTCCATCTACTTCTGGACATAGTTCTCCTGCATCAGACAGACTATCGTAAAATGCAACCTTTCAAACTCTGCCAATGCTGCAATATCCGATGCACGGTTTTGATAGATTTTATTTGTATTGATTGATTTGAAATTATAGACGCAATGCATCAAGTGTAGTACTACGATTTTGAGCAGATCTTATTACAATATTTGTATATAGTCTTAAACCTTAATCATCATATTTATCGGTGCAATGAACCAGTGACAGCACGCATGCGCGGAGCTCGTCTGTCGTTCTAAAAACCAGCACGTGCCAGCTATGTTTATTTACATCTATTCTGAGGCCATAGACACAAGCAAATTAACAAACCGCGTATTATACCTACTTATTTATCATACGGCCACATATTTCTGTTGACTGAAGCTATTTATTGATTTTTAACAGTAATCTGATATGCCATCGATTTAGTACAGTGGACATTTTGGCGTTTAGATCTTTTTCGTTTTCTAGAAATGTATTGACATTTAAAAATAAAATTGCGTAAGTTTTTGATAAAATAACCTTATATATTATATTGTTACCTTTTTGGCTAAAACCTCTTCCAACTTCATCTCAACTCTATTTTGCTCTTTGTTAGAAAATCGTGTTTACTGCAACTTCTATTATTCTCTTTTACTAATACATAAAAAGTCATAGTAAAAAATAAATACTAGATTTAATCATGCCGAGGCGTTAGGTGGGTAATCTCGAGTGAAAACACGAGGAACTTCTAGCAAGAATGATGATTAATTGTAATACGTGACATTTTTTTTCTTGTCAATAACATTAAAAAGAGAATAAATTTAGTTGAAGAGGTAGAGGTAATCGTTACAGCCGGTACGCCCTTCCATTTCTGATATTGATTTTCGCGAGCTGACGATCTGTGTGTTCAGTAATGAAGTTACATAACGGTGCTGTAACTGAAATTATTTAGTGTTATGTAATATTTTATGGACGACGAACGTCGTATACCTACAGTTCCGTTTATAACGATGTTTTTTTTTAATATATTTGTTTTTCATTTTTATTTATACACTTTTTAATCTCAATTGACTGACCTATCGAGTTAACAAACTTTTTAACGATAACATAAACAACTGCGTCAAATCCGTGTTCAATAAATAAATTAATTAAAAATAGAAATGACGTTTGTATTTAGCGCTTCTTTACCGTATCGTTCTGTATCACAGTTAAAATATAAAACCTTAAAAAGCCATTTATGAGAAAAAAATTGACTTTAGTGAAGCATTTCATCATATCTATCACTAGCTTCTGCGCGCGACTTCGTCTGCGTGGACTCCGCTCCTATTGGTCTTAGCGTGATGATACATAGCCTATAACCTTCCTCGATAAATGGGCTATCTAACAGTGAAAGAATTTTTCAAATCGGCCCAGTAGTTCCAGAGATTACCGCGTTCAAACAAACAAACAAACAAACAAACTCTTCAGTTTTATATATTAGTATAGATTGATATAAAGTATTGAAGTAGTTATATATTTTAACAAGCTACGGTTTCGTCTCGATTAGGTGTCGAAGTGAATTTCTTTTGTTCTTTCATCGCTAGCGCGGTCTAGCTACCCTAGCTATAGGACAGAGACTAGCTCGACGGATCGATGGGAGTGCCGCAGGGCGCATGCGTGGGTCCACTCCCTAGCACGTGTCAATGTTTATTTACCTTGCCTATTTCGACCAACAAGATACGAGTGAACTTTACATTTTTAGGTATTTGTTATGTAATAACTGTTCTAGGTTTGGGCATTTGTGTGGTTATAATATTGCGACGTAGATACACTAACGATAAGCTTAGTTAAAAGATGTTCTAAATTGCTTCTTTGAGTCTTTGTGTAAAATCTAAAGCCTACAACCTTAATTAATGAACAGATTTTCTAGCGAAAAAAATTGATTTTTGTGACGTATTCAAAGGTCTATCTATAGATACTGTTGGTTACATAGTTTATTACTTAAGACCTAGGTACTAAAAATAATACCTATGCTATTATTTGTAATATATAATACTTTTAATACAAAACATTAAAATTTAATTTATATGCAATTAACTTAGTCACCCTTGAAATGTACTCATTACTCGAGACCCCAAACCAACCCAAGTATTGATTTGTGACGTCATATTCCCGGGAATTGCCGAAAGGCCGAAACGGTCTAACTAACCTATTGGTTTGACGTTAACAAAAAAGGCCGCATATGTAGTAGGGTTCATTCACACAGATCGGAGATTATCGGTTAACTATTCTTTAACCGATTCAGTGCGCTGGTAGATTTATCAAACTTTAGTGCCTGGCGGCGATCAAATTTTTCGTGTCGCCTCTGAGGCTTCTAGCGCCAGGGACTTTGATGAATCCTCTCGGGCGTCATCCGCCGTGAAGTGTAACTTTACGCTTTTTCATCGGTTTCCCCTTGTTTTTCCCATAGTCGCAACCCAACACAGAACGGGAGCGGTTTAATAGTTCGTTTCAAGTGTTTAAAAGTGACTATATACTTGTATAAACCGAGATAGAAAGTAAGAGACTTATTTTATCAGGTGTCGTAAACCTTTTGTTACATGTTTGGCTCGATTGACTGATCAATTAATGTTATTTTATTGAAGAATGGGATATTACCGTTTGTAGGTCCTAAAATGCTCATACACCTATTTTGTAGTAGTATTTCATAAAAATAATAATAATTGTATTATAGCTTTTGAATAGAATATCTATTTCTAACAAATCAATTCAATCGAAAAGAAAACTACAGGTATATAATTGAATACGAAATTATTTATTTGGATAAAAACATTCACTTGGTCTATTTGTTCTATTTACATTTATTATGAACTAGTTGCCCGGACAGACTTCGTTCTGTCTGTTATGAGTTTTTTTCTTGTATAAAAACAAAAAAAAATTAGCCGAATTGGTCGAGCCATTCTCCAGTTATGCTCTTATTCATTCATTTTTATTATATACTAGCTTCTGCGCGCGACTTCGTCGGCGTGGACTCCGCTCCTATTAGTCTTAGCGTGATGATACATAGCCTATAGCCTTCCTCGATAAATGGGCTATCTAACACTGGAAGAATTTTTTAAATCGGCCCAGTCCAGGCCCGGCCCAAACAAACAAACAAACAACCAAACAAACTCTTCAGCTTTATATATTAGTATAGATATATAACGTCATCTATGGCGTTACGACAACGACGCGTACGCACCGAAAATTGAAAGGTGCGCAGAATAGGTTGTGCACAAAAACGTAACGATGGTCCTTCGTTCAATACATTTTACACCTCATATTTTTTTCATACCGGGGGCCTTATATGAAAAGCGATTCTTAAGGAGTAAACTCCAATAAAAGAATATTTCATACATTCACTACACTTACTTGTACATTAAATTCTTAGTAAAATAATATTTCATAATGGAATAAATAAAAATTTCCAATGTAGTTTTACTCGTAATCTGAATCAAATTCATCAGTCACTATCCTCATTTAATTTTTTTAAAAGCGACTGGCAGTTACAGAAACATTTCATAGCTGTAAAAAAAATTTACATCTTTTTTTTTTTGTAAAGGTTTACAACTTTTGATGTATGCGTTTCATTCATGCAATATCCCGATGCTAGCACTTAGCAGTGTATTCGTAATCTGCGTGACAAATAAAGACACTTTTGTTTACGGATGACCACTGAAAAATGATGTTTTATCAGAGTTTTTCACGAAAACATTTTGGATCCTCTCAGGCGTCACCCGCCATACACAAAAAATTCCCATATCGCCCCTACGGCTTCATCCGCACTGGAATAAAGTTTTTTTTTACATAATTTTTCTTTTGAAAAGGTTTACAACTTCTGATGTATATTTTTTCATGGAACATCCCAATGCTAACAGTGTATTCGTAATCTGCGTGACAAATAAAGACACTTTCGTTTACGGATGACCTCTGAAAAATGATGTTTTATCAGAGTTTTTCACGAAAACATTTAGGATCCTCTCGGGATTCACACGCCATACACAAAAGATTCCCATGACGCCCCTGCGGCTTCTGCCGCACTGAATCGGTTAAACACACATACGCAGAAGGCACTTCCTCAAGAACAAAAAGCTCACATAGAGTGCTCAGTCGGCTGATTTAATGCTTTGAATAGAGCGAGTCTAAAGCACCTTTTCGCAATAAAAGATTCAAAATATAAAACTACTTGACTTTTAATATATTTATGAAGGATTGGCACACTGGTCACAGTAACTGACTCTTGGTGGTAAAGGCCATATTAAGACAAAATGATGTAGGCCAAATTACGAAAAAATGATGTTGGTTGGAGTTTGGGCGTTTGTACAATATTTGTGTTGTGTATTTTTCCGGACAAAACTTCATCATAATGGGAAACGTTTAGTGTGGCCTTTCTCATTACTATAAGTACATACGGTATTTATTTATATAATATTTTATTTTATTTATTTCATTTTTTTAATCGTCAAGTTTTTTACGATTTGTCGTTTACATAGAACTTAAACATTACGATGACACTAGTTTTCAAACTTTAGTACCGATAAAACTCGTCTTCAATTTAATTTTGTTTTCAAATTTTTTTGTTATCAGAAGCATGAGAGTACTCCTGTACTACATAATTATACTGTAAACATTTCAAGTGTGTCTACCTGTACCATAGGAATAAGGCCCCTATACTAGACAAACCTACTAATAGACAAACGAACGGAAATACGAATGGACAAAAAACCTTAGTGAAGAGGTTCCATTGACGAACTCAAGTACCTACTTTCGGAAATAATAATTTGGAATCTTAATAACAATAATGCACGGACAACTTTAGTTATTTGACTTATAACCGGTATTAACCGGTTAATTTATCAAAATTATCGGAAACCGTAAAAAGCAAGCATTAGCTATGTATCTGTATTTATCAATTGCAATTAGCAAATTGAAAACACGTTTCGTTATCTAATTATTGATTTTGCCGAGAACCGACTTTCATTAGGACGTGAAAATTGCGATAACGATAACACGTATTTCGATGTAGTAAGCGAATGTTCCAGTTTTTTATACAAGCTAAATAGATCAGGTGACGTGGAAACTACGATAACAGTATCAATATTTGTACTATGTTGTATAATAGTTGAATTTGTTTTATAGCTAATAACATCAGTTCAATAATTCATAAGTAACTGTGAATCGCGGTAAACGCGCAAAAAATAACCATTTACAATTGTTTATACAACTTTTCTACTTCTAGTGATAGAATAAAAATGAAACCTACACCAAATTTTAAGTTAGATTTTCAGTCCATGACTGTGTGTGTTTTGTCCTATTTCATGCAATAAATTTCGCGTATTGCTAAATAATTGTTTTGGCAACACACTAACGAAATTCCCTACAAATCGTTTTTCCAAAATATCTCCCATGTACCGCCATTAGTCAGGTACAATTCTATGATATGCATATAGAGGCATATTAATATGACATTGACCTTATAGATTTAGAAGTATGAAGAATAAATTTTTGCGGAATATGTTCCGCTCTAGACCTATCGTAACGTTTGTGAGTTACCTCAGACGATGCAAATGGGGGGGTGACGTGACTCCCCGGTATCGAGCGGAGATGGTGCCGGACTGAGCATGCGTGGGGAACATCGATTTGGAGAGCAGAGCTGCTGCGGTCGATGATATTACGAGCACACTTGATAGGAGATTAGTTGATGATGAGACGTTTGATAGTTTTAATTAGGAAAACGAGGAATTACATTGATTGTTTCATTTAACTATATTAAACGCTTAAAAATATATGATAGCTAAGGTATATTTTTCAGTACAATATTATATTCTAGAAAAAGATGTTTAGGTTTAATGGCGCAGTATTTAATGCAGGATATATGACTGACTTTATGATTAGCGGTTTTTAAAAGGGTAACTATTGATTATTTAAAAGAGGTTTTAAAGTCTACTTGCGCAAGTAAATATTTAATTTTTGGTTTTATATTTTTGTCGAGATTCTGCTCTTTTTAGTACTAATACCTTCCGTGTTGTAAAGGTAATCTTTGTTTAATTTAATTAGCACTTTGAAACACTTTATTAAGATGATTACCTTCATTGTTTATATTAAAAAATTTAACATAATGAATTACTGACTGACGTGAGTCTTATTTTTAGTTTCATTACACTATTTACATGCAACGTTTGTAAACAACGAAAAGCCATACGTGATTCAGTTCAGGCTACTATGGAGGAAAAATAACTAACCAAGTGTTAAAATTGGTAAGTGGAAAAACCTTTTTTGTTTCTTTGTTTTAACTAAAGCATTAAAGAATGACGTTGGAAATTATAAAAAATTAAAAAATTAATAAACACCAGCTTCAATTATGCAAATACGCAATTATCATCAACAAACAATATTCATCAACTTAAAGAAGTTATTTCTCTAATGATAAAAACAGTCACGTTATCATATTTCAATTTTTTTTCAAATCGATGCAAGGTGATTGAACACAATCTACCAACATTTTGGAAATTCATAAATACCCAAGCTCATATTATTGTTACTTTACAACAGGAACTTTCTAATTTCCCTACGATCAATTTTTACTCTTATAACTTAAGATATAAGATTAACAATTTCAGATACGAAGATACAAAGGGCCAATGTATTAACAATGAGAGTAGGTAAAAAAATGATCTCCGCTGCGATGCTGTAAGGCGTACACAGTTTAAAACAGGAAATCTGGGTGGTTCTTGTGTGGTTGAGGATAAGATCTAAAATCGTTTGGGCGATGACACCGGTTCCTTTTAACGGATCAATATCATCTGCTGCAGAATCCTTGGCCCGATTCCCAATGTGACCCGGTCCTTATACCCGACGCCCGTCTCCCGGTACACGTAGAGGTTATGTAACGATCTGAACTATAAATCTTTTATATGCAGTTCGGTATGTGAATCCATTGTTGTTATTTATTATTTAACAAGCGTTTATATTGTTATAATTTTTTGGGATGATTGCTTTTTTAAGAATTTTTTTCGATTGTATTCTTGAGTATCATTATGAGAAGTTTAATTCGTCGATGTTATATTAATCTTCTTAAAAATTTGAATATTTTCTTTTACTTCTAGTCTTTGGTTTTTTTTTTTTTGTTTTGACACTCAATACGTTTAATTACGTTCGTAATACTTTTATTAGAATGGAAGAGCGGAGTTTTTCACACAGGATTAGGCTTAAAGACACCGAAATTAACTTCTTTTTTTTATTGGAAATTATTTCCGACTCATTATAATGTATCGTCTATATTTTACGAACAATAATATTAGAATTTCATGCTTAGTAGTTTATGTTACTTTAGTAAATAAAATAATTTATTCCAATACGAAAGAGCATAGTTTCTAAATTATTTGAATTCTTCAGTACATATAGACCTTTGTAGATTTATAAATCATAGAACGAAATATTCAAGGAGCTCCTTTGAAAAGAAAGTCTCACGTGCGGATGAGGTAAGTACTCTCGCGTACTGAGTTCAGGTGAGGTCACCCTTGGCCTACTTTGAGAGGCTTCTTTCAACTAACTCGATCTTTTTACATTGAACTGAAAGCTTGACGAGTTAACACAGATACGATTCATTAATTTTATATTAATTTTGTCACATTTAATTATGTTTAAATCTTTGGATTACATTTAGTTGATTTATAAATTTAGATTTAAGCCTCTAATCACAAATTCAAAATCAAAAATAGCTTTATTCAAATAGGCTTCAAAAGCATTTTCAAATCGTCATTTTACAAATTAAAATTTTAAAAGTGATTATCACCTTTAAAAGTGAAGCTACCACCGAATTCAATTCGGAATGTAGATTCTGCAGAGAAGAATGGCAAGAAACTCCACAGTTACTCTTTTGAAAATAATTATAATATAATATAAACTATGTTTTAATTAAAATTAGTAATATCTTGCATGTAATACAGCGTCAGCATCACATAACGTTACGTTTGTGTTTGTAAAGTTAGTCACAATGTATATTAAACAATAAACTGAGGTAGGGCACAGCAGGAAATTTACTACTCAAAAATGGTGCTGGCGGACTGGGGAAGTACCTCGACCTTACAGAAGATCACAGCTAAATAATACTGCTTTCAAGCAGTGTTATGTTCCTGTTGGTGAGTAAGGTGACCAGAGCTTCTGGGGGGAATTGGGGATAGGATCGGCAACGTGCTTGCAATTCTGGTGTTCCAGACGTCAATAAGCTAAGCTACGTAATGCAATTTAACTATTTACCTCTTTTATGGGACTGGCGTGCCTGTGTAAGTCCCTAATTTAAGAAAAGGATAAAAAAATACTCTAACATAATTGATTCAATAAGGTACTAGATGGTGTTTTGAAGATTATTGTAAGACAATTCGTTAAATATAAACTATATTTGGTAATTTTTTGTCTATTTCACCATCTTTAATATCGCTTGAATATCAAAAAGTACTAAATCGATTTTGATAGAGTTTTACACAATGATAGTTTACATAACTGGTCACAACTAAGGCTATAAAACATAACGCTACACACGTTAACATCAGTTAATCTATCATGTGTCAACATTAACAATGTTGTCTTTCTTAGTTCACTGATCCTAATCTGCGTCATCGCTTGCCTGACAATGACTGACAGAATCAGACTGAATAATGATATAGTTGTAAAGTCAGCAAAGTCAATCAATCTTCTTGTCTTCTTTCCACGTGACATCATGATGTGCTATCTTGACACCAGGTGACCAGGGAAAACCATTAATTTCCACCGAGAATAATAATAGTTGTAAATGTTAAATAGTTTTGACTCATTCGTTATTATAATTATGATCGTTTCATTCACTATTTTGTTTAATTTTGAAAGAAATAATCGTATAGTCGGCTAAAATTTGTGTTTACGTGTTACGAATTTTGAACTAAATTTTTTAGTAATTTCACTAAAAATTAATGACTTGATTTTGATAGAAAATTGTGCTGTTCAACGGTGTTCTCTCTTCTTAACAATTTAAGAAATTAGCATTAATTAATTTAGCATAATATAGATTTTAATTAAATTGCAATATGCTTGATCAAGGGAACCTATCTTCCTCTTTCTTACGAAATAATATCAATAATACAAATATATAAGTATGTATCTATATTATATAACATATATATATTATATGAGTGCTTTTTAAACCGAAGTATTGACACGCACAGACACACAGACATATTTCAAACCGTGTGTACAGACAACAGTGGCGGCCTTAGGGGGTGGCGAACGGGGCAATCGCCCGGGGCCTCACGCTTGCAGGGGCCTCGCGCAACAACCCAAGCAAATTTAAAATAATATAGATTTTTAACTGTATTTTTTATTAAAATTGTTAAAACATATTTGAGGAATTCGATGACACAAGATCAGCTTTCAGTCCTTGCTATTCTTTCAATCAAAAATGACCTATTATATTATGACCAGTGGTCTTAGCTTTTGAAACTAAATTTTTTTTATAGTAGGATGAAACCCATTGTAAAAGAAAGAGAATACAACGAAAATGAAAGAAGAAATAAATTACGGGCGATCTGAGGTCGGGAAGTGGTAAGGAGGGGGTTATTAAAGGGGAAAAACGGTTTATCTCGATTACCGGCTAAACTACAAGTCCTATGGAAAAAACCTCAATGGCAAAGTTGTACCTAGGTAGTAAGAAGATCTACAACTTTTTTATTTGCACTTTTTTCACATAAATTGTTATGTGAAAAAAGTGCAAATACAAAAGTTGAAAACATCAAAAAACACGAGTTGGTTTTTTAGTTTTATCTTTTACAAAATTCTTTTTTTTTTTTACAAAAATCGTTGAAAACTTACCTTTTTATTTTACAAACACATTGTAATTTTTTTGATTTAAAATATTAATTTGTCACCTCATTTTGACCTCAATATCGAAAAAGTACCCTGATTTGCAATCGAAATTTCTCACGTCAAAATATCGGCTTTTTAAAAAAGTCGGTGGGATTTTTGTTCGTTAAAATCTCTATTTTCTGATGGTGTAAAAATATACATTTCTAAGTAATTGTTCTCAGAAAATGCAAAAAAATAACAGGTAGGAAGACCCAGACTGTCTTAGCCCCTTCCCCTCTTCTCTATCTCTATGAAATTATCAAAATACACCTCAATAGGATGTCTTATTAAATATTCTTTTCATTTTCTAAACATTTATTTTTAGCTGCTGATAAGCTGATATTTTGACGTAAGAAATTTCGATTGAAAATAAGGGTGCTTTTTCGATATAGAGGTCAAAATAAGGTGAAAAAATTATATTTTAAATAAAAAAAATTACAGTGCCTTTGGGACATAAAAAGGTAAGTTTATATTAAATTACGTAATTTTTTTTTTTTGCAAACGAACAATACAAAACCAAATAGGTTAGTTTTTTGAATTTTTCACATGAATTTTGAGGTTAAACGAAAAAAGTGTAGATACATAAGTTGTAGATCTTTTTATTACCTACAACTTTGGCGTTTGACTTTTTTCCACAGGACTCGTAGTTTACCCGCAATCGAGATAAACCGTTTTTACCCTTGAACCCCCTTCACTACCACTTCCCGACCTCAGATCGATTCAGCCTGTAATATCCCACTGTCGGGCATAGGCCTCTTCCCCATGTAGTAGAAGGATCGGAGCTTAATCCACCACGCTGCTCCAATGCAGGTTGACGAATATATTCCCTACTATGAGTAGATAATGATCGTTATGTAGGTACATTATAACAACCGGGACCGACGGCTTAACGTGCTCTCCGAGGCACGGTGGGGAGACCCACAAGGACTGCACAAACACCCAGACCACGGCAAACATCTGTATGGCCAATACAAATGTTGTCGTGTGCGGGGATCGAACCCGCAACCGCCCGCGCAATAGCCAATCGCAATCCAGCGCTGTGACCGCTGCGCCAACGTGGTGTCACAGCACTGGATTGTGACCTCAGGTCACCCGTAATTTATTTTTCCTTTCATTTTCGTTGTATTCTCTTCCTTTTTCAATGGGTTTCATTCTACTATAATTCTTTTCACTGTGTAACATATATATTTTTTTATATGTATTCGGTGCTCATTGAAGTGGGCTTCTGGCGTGGTAACGCGTAGGACTTCGTCCGGTATATTCGTCAAGTGGACCGTGCTCCGGGGCGAGGTTAGCGACGTGAGGGGTTTCGGCTTGCTTTATAAGCGACTGTCGTGGCTGGACCTCTCCTTTTCATTGTCCGTTTTTACATAAGTGCTGTGGTTTCGTGTGACTTGGTAGTGGGTGAGTTCTTGTAGTACAAAGATCTTAATACGCCTTTCTGTGTTTAATCTAAATTTAATTTGTTCAAGTAAATTTAAAGAAAGAATTGTATATTTTTGTTTTGTGTCTGTGTAGTTAATATAACAGTCTTCTGATTTGATTTATGCCATGCAATGTCAACGTGTCCATGTCTCTAATGGGCCGTTTCCGTTGTCAACCCGGAGTTAGTGGAGGGTTGGCTTCGGAAGGGCTCACCTTTTGGGTGTGTCATTCCAGGGTCCTTGGCGTGGCGTCGGGCGGTCAAGGTCGATCAAGGTCACGAAAACCACGTGGCGATACATTCGGCCAGGGGCCCCACTTAACCAGAGGTATCTCTCTCTGGGGTCCTGGGTGTGCCACATACCCACCTAACATCCTAACCAGTCCACGTAACCAGAGGAATCCGTCCCAGGTATCTCTCTCTCGATACCTGGGTGTGAGCGACGGACGGCGGGTCGACCCAGCCATTTTTTTTACCGGCACCTGGAAGCATCGACGGAAGTTACGCCGGACCACGTGGCGTGCGAGGCGTCTCCGACGTGAACCAAGGGCCGTCGGGGTCAACCCAAGGACTCAAGTTAAGTGCTTATCTCTCCATGCACCACGTGCCAGGACTAAGGACATAGTTTTTCAAGTCTAGTTTGAATCTTGTGGTTTAAAATTTAGGATCCGGTCAATAAATTGTTAAAATTGAGTTAATTTTTTATTTTCTTTCCTCTAATGCTAAATTTAATTAAATTTGTAGTTTAATTTTTCTCTTCTCTAACTTTTGAGCTCGGGTTGGAATGGTGGGACGCTCTCTAACCCCAAATACCATTTTAACTCCGCAGCATCTGGCGCCCAACGTAAATTCTCTAATATTCTCGTAATTCTCTGCTTTTTGTAATCGTTGTTTGTTCGTAAATTATTTTAAATTATTTTTTTTCTTATTCCTGGCTCGTGGTTTCTCTGGGTTCGGAAACGGTTTTGTCTGGTGTCTTTATATGTTTTGTGTATAGTGATAAAATTATTACTCTTTATTTTTGTTAATTAAATTTTACTACTGTTTCGTTTAGATTGTGTACTTATAGTGTTTAAAATATAAATTTAAAAAATTTAAAGTTAAAATTTCTTGTTTATATTCAAAGTTTTATTTAAATTTAAAAGTTGTACGAGCATAGTCGAGGTTTTTCCATTGTTAATCGATTCTTTGTTAAAATTCTCAGTTTACCTACTTTTGTGTTAATTATTTCTTACTCAATAATTTTGCCGTAACTAAATATTTTTTAGCTACCTTGCATTAACTAATATTTTTGAATACTTTGTACATCTTTATAATATTTTAACATTCATTTAAATTGAACTTTTTTTGTTGTACTTTTGTTTCATTTAAATTTGTAATTGTGCTACAATGACTCACCGTATTAAATTCGATGTTTTGCTTATGTCTAAATTACTTTTGTTATTTGATGAATCGGTTTTACTTTTAAATTCGATATTAGTTTTTATAAATAGGTAGTTGTTGTAACTTTAACTATGTTACCGTCAGAGGGAATTTTGGTCAGCTCGTAGTATGGCTAGTTTATAGTTTTTTTTTCGTCAGTTTCTAATTAAATTTAAATCTTTATAGATTTGATATTTTATAATGATTAATTAATATATTTAAATAGTAGTTCTTTTTCCAAATTTATAAATTATTAATTTATAATTTTTTTTTTACTCGTATTCCAATTAGCGACGGGTGATGATCGCTTTTTATTATTTTGTGCATTTACGCAACTTTTGATAGTTGTGTGGTGGGTACATCTCTAATGTACTCATGTTGATTTAAATGTTGGGTCATTCCACTGTGCAATGACTTGACTAGTGGTGTGTTGGGTACATCTCTAATGTACTCATGTTGATTTAATTGTTGGGTCATTCCACTGAGCAATGACTTGACTAGTGCTGTGTTGGGTACATCTCTAATGTACTCATTGTGTTGTTTTATGAGGTTATTCCACTGAGCAATAACCCATATGTTAATTTATTAAAGCCTACGCCTTATCTTTGGAACGGGTGGCGATTCCTTATGTTGATTTAATGAAGCCTACGCCTTATCTCTTGGAACGGGTGGCGATTCCATATGTGTATTTAATTAAGCCTACGCCTTTATCTCTTGGAACGGGTGGCGATTCCAGAAATATATATTTATATTCAAAAAGCCTACATCATGGAATACGTAGTTATTTGCTTGTTGTTTATTAGTAGCTGTTGAGTATTGTTCATTTATAGATCGTTACTCTGTGTGTTAGGGCGTTTGTCTAGGTCGACTAACGCACATTGTTTGGTGAAGTTCAGGAGGTTGAATGTTAGTGATGTATGTTTGGGATGTATGACAGTGTTGCAGTTTACTATGATAGCATATAGCGCAATTTAGTATTTTTACTAACTCGCAATTTAATTTATTTTTCTCTTAGTGTTTTTAATACATATTAATAATATATCAAAAATTTTTTTCTTGTTTAGTTATTATTAACTTAAAAAAATTTTTCTCTTAGACTTTGTAATTATTAAAATATTTAATTTAAATTCAATTTTTTTTTCTCTTTTCTCTATTGAGCTGAACCAAAATTTTTCCTAGATTTTTAGAGTCTTCGGAATTTTGCCTAGAGACGCAAAATTCTTCTCTGACGGGGGGGGTATTGTAACATATATATTTTTTTATATGTATTCGGTGCTCATTGAAGTGGGCTTCTGGCGTGGTAACGCGTAGGACTTCGTCCGGTATATTCGTCAAGTGGACCGTGCTCCGGGGCGAGGTTAGCGACGTGAGGGGTTTCGGCTTGCTTTATAAGCGACTGTCGTGGCTGGACCTCTCCTTTTCATTGTCCGTTTTTACATAAGTGCTGTGGTTTCGTGTGACTTGGTAGTGGGTGAGTTCTTGTAGTACAAAGATCTTAATACGCCTTTCTGTGTTTAATCTAAATTTAATTTGTTCAAGTAAATTTAAAGAAAGAATTGTATATTTTTGTTTTGTGTCTGTGTAGTTAATATAACAGTCTTCTGATTTGATTTATGCCATGCAATGTCAACGTGTCCATGTCTCTAATGGGCCGTTTCCGTTGTCAACCCGGAGTTAGTGGAGGGTTGGCTTCGGAAGGGCTCACCTTTTGGGTGTGTCATTCCAGGGTCCTTGGCGTGGCGTCGGGCGGTCAAGGTCGATCAAGGTCACGAAAACCACGTGGCGATACATTCGGCCAGGGGCCCCACTTAACCAGAGGTATCTCTCTCTGGGGTCCTGGGTGTGCCACATACCCACCTAACATCCTAACCAGTCCACGTAACCAGAGGAATCCGTCCCAGGTATCTCTCTCTCGATACCTGGGTGTGAGCGACGGACGGCGGGTCGACCCAGCCATTTTTTTTACCGGCACCTGGAAGCATCGACGGAAGTTACGCCGGACCACGTGGCGTGCGAGGCGTCTCCGACGTGAACCAAGGGCCGTCGGGGTCAACCCAAGGACTCAAGTTAAGTGCTTATCTCTCCATGCACCACGTGCCAGGACTAAGGACATAGTTTTTCAAGTCTAGTTTGAATCTTGTGGTTTAAAATTTAGGATCCGGTCAATAAATTGTTAAAATTGAGTTAATTTTTTATTTTCTTTCCTCTAATGCTAAATTTAATTAAATTTGTAGTTTAATTTTTCTCTTCTCTAACTTTTGAGCTCGGGTTGGAATGGTGGGACGCTCTCTAACCCCAAATACCATTTTAACTCCGCAGCAACTGTTTACCATTTCAAAGGCTAAAAGCACTGGTCTAGTATTGGTCATTCGTTAGATTATTGTGCTTTAGTTAAAGATTTTAGTGGTAGCAAAAGCCACAAACATCAATTTTAAAATTTATCATCTCTATATTTGTTAATTTTGTAAATTTTTCAATGTAAAATATTTTTAAAACTCAAATTCTAGTTATTTTTATAACTTTAGCATTTCACGAAGGACAAAGGGCCTCGCAAAGACTTTCCGCCCGGGGCCTCGCAATGGGTAAGGCCGCCTCTGTCAGACAATTAAAATCTTAGCGTGAGTCAGGCACGTGCGTTGTGTACAGATCTATGTACGTAGTACATGTATGTCGGTGTTATGTACATGTTAACGTACGCTCATCCTACCCGCAAGGCGAGAGGTCGCGAGCTGTCATCTGTACCCGGGAGGCAGGATCAATAGCCGGGCGACCGGGTCAGCGGATCCTTGGCCCGGTTCCTAGTACTACCGACTTGTAGGTGACACTGAGATACGATTAGAATATTTTTGTTTTTGTTTATATTATAAAGAAATACATATTATATACTACAATGTGGCAGAAATTCTTAGTGTGGCGAGATGAGTAAATAATATTATGTATTTCTACGGAGCCTCAATGATTAAGAAGTTTAGTTTTAGGATGCAAATTCTTAAAAATCAAAAATTGTGTATTGTGTAAAAAAACCTGTGTTGTTTTATGAAACCACGGTAAAAGTGAAACTTTTTTTCACATTATAGACATTTTACTAAAAATTTTCATTAAGGCTATGCCTAAAAATCGCTTTATCAATCTTACCGCGCGGCCGACCGTCACGCGACATGCAACACACAGACGAAAAAGTTTAAGACGATGTAATAAAAGTTTCACTTTAAAAACTTTTTGTTACTGTCCGGTGTTTCTTAAGTTAAAACAAACTAATGACACGTTAAAAGCGTAGCAACAAGCTAATACGCTCGCAGTCGTGGATTCGATACCCATACATGAAAAATATATGTGAAAGCCATATCAACCAAGTTAGTAACTTATCTACAGGATAAACTTAATCTACAACTGGTGAAGCAGGCCCTAAAAGTTACAAAGTGAGCGGCGTTTACTAGTAATTAACACTATAAAACAAGTGAATCGGAATTTGTTATTTTAAATATCGCTTCAGCCTGTAATATCCCACTGTTGGGCACAGGCCTCTTTCCCCACGTAGGAGAAGGATCAGAGCTTAATCCACGACGCTGCTCCAATGCGGGTTGGCGGATATATTCCCTACTATGAGTAACGATCGCTATCAGGTGTACGTGATAACAACCGGGACCGACGGCTTAACGCGCTCTCCGAGGCACGGTGAGGAGACCCACAAGGACTGCACAAACACCCAGACCACGGCAAACATATGGTATGGCCAATTAAATGTTGTCGTGTCCGGGGATCGAACCCGCAACCGCCTGCGCAACAGCCACAATCCAGTGCTGTGACCGCTGCGCCAACGCGGCGTCACTATCACACGTCGGTTTTAAAGATGTGTGATTCAAATAAGTTAAAACAATTATCAGACATTCACATTTCGATTTGGTCAGATACTCGTAAATTTTTGCGTAATATCTTATATCTTTCTGTGTCAAGCTTTTTAGAGCGTTATAGGTAATATAATTTTAGTTCGTTATCACCAACGTGTGATATCGATGCGAACAACAAAATCACACTATTGTTTCTTACTACATATACTCGTAATGAAGCAACTTTTTCGGCTTTATCGCGGTTTATTATTTTTTAGATGCCCGACGTTTCGGATACTTCACAGCTACCATTGTCACGGGAGGACTGTCCTCTTGAGAGCGGTTCGCGTAAACATTAGGTATTGTTCGTTTTAAAAAATTTGGTGGTACAAAGATAGTCTACATACGCTAGTCTACATATAAATGCACATAACTTTCGAACGAACGTAAAATATTTGATAATTCTTCTTTTTATGCGTTTGTTATTGTCAGGAGAAAAAAAAAAACTTAATTTAATAATATAATAATTCATCACGATCACGATTCAGCCTGTAATATCCCACTGTTGGGAATAGGTCTCTTCCCCATGTAGGAGAAGGATCGGAGCATAATCCACCACGCTGCTCCAATGCGGGTTGGCGATCAATCAAATCAAATTAAAATTAATTCATTTAATACCCATATGAAGTACCAACATACATTTTTATAACAAACTGATAACTTACTAACTGATACAATGTAGGTAATTAAGACATTTATTTGAAGCATGTGCCACACGAATTCCAAAAACTCGTTGCAATACTGTACGGGGTTCCTGGTAATACGATAAGCGTTGAACGAGCCGATTGTTTGAATCGAATGATATCTGAATGTATGGCGACTGTGGCTCCCAGACTGAATGGGGCCTTGTGCTAATCTATACCCACATGTGATAAAGTTAAAACCGGCCTGTCTTAGTAACTAAAAGCTAATATTGTTTTTTAAAACAACTAGGTCGGCAAACAAGCGTACGGCTTACTTGACGGTAAGCGATTACCGTAGCTTATAGACGTCTACAACACCCCAACACACCAATCCCCCCCAGGAGCTCTGTTCACCTTACTCACCACAGGAACACAACACTGCTTGAAAGCAGTATTATTTAGCTGTGATCTTCTGCAAGTTCGAGGTACTTCCCCACTTCCCCAGTAGGGCTGCTCCAAATTTTGAGCAGGTATTTACTGCAGTGCCCTACCTCTGTCAAATGTGGTTTGTTCTTTTTATCATATTGCAATATTAAAATGACTACATTCTAAATATCATAATTCATAATCACTATCAATATAGAAGTGGAGGAAGTTATGCGCAAACACAGTTATCAAACCGAAGCTTCTTAACAAACATCGCTACCATGTTCTCGGTATTCAGATTGCCGTTAAAGGAACGCGACTAAACAAACTAGACAAAACTAAACAACCTTGGCAATATTTCATGCAGTGGTTCTCAATCTGTGGGTCGACGGCAGATGTTTTGTTAAAATCTTTATTACCAATATCGGAAGAAATCTCATCTAGGGATAAGCACATCCATTAGCTATACGTGAGTGTCAATGATAAATATATTATAAACTGTACTTAATTAATAATAGTCAATCTGTGATTGGGGTATGCGTATTTCTTGTAAAATTACTTGATTTTTCATGATGTGCGTTTATACATTTTAGGTCGGTAAGGGCCGTATCTAAAACAACTAGTTTTTGTTTTTCATGGCCTGTAGTCTGGGCGTTTGTGTTTGAGTTGAGTAGTTCGGAAACCCGACAAAAATCACACGATACTGGGGTCCGTTGAGTAATGGGGCTGATGGCGTTTATTTATAAATTACTTTCTATGGCACTGGATATGAAATAAATATACTATAGAATACGTTGAAATCGGGAAAGTTTTTTGCGTAACTTTGAACTGGGAAAATAACAATAGCAACTTAAATTCCTAAACTAAAATTTTAAAACCACTGATAAATACACAATTCATTTGCTTGTGGTAGTGCTTCTAGTTTGAGGGCCGCAGTTTTAAGGCACCTCAGACAGAAAGGGGGCCTCGTACCTTTGCGTACTACGTTCTGCGAGTTAGATACGATCATAAATCACGAGTCAAGATAAACAAGAAATGTATACCTAAATAAGATGTGATTAATGTAGTATAATAAATCTGACTGTGAAGTAAGGTCCATTCTTGGGCTACTTTCTAGGGAACCTTTATACAGTAAATTAAAAACGCATATATACAAGTAAAAGGTATGATCGTCTGTCAAAGACAATTTACTTAGAATCTATTTGAGTAATTCAGTTCTTTAGCAGACATAGGTATACCTATATATAAACTTTCCGACGTGACATGTTACATAAATAAATGTATTTGAGTATATAAATAAAAAATATATATTTAATAAATATATTTTGAGTAAATTTAGGGGATCAGAATAAAAAACTAAAGTCACCTAACAGTAGTATAAATGTCTTGATTCTCATCTTAAAAAAAAAAAATTTCTCCTATTGTCAAAATTAAAGCTTTGACCTTAAAATAATCCCGTGTTTATTTGTTTATCTATTCTTTTTGGTAAATGAGACAAGCTTAGAAAAAATTGTTTGTGTAAAAAATCGTATTTCTGTGGCTTCAAATATGCACAGAAAAAGAAACCCTAAATTATTTTTTTAACTAACAAAAGTAGTTCAATTTTTAAGTTATCATTCCGCACAATGTCCAATATCAACATTATTCACTAAGTTCTCAGTTTATAAAGCTTAACTGTATCTAACGATAAGGATTCGTCCGCCAGCAAACAGACACATCCTTTGTGACGTCAGCAAACGGTCTGATAGCGCTTGTTTACAGTTGGTGTTAACTCAGCTGCTCGGGTGAGGCAGAATCGGCGATTGGATGTTAAGGTTGAGGTTAGGTGCGAGAGTTAAGCAGCTCTGGTCTTGACGACCGCTCTTGTCTAGCACTGCGTGGCCGTGCTAGCGCCCACACACCGGCGGTTCGGGTTCTATTCCCGTTCAAAAATTTATTTCCGGTCTGGGTGTCTGATCTTGTGGGTCTCCCCACCGTGTCTCAGAGAGCACGTTAAGCTGTCGGTCCTGGTTGTTATCATAGACATCTGATAGCGATCGTTACTCGTATCATAGAATAAATTCACCCACCCTAAGTAGAGCAGCGTGATGGAGATCCTTCAACATGGAGAAAGAGACCTATGTCCAGCAATGGGATGTTACAGGCTGAATCGTATGAGAGTTAAGGTTTTTGAGTTATACAGTCTTTTCAATAATCTGCTTGCGCTTTTTCATCTCTGATACGAGGTCTAATACAAGAGCCTACTTGCGCCATTTTATTTTTGATAGTAATTTTACTAGCTCTCTCGGTTTTCTGTACTGCAATAGCGTTTCCTGTTTCTATTTTGTTGTGTTTAGATAGTTCCTCGTCACCCACATAGGAAATAGATATGAGCTTAATCAGTAAAGCATGATGTGCTATGCATTAGATCTTTAGATTTTCTTTTATCTTCATTTTCGAATTTTTCATAAAACGAATATAATAGCCGCACCCTAAGAGAGTCAATTTTCGGGTTATTTTAACCCCATATCAACATCTTAATCGATCTGGCATAAAAAACAAACTTAAATTTAATCAAACTTCATTTGAAAAATAAAGTTAATGTATACTTATAAAATTCTTCCAAACTTCCTTTGGATCAAATTTGCCAAGCGACTGAATTTAATATAACTTCAAAATTTAATAAAGGTCATGATTTTACAAATTTCAAATGTAATAAACGTCTTCTAATATTAGAAGTCTGCCGTGATATTAGGTCAGCAACGTTGTGAAAACTTGGCAAGTGACGACGTAATGGCTTTCCTCAAGGAAAATAGACGATGAACTCAGAACCGTACGATTCACCTTTCGCTACACGCAGCTGCGGACATAATTAATTTAATCTATTTTAATATACTTACGTTAATAAAAAACAGGCAGAGACTGAATGAACTAAAATCTAAGGTAGGTTTATTGGTTCGGTTTGAAAAATTATTTTATCGTTAGGTAGACATTCCGTTTATTGAGAAAGCTTTAGCAATTTCAATATCTATTAGGTAGAAGTCATATCTGTCTAAATGTTTTCATTGACACTTGAGTGTCTTCTCAAACTTCAAATTTTAACTTTGAATGTATGAACCAATTTGCAGGATTTGCATATTTATTTTGCCTGAGGCATTCAAAATTTGACTTTGTTTAAAATTAACATTAGACTCTGAAATACTTAAACCATTGAAATAATACATCATAGGTACCTATATTTTAATACGCTAAAGCTAATGTTAAGATTGTTGCCTCCGTTTTTAGAAAAACCCTCTCAATTAGGTACCTAGTATAAACACTGTCGGAAACAGAAAGAAGTGAGGAGGCCGTACTACTAAGTATGAAATGGTCTCACCGAGCGGGTATCGTGTCTATCGCGTGCTAGAGTGACAACTCAGAGTCAGTGCCCGGGACTTGTGACCCGAGTGTAGGCTTAGGGCAGCGCTGCCTCACAATGCGCATTGGCACTCGCCTCCACTGCTCGAGTTGCCCAATAAGTAACAATTAATTCGTGTACACAAACTAACCCTTACAAGAGTCGAGGTTAAGCTACTAGCAGGATACACAAGTGCACCGCGCCACGCCAGAGCCAAGACTGATTGAGCCGCGGTTGCACCGTTCGTTTTATGCATGATAGAATGACTCGAATAATAGAATAAGTGAGGGTAGATGAAATATCGTCAACAGCGCAGGTACCCGATACACGTCAGAATTAGAGATGGGCAACTGACTAACCGTAAATAAATATTGACCATTTGGAAGACGGTGTCGACATCTTTGTACTATTCCGGTATTAAACGAATAAATAGTAGACGTAATATCAATACAAAATCCAATATTTTAATAATTGTCAGAATTAAAAATTTAAATGCTAACACTAGGTACTTCACATAAATTATACATCATTTTATAGATATTTGCTTGCTTTATTACTGGCATCCACAACTAAAAAATTTCAACTATTTAAAAAGGAAGGATAGGTATGCTTTAGGAATAAGGAAGGCTATTTTTCCTCAAATCAACGCGGGTGAAACCGCGGGGCCCAGCTAGTATTAATATAATATATCAAAATTGTGGCAAGTAACGTTTTAAAATGTTATAAATATTTCCGTCGCAACAATATGACAGTACGTGACCGTTAAAATTATGTCACGATATTATCTAATGCGAGTTATTTGGCGTGTGAGGCGCGTCCCTCCGTGCCCTTCGCTCTGACGCCCTTGAGGTGGGTAAACATAGACCCACGTGAGTCAGATAATGATACGCACAAATAGTCAACTTTTATAATGATTATTTATTTACATATGCAAATTATCTTCTACTTGAACTTTGTAATGTTGTCCATTACCGAAGTCTGAGTCTAATTATAATATAAAACTTCTTTAAAATTATCAAATAAAAACTAACAACAATTTGCATCGATAAATAATAAAATGAGAACATTATCAAAAATTAAGTACGCATTAAGGAAAAACTCAATAACTAATTGTCAGATGTCGCCTTAAATTTAAATAGGATCACATGACAAGAACGAGCTTTAGAATTAATAGAGAATCATCAAAATCTGTACACCCAGTAAAAAGTTACGAGGTAACTCATCGGTTATATTGTGAGCACCCTTTTTTTAATAGGTTAAAAAAACTACTCCATCCATCCATCAGCCTTAAAAAAAAACTATTAGGTAGGTGATATACCTACTAGTGAACTCCGAACTAGTAAGCTCCGATCCTTCTCCTACATGGGGAAGAGGCCTATGCCCAACAGTGGGATATTACAGGCTGAATCGTGATACTAGTGAACATTGCAGGTCACAAATGACGGTACGTCGCTTATGAGCAGGTCAATGACTATGACCTATAATAAAGCAGCAGGGCTCTAAATAAGTGTGAAGACTTATTAAGTGTGAAAATTGTTACGACCTGGTGACTGAATTATATCTCAAGATTCTGAAAAATTTATATATAAACAGGGAACTTGCGTTCTACCTAAGCTCTAATCACTTTCAATTCTAGTGACTATAGTGTATAAAAAGCGGTTAAATACTAATCAGATACGCAGATAGGCATCGATTTCTGAATAATTTAGTTTCGTTGGCCTCTTTTGGGTACGGAGCCCTTAAAATGATTATGAGTTCTTTTGTTGACTAGCCCCTTCATTGATAAATCAATAATACAAATGCATTAAGGCGAGTTGTAGTTTAAGGTTCTGAATATCGGTTGTTCATTCATTTAGCCAAACATCCCGCTGCTAGGCATAGGCCTCTTTCTCCAAGTAGGAGCAGGATTGGAGCTTAATCCACCACGCTGCTCAACTGCGGGTTGGCAGATATGTTACTACTATGAGTAACGATCGCTATCAGGTATTTATGATAACAATCGAGACCAACGGCTTAATACGCTCTCCGAGGCACGGTGGCGAAACGCACAAGTATATCCAAATCGGAAAGAAATATTTGTACAAGCACAAAAATATCCATCCCAAGTATACAATACAATTTGATACCTCGAGTTATTTTGTTTGCATGAGATTATAATAATTGTTTATGGCAACATTTTTGCATGCACATGCACATTGCACAGTCTGCAGCTGTCTGTAAATTACTAACTGTAGACAAGGTGGGTCCGTTCTACATGACATTGACGAAATCATCTGAACTCGTTTGGCACTATTGAAAGCCATTAATACCAAAGATGGAGAAGGAGTCCGTCAACGACAAAAAGCACTTGCAGCCGAGTGGATCAAAATGCGGTCCCTTATTGTCGACGTAAAAGTAGTGAAACTACCTACGAGTGCTCTAACTTACGAACAGTTAGTAATATGCATGATATCAAATATAACTGAAGTAGGGCACAGCAGCAGGAAGTAACTGAGCGAGGGCACAGCAAGAAAATTCTTGCTCAAAATGGAGCAGACCGACTGGGGCAGTACCTCGACCTTACAGAAGATCACAGCTAAATAATACTGTTTTCAAGCAGTGTTGTGTTCCTGTTGGTGAGTAAGGTGACCAGGCTCAGGTCGGCAATACGCTTGTAATGCTTCTGGTGTTGTAGACGTCTATAAGCTACGGTAATCGTTTACCATCAGGTGAGCCGTACGCTTGTTTGCCGACCTACCACTACCACTACAGCCTATCACAGTCCACTGTTGGACATAGGCCTCCACAAGTTCGCGCCCGACATTATGACGCGAACTCATGTGTTTCGCCCATAGTCACCACGCTGGGCAGGCGGGTTGGTGACCGCAGGGGTTGCCGACCTAGTATATATAAAAAAAAATCATTGTGTTCTTTTTTGTTCAATGGCTCCGTAGCAGTATCTGAGACAGGTGTACCACAGCGTAGAACTATCAGTTCTTGGTAGTTATCAGAATACTTAATAGTGATTGGTACTAATTTTAGTATAGACAGTATTAAGTTTACGAATTATTGGTTGCCACTCCAGGATTGTGGATATCGTTATGTTTATAATTCAGTAACCTGCCAAAACCAGAGAAAAAATATAAGAAGTTGATAGAAAAGATAGAAATATAAGAAGTTGACAGAAAAGCCATAAAAACCATTTAGTAACCTAGAAAGCAGAGAGAAGAGTAGATCAGATTATTTCAGTAATGACCAAACATAATCTATCTAAAAATTGTTATAATTAGAAATCGGTACGAATTCTGTTTACAAGTAAATTTAAAACCGTTGCCAAAAAACAAGTATTACACACACATACTTAAGCTACGAAATGATTTAACGAGGATCATCGTACACTCCCACATTCAAAATTCAGAATATCATTACACTTTTATCAAATTATCGCGTTATAAACATCCGGTTACACGATACGCCGATCATGCAAATACACACAAATACACAGTTAAGTTACTATGTCGGATCGATACGCCAGTGGAAAGTTACCAGTGATACGTTATCATACACGCAGACCGGCCGTGCCGTGACGATGCAGCACTTATAGATACAGCGCATGAATTAAATATAAACATGTGATGTTATAAACAACGCTGATCTTACTATGTAGCTATCGGTCGAAGATTCGATTGTATATGTTCTTAAAATACGCTTTACGTATTTATTTCTTTTTCGTTCAGCTTTGGTATTCTAGTTTACACATCGTAAACTAGAATACCAATATTATACAGTATTGTAAAGGTGAAGTTTATTTGTTTTAATACTTTTCAGGTGTGGTCTGATTTGAAGGAAATAATTTTGCGTTTTTTTTTGAAGAGGGCTACATACCTATAGGTTAAAATATACGTCTATTCAAGAGCAGAAACCATTATAAATTATTCATACAAATGAAATTGTAGGTTCAACAGTAATAAAATACATTGTAATCCTTATCTTAAAGAGAAAAAGAGGCCTTTACAAGTCATGTTGACTTATTGCCAAAGAACAATATTAGTAGCCCTACTTATATTACAAACGAGAAAGAGAGATTTGAGGCTAGTTGTATGGATCATGAATTTGTGGATGTAAGTATGAACCTATTTAACATCATTACACTTTAACGTGTAATGATAAGTAAAGATTCACAAGCAAAACTGTAAGGAAGAAAGAAAGAAAGAAAGAAAGAAATATATATTTATTTGGGACAACACGAAAATGCAGACTAAAACTAATTTATACAAAAAAAAAAACAATATAAATACAGTTCAATAAAAAATAAAATAAAAATGAAAACATACATTACTAAATTAAAAAAGTGAAAAAAAAAAGTATTCTATTCTATTCTAAAAAGTAAAATTAAAAAGAAATAAAAAAAACAATGTAATTAAAGATTAAAAAAAAAAAAACAAAGAAATAATAAATACCTAATAATAATAAAAAATATGTGAACAATGTCTGCAACTGTGCTGTGCCCCAAAAAGGCGTATCACTCAGATTTATATTGGGCGTGAGAGCCCAACACTGATTTTCAGTGATACCCTCTTTACTCATGACGGGCCGCGACAAGTGCTAACTATTTATATATATACCTAGGTAGTTGGAGATATGATTTAAGTACGTACCTATACAATAATAATAATATCAATAACAATATACCTATATATACATATATACATACATATACACATACACACACATATACACACAACATATAGGTACACATCCACAAACACATGCACACATCACTGTCTCAAGAAATTGTAATTAGAGAGAGAGCATGAGCTATATGACGTAACGAAAGAACGGAGCAAACATAGCAATAAATAATAATAACAGTAAATAAATAAATAATACGAAACAAGTTTATTATTTCCCTTTTGTAACAGTTTTCCCTTTCTTTTTATTTAAAAAACGAAGAACATATTATAAATCAGTGACAATCACCGCTAACCCATGTTGAACCAACCTGACGGTCGCAACGGAGCCAGGCCGATTAGGTAAGTACTAGTAAAGTAATCCAATGTAATCCAAAGTACCAATTCCTATTTATTCACCCTTTTCTCCTTCCTTATTTCTTCTTATCTTCCGCTATGAATTATGAGGAATGAAGCTGTAGATTATATAAATATGTTTTGTATTTAACACGAAATGCATTTATAGTTTTCAGGGTCCGAAGTGGGGGTGGCAGGTTGTTCCAACATTTTGTCGCTGCGTATCGGAAACTACCCCGGAACGCTGCAGAATGGTGCAGGGGAACATTTAACATATAGGATGATGCTCTTGTAGGGTACCTTTTATTAGTTTCTTCTGTCCAGTGTAATTTATTGTAGAGATACATAGGAGCCTTATTTAGAACAACGCCAAATAATAAGGTTGCTAGATGTAATTGTCTACGATACTGCATCTTAATCATTCGTGCGTCATTAATGTAAGGGGTAACATGCGTGCGAGGCGGTACATAAAAGCAGTAACGAATACATGCGTTTTGGACCCGTTGTATAAGATTTTTAGAACGCGCAAGTAGCCTAGGTTCCATTACAGCGTCAACATAATTAAACTTTGAGAGTACTAATGTATCACACAATTTTACTCGCATATCCCTACTGAGATAATTCCTTATTTGATACAATACTTTTAGTCTATAGAAACAATTACGAGCTATATTAATGACATGTTTCGCAAACCTTAGTTCTTCGTCCATCAATAAACCCAAGTTTCGCACCTCCGTTATTCGTTCTATTCTTTCGCCTTTTATATGTATATAAGGATTTAAAACACTTATATGATTAATTTGTTTTTTTGTACCTAAAATTATATACTTTGTTTTACACGGGTTCAAGACAAGATTATGCGAATCTGACCAGTCTGCAATACGGTTGAGATCATCATTTAACTTCTGAATTGCTATACTAGCTTCTGCTTTTTTGAATGATATGTATACCTGTATATCGTCCGCGTAAATGTGATATTTACAGTGTTTAATGTTGTTAACTATGTCAGCGCAGTAAAGTGCAAATATAATAGGTCCTAATATTGCACCCTGTGGGACGCCTCTATCAACCGAGCAACAGTCTGAACGAGCGTTCGAGCCATCCTCATGCACTATTTCCACTATTTGCTTTCGGTTTTCCAAATAACTCTCAAACCATTTGATTGCATTGGAATTGAATCCATAGTAGTGTAATTTGGATAAAAACAAAGATCTATTAATTGTATCAAAAGCACGTGAGAAGTAAGGCGTTGCTAGTTGTAAATATTTCAAAGTCACAACATTATTATGTAGATGTACTAACTACTAATGTACATAACACACATAGGTGCTCCTTAGACAAACAATTGATAACGGGTCGCGATAACCGCTCAGGCCTCAGATAGAAGTGACATCTGTCAAACGCATTCACACACACTCACACTCTACATGTGACTGTACGCAATCATCTATAAGTACAATCTACAAATAAAGGCGACTATATAAATATGTATATTATTTTGTACATATTTGTTCTATTGTATTTTATGAAAACTTTTTTTGAAACTACTTGAGAAGACGTTACAATTTCAAACAAGTATTAGTAAGCTTTTATCATTAGAATTTATATCATGTGATCCACCTGTTTTCATATCATTTCATCATATCATTAAGCTGTCAATTTCCTCTAAATACAAAAATTATATAAAGGAATAATCAGATCAACAGAAATCTCCATAATCCAGACCTCTTACTTAGAGCCATAGTTGCCAAATAGTAGCAATAGATGTCCACGATTGTTTTTAATCCGGTTCTCGTTAGCAAATCGCATATCATTTTATTTATAACAACTCAATTATTTGATGTCGCTGACGCCACCGTCGTGTTATAAGGTCGTTGATTACGTGTACCGCTTACGTGTCTTCGATTACAAGTATCATTATATTATGTATAATTATATTTGTAGTCACCGACACTTTAGATACGATAGCGAGTGTAAGAGCGAAAAACATTGTGTTATCAGTTTACTTATCGGACTTAATTAAGTGAAACATTTCAATAGAAATCATATTCAATTTTTCTTCTTTTGAATCTAATTATTCTACAGACACTCATGAAGTATTGAATGCTAATTTAAATACATTATCCACTGTTTGGTAATGAGTTACAAAATAGATGTTTGTATTGTAAGCAATCAGTGAGTTACGTTTGTTTATCCATCATTTGCCACCCAGTCTACAGATTGTTGATTTTGGCACCATCTAGTTTATACAAATGAATACATTACACGTGTAAACCGGGCACAATACTAGCTTCTATCTTATTTAAATTTAGGTTTCCCATATCATTGTCACTATATCGATATCGGAGTTAAGAAATAACTCGTGATCCACATACGAGTCAATGCCATCGCCTAAAATATTGATTTCGATAAGATAATCCCCATTTGCGTCAATCCCTCCACACAATGCGATGTTATCAGCCGCTATCTGATCTTGTCGATGTCAGAGACCTTTATTTGGTACAACTATTCGTTATCGTCCACCGTAACGAGTCGCGTAAAGAATATTTAGTTCCATCGCTGATTTCGAAACGATGCGATAAAGAAAATTTCCTTAAAATATTATGAAAACATTTTTATGCAATCGAAAACAATGTCCACTGCTGTGGGTCCAGTGCTTTTTTGGGCCAAAAAGCAGAACACCTACTTCATTCTCCTATTTTATTCTATCCTGGTCCGAAAAAAAGGAAACAAATCCACAGAGAACTCTATAATTTTTATGGATACTAAGTATCTATGTACTTTTTTCATTCCAGACTATAATTTATCGTAGTGCCAAATTTAATTCAGATCCGTTCAGCTTCTCTAGCTAAAGTAAGAAACGGAAAATTGGATTTATCATTTTCAATGCAAAACTTAACTAAAAACAAAAAACTAACGATAATAAAATAAATATAAACATAGATATTTTTTCTCTAGAAACGTAAGAACGCAAAACGATAAGAAATAAAAGCTAATTAACAAAATAAACAAGTAACGACGGAGCGTAAATAAATGATAATGGTGATGAAAACACTTACACAACGACGATGACTTCACAATCTCAAACGTGACAAGAAGAACGTGACCGAGAGAGGTTAGAGTTAAAAACGCTCGTAGCTATCTCTCCGTAAATACGTGCTGAGTGTCTTCTTGGAGGAGTATTTAAAATTGTTTAGCTATGTTTTCGAAACATTTAAAAAATATTTCAAAATCGTTCTTGAGATGTACCTATTACGATTAGGACAATAAATTATTTATTGGTGTTTTACAATTAATTGCCTCACATTTATTACCTTATCTTAATTGTTTTAATAAGGTAAGATTTATTATTAACTTTATTGTTTTACTAACGCAATTTCTAAAATAATTTTAAGAGCATAAATATCGTTTGAATTAAATGTTTGAATATAAACAATGATTGTGCACTTATAAAGCTAACCTCAAAATATTCTGAGCAATAGCGTGATATTTTTTTTTTGCTTCATTGAACCTAGGTATGCTAGCTATTTAGGTAGTCATCGTGGCTTTAAATCACGTTGACTATTTTCCTTGTTTCTTTTAACGATTGTATAGGTCATTCAAGTCCAAGGTCGAACTCTGTTGTTATCGAAGTGAAAGGTGTATTGATCGTGCCATTGCGTTCGGAATGTACAATAAAACACAGCAAACACAGTAAATAAGCCTTGTAAGTGTTCAGGATTTCATTTAGAGGGTAGATAACACAAGAGTGCAACTAGTACAATATAAACGAGTAATTGGACTAGTTTATCTAAATCCCTGATTTCGGTCGGATTGCATTAAGCAACTAGTAGCATCTTGCACAAATCCGCAAGAGCGTCGAGAAAATGAACGCAACGTAACATTTATATTTAGCGCTCGAACAATGAATGAAGATTCGCATTGATTGTCTACCGTCCTAAATAAAACTAGAGATCTGTGCGCCACGACACGCGGCCGCGCGAACTGTCGCTGTCCAAGATGGCGGCCGCTTACGTCACGAGCGTTTCCTTTCGCGCCGCCTTCACCTTGACATTTAGATTTGATTCTCGAACGTGTCGACTGGCGACGCGCTGCTCGTCCGCGACGCGGGTTGCATAATTAGAACTGTATGAATACGAATACGAAGACTCACCTCGCGCTTTCGTATCTCGTGTATAATTTCGCCTACATACTTCGCGGATGCCGTTAAATAACAGCTGGCCCGAGTAGCACCGCCCGATCTAGTCGGTTTACACGGCTCTATCCTAGCAGGACCGGTTCTATTATCGCTCGAACGAGTTTTTGTATGAACTGAACATTATTTACGTTATGATAAATATGGTAATGTCGCAAGGACGATACGTACAAACTGAATTATTTTAACTGAATCTACGACACAATTTCACACCGAGAATATACGTGCTAACTAGAGGAATTCTCACGTGCTCCGCTTGCGTGAGTGTCGATTGTCTTAAATGTTAAATAGTTCCCGTGCCATTGTGCGGAACAAACTGACTGGAAAATCTTACTCCAATTACAGGCCGAAACGAACCCCGTGATTCTTTTCAAAGCAGCGACTTCTTTGTCTATTCGTCATAGATTAAACTTAAACGAATGCTCCTTGATAATTTTAATTACATCTATTCTTAAAATTTGTTATCATTTTATGGTAATCATTATATTTGTCTCTAATCCAAATTTAATCATCAGCTCCCTGCCCTTATCCCACTTACGTAGGGTCGGTACAAGATGTTTTCTCTTGGAAATTATGCTGTAAAAGATTTGGTATGGAATATTTTACGACCGGCCGCCTGCCTGACATCAACCCTCCTTGGGAATTCCTGGCTAAGAAGAAGGATAGGTGGGAAGGATTTATGTGAGAAAAGGATCTGGGGTTAGGGATACCAGTGCCACGGAATACGGGGAGGGGTGTGTGACACAAGCAGCTAGAGCATTCCAACCAGTTATCGGATAGATATCTAGTGGTACCACCCTCTGGACAATCCAAATTTAATATTCATAAGTAAATCAGTAGTGTATAATCAATTAAGTTATAATTGCAAATTTAATTCAAAGATAATATTTTATAGCCAAAATTTGAGACCAAAACAATTGTCGAATTAAATTTAAATCTACCCTCCTATATACGAAGTTTATGTTTAATTACAAAATGAACAAGTGAGTTACACGCCGACGTAATCACGTACAAGTAGATCTGGTTGGTTCATTTAATTTCATCATCGTGAGGCAAAAACTGATCGTCGGGTCGTGGCGGTTCGCCGAGGTCCGTGGGAATGCTCCCACCGTATCCATCTGTACTTTCTCACTGTTCTTGCGAGCCAACGACCGGTCTCGACTATAATTGAATAAATTCATATATTAATATATTATTAACTGTAGCGAAACGACCATTTCGGTCACATCGTGTAGGATACGATTTATATTATTACCAAACTGTGAAGGTTATCACGATATAAAATTGAATAACTTAAACATTGTACAGAAGTAGAACGAAGGTCGAGTTTTGGGAAACAAATTTTACAATAACATGTTTAAAGATCTTATCATTGGTATGTATTTAAAATAGTTTCGATACGGACTGTTTTTTTACACAGCTAAAGTATATTATTGAAGTAAAACTTTTTTACGTCGTACGCTTGAGTAAGCTGGTGAATGTGTGACGAGAGCGTTACGAAAAGTGTGATCGGGTGAGGCGAATGGAAGTTGAGAGGGAGACATAAGTTACTGAAGATAGAAAGAGAGAGAGAGTTACGTTACATTATTTATACAGATGGAGCTAAAGAATTTTTATTTCAGTCGTGTGGACTAAAGCAAACTCCTTTTTTACGTAGGTATACTTATAATGTTTAATTATATTACTTATCTAAGAAAGGCCTCACAATAATCGGTATACAAGACGATCTCTAGTTTGATCAGAACCTATATCGGGGGTCCGGAAACAAACACAATACAAACTTCTACAAACATGGATATGGTCTATACAAACATTTATCCGCACAAATCTGGACCGCTAGCGGACCAGTCAGCTTTTGTGAAGAGTGCTTCAACTTGTTTGCCATCAACAATTTGAAAATGTTCCACTTCCTATTTATATTAGACTAAGTTTTAGAATCTCAAATCCTAAAAATGTATATGAAGAATGGAGATTAATTAAGGCCATTAGAGCACTTTATGACGATAATATTGATATTGAAGATAATCACGTCAGCTAACCTAGATTTGTTGCGCATCAATCCAAGTCATTATCAAGCGAAAGCAGAGTACGCTTTATAAACATGACTCTCTTTACTTAATACTATCCTCACAAAAACATATGATTCATATGATTGAACACGTCGCACAACTCGTTCACAAATTCCAATATACCGGTTTGCCTTTTAGATTCATAGCGACAATACCACGGGGGAAACATGATATTTATAATATTTAAAAAATATATATTGACAAAAGATGTAAATAAAATAAAAATATGTCTTCAGAAGTTATGGAATTTTTACATTACGTAATGAAAATATCATCGAAATATTTTAAATCTATAATTGAACAAATGTATATTATACAATATGATGTGATATTCTTAATAAATATTTGCAGCCAAGGGATCAGATATTACAAAAATTAATGACGAGATGGTATATCCTACAAGGAAAAAAAGGAAAAACAAAGAACATTTCGTTTAATGAATCAACATAATATAATTTAAATTAATTTCCCACACGTGGCTTTGTGTCTGTAATGGTGAAATTTGTCATTGAAATTTCCAATAAATTTGTCAATTTATTGGACATAACGTGATGTTATATAGCCCAAAACCTTTTTTGATAGATGGGCTGTAGAACACTTAGATTTTTTTCGACTTGGCTCATTAGTCTTAAGAATTCCTGAGTTTGACTAAAATAATCATCCTTATAACATTAGTGTATACATAACAGAACCTTCCAGAAAAGCAGGTGAAGCTGAAAACGTCAAATTCGATCAACCCAATTTGGTATATGAAGGTAAATTTTTTTATAAACTTTGAACGGGAAACGCGAATTCAAAACACGAAGTATACAATAATAGCGGGCAAGCAGTTGACCTTCCGCAGACCAGTTTTGGTAACGAGCCATCTGTTATTGGCGTCGCGAAACTGAACGTGAACTGAACTCGTACGTGACGCTATTTGGTAACTAATTTAGAAGAAGAACTATTGGAATAGCATTGAGGTCTTTTGGGTTTTGTTAATCCAAAGTGTTTTAAGTCTTAGTGAGAACATGATTTTAGTAAGTTAGGGCTACAGTGATCTGCAAGAGCCTGCAGCCTCTTTCTGCTAAGCAATGCTACTCCTGCAAAAGTAGTGGAACGGAACCTAATCTACCACGCCTTTTTTTGTTCGTATGAACAGAAAATTGTACAGAAAATGTTTTTAGAAAATGATTACGATCATAACGTTTCTATGTTCAAAATACCCAAATGGCCAAAATTTAAGAAAACAAGACATTAAAACAAGTTGTTTTTGAATATGTAAAATATGGACAAAAAGTTCATCAAACACGGTATCTCGAGGCCGATACCTGTATTTTTCATTTAGAATATTTTCTTATAAATCTAATAAATTAAATTTACACTTTGGTTTAATTAAATGTGAATACTTTGACTTGAATAAAATTATTTTCTATTTATAAGGTGTAACTAAATCATTACTTAACCCTTGATATTTGAAATAAGCAATATTAATATGTTAACTAGTTACTCTATTTATCAGTACACAAAATTAAATTTCATTGCCTAAACGTCATGGATTAAAACCTCAATTATTAACATATAAAAGATGTCGTAACCCTTCAAGAAGGGCTAATTCTATAACAGGATTATCATTATTATTTTTATACAACTAGGTCGGAGAACAAGCGTACGGCTCACCTGACGGTAAGCGATTACCGTAGCCTATAGATGCCTGCAACACCAGAAACATCGCAAGTAGGGGTCGCAATACCGAATCACTTAAGCAAAACCGGTTTTTTCGGTATTGGCTCCAGACCAATACCGATAATCCGGTATTTTCGATATTTCCGGGATTAAGCTGAAATTAGCAAATTTAGTGTAATAAAGTTAGTTTGCGGAGGAATTATAGTAAGTAGGTACCTAACCTAAATGAATTTATCTATACATATAATAAAATGGTAGAAAAGTCAAAACTGTACATTGAATATTTTTAAGCGACTTCCAAAAAAGGAGGAGGTTCTCAATTCGACACGTATGTTTTTTTTTTTTTTTTTTTTTTTTTTTTTATGTATGTTAGCTCAGAACTTTTGACTGGGTGGACCGATTTCGATCAATTTTGTTTTAATTGAAAGGTGTTGCGTGTCATGTGGTCCCATTTTAATTTAATTGAGATCTGACAAGTACTTTTATAGTTATATCTAATAATGCGTATTTACGTGACTACTTTTTCGTCGACCTACGTTATATTATACCGCATAACTTTTTACTCGGTGTACCGATTTCGATGATTCTTACTTTAATCGAAAGCTAATACTTGTCTTGTAGTCTTGTTTAAATTAGATCGAAAACTGATTACAACTTTTTCAATAATCTTTAATAGCGCGTATTTACTTGACTATTTTTTCGTCTTATTACGTTGTATTACTTGTCGATGTAATTGAAGTCGCTTTTTTTTCGTTTGCGAGCAAACACAATTATTTTAAAAGAATACTTGGGGTGTGATCTACAATCGATACCGAAGCCAAAAATATAGTTTTTAGAATTTTTGTCTGTTTGTCTGTATGTATGTCCGGGATAAACTCAAAAAGTACTGCATGGATTTACTTCAAGTTTGGCACGAATATTGTTAAGAAGTCGGGTCAGAACATAGGCTATATATTATCACGCTATCACCTACGGGGAACGAGCAGTGAACCTTTATTTCTTCAAATGTATGTCCGGGATAAACTCAAAAAGTACTGTATGGATTTACTTCAAATTTGGCACGAATATTATTAAGAAGTCGGGTCAGAACATAGGCTACATATTATCACGCTATCACCTACGGGGAACGAGCAGTGAACGCACGCAGACGAAGTCGCGGGCAGCAGCTAGTCTTCTAAATAAAACAAAATATTCATTGACACAAGGTTTATAATTTGATATGTTGGTAATTAATAGTAAAATTAGTTAGTTAGCAACAATTTACTAATACTAAATGCCCGTTTATTCCTTTATTAAAATAACTTAGATTACCTAGTTCAAATCACATCATCATCACATCACATCAGCCTATCGCAGTCCACTGCTGGACATAGGCCTCCCCATTACCCAAGTTCGCGCCAGACATCCCGGTTTTCCGCAATCCTCATCCAGCCGACGCCGACAATCTTACGTAGATCGTCGGTCCAACGGGCCGGAGGACGTCCCACACTGTGTTTGCGGTCTCCACTCCAGGACACGTCTGCTCCAGCGGCCATCGGTCCTGCGACACAAGTGACCAGCCCACTGCCACTTCAACTTGCTAATTCTGTGGGCTATGTCAGTTACTTTCGTTCTCTCGCGGATAGCCTCATTTCTGATTATATATTTGAGAGAAACCCCAAGCATAGCCCGTTCCATTGCACGTTGAGCGACTTTTAACTTGTGGACCAGTCTCTTCGCACACAGGCAGGACGCATAGTTCGAAGACTTTTGTTTTCAAGGATTGCGGAATCTTCGAAGTGAAGACTCGGCGAAGCCTGCCAAATGCCGCCCAGCCCAACTGGATCCTCCTATCGGCCTCCTTCTCGAACTTGTTGCTGGCCTAGGTAAGCACAATCCTGAACAAATTCGAGAAGGGTACCATCGACCGATATCGGTCTCGGTATGACTTGGTTGTTAAACATAACTTTCGTTTTTTCCAAGTTCATACCGAGACCGACTCGTCGGTAGGACTCGTTTAGGACGGACAGCATCCGTCCTAGCTCATCCAACGTCTCCGCAAAGATGATGATATCGTCGGCAAAACGAAGGTGAGAGATGTACTCGCCGTTGACGTTGATGCCTCGTTCCCCCCAATCCAAGGTCGTAAAGACATCCTCCAGCGCAGTGGTAAACAGTTTCAGTAATATTACATCTCTCTTTCTTACCCCACGCCGGAGGAAAATGGGCCTTGTTTTCTGGTCTTGAATATGAACGGTCATCGTCGCCGCGTCGTACATACATCTCACTACCTCGATATATCGCCAGTCGATATGACATCTCTGCAGAGAGTCCAGCCGGGCTAGCATGCGTACAACGAGATAATCTCTTGACGAGAGAGATAGATAATGTCTACATCGAGTATTTTCTCGATCACCTTAGCATGCGCAATACGAGAGACATAATTCTCTTCCGAAGACTTGTCGAGTAGAGAAACTCGTGCTGCCCTTACAAAAAAATAAACAATATTTTTACAATGCAACAATGATAAATTCTAAATTTTCACTACTTTTAATCTACATTGGCCGCGTTCTATTAAGCGTCCACATCGTGTTATCTCTTCAATTGTCGTGACGAGAAGAGTATCACGTGCACGCATGCTAGCTACTGTAGACATAAAGAGATAATACGAGAAAAGGGGTAGACAAACTTTTGTCTTGGCGCGCATGCTAGCCCGGCAGGACAGCCCAGGTTTCGACAGAGTCGAAGGCTTTCTCGTAGTCCACAAATGCCATACACAGCGGCTCATTATATTCTTCTGTCTTTTGTATAATCTGCCGAACAGTATGGATGTGGTCTATGGTGCTGCAGCCATTTTGAAATCCAGCCTGCTCCGGTGGTTGTAAGTTTCGTTAACGTTAATTCGTAACGACCCTCGAAAACAGCTTATAGACGTGGCTCAGAAGTGAGATCGGTCTGTAATTCTTTAACAGAGACTTGTCGCCTCTCTTAAAGAACTGTACCACCACACTAGTGGACCACGCCTCCGGCGTGGTACCTCGGTGGATGACGGCGTTAAAGAGTCTCGCCAAGGGTTTTAGGGCAGATCGCCCTGCGGCTTTAAGTACCTCAGTTGTAACTCCGTCATCCCCCGGGGCCCTCCCGTTTTTAAGCTGCCCGAGCACCGCACTAGTCTCGTCTACTTCAAAGTCTGGGATACACTCCGAATAATGGTGCGACAATGGTGCACTAATTGGTTTACTAATCATCAAATAATATTCTAATTAACTCGCGCGCGCGTAATTTGAATGAAATGGCGCGTAACTTTTTCTATTTGTATTTGTTTTTTATTTATTTTACTAAAACCGAAAATACCGAATATCCCGGTTTTTGTGAAATGAATACCGGTATTAATTAGACCTAAATTTGGCCCGGTATTCCGGTATTTTCGAAATTCGGTATCCCGGTTTGCGACCCCTAATCGCAAGCGCGTTGTCGACCCTAACTCCAATCCCTCCCAGAAGCTCTAGTCACCTTACTCATCAACAGGAACACAAAACTGGTTGAAACCAGTATTATTTAGCTGTGATCTTCTGTAAGATCGAGGTACTTCCCCAGTAGGGCTGCTGCAGATTTTGAGCAGGATATTTCCTGCTGTACCTTACCTCAGATAAATATCTAAATGGTTAACATGTTTTATTTTCAAGATAGTGGTACTAACGGTTAACGGTTTTGTCTAAAACCATTATAAATGAGTTTTAGCGTAGTGTTTTATTTACCGTTCAATCCTCAAAGAAGGACCATAAAACCAGGGTCGATTTTATGGGACCATGGGTTTGTTGTTTGAGGATAGGAATCCTTTGAAAGATTTTTTTTCGTATTATGATCCGAAATCATAATTTGTTTATATTTCAATGTCAAGCACACAATAAAAACAAAACTAGAAAAATACGGAAAAAGGCTTACTGTCAATCTATTTATGCGACGTCAAATTTAAAACGACAGAGATTAAAGTATTACGAAGCTTTGTAAGCAACGAAGTCTTGATATTTGCTGATCATTTAAATCGACAACTTGAATGTCTAAAGGTCTAACAGATTAGGTTAGACGATAATGTTTGGTTTAGATGTTCTTTGTCTATGGTATATCGACGCTGTTTTTTAATTTTTTTACGATAGAAACATAATGCCAACTTCGTAAACAAAATTAATCTTTTTTTAAATGAACTGATTTAGAACTGTAACGCTCCACTATCAACACCATGTGTCTCCAAGAGCTCTAACTACCTTAGTCAAATAGGAACACAACACTACTTCCCTGCTGAAAATTCCAAATAAAAAACGATGATTTGTTTAGGAAGTTATTGTAAACTATTGTATGTTTGAAACAGGGATTTCAAAATTTTCATACAATTTTTATCTGGATCCAGATAACCCAAGAATTATCAGCAGGGTTGAGAGCAGTATAAAACGAACGAACGTGTTCATAAATTAAAACATTTATGTACCAGCTAGTTAGAGGTCGCTCAGTTGAAACGTTACTTTTGGGAACCGTAATTAAATGCAAACACATCTATACTTATTATAAAAAGAAGTCCCCCGGCCGCGTCTTTCTGTCCTCCTGTCTGTCTGTCTGAACGCGATAAACTCGAAAACTACTGAACAGATTTTTACACGGTTTTCAACAATAGAAAGAGTGATTCTTGAGGAAGGTTTAGGTATATAATTTACTATTCTTTTATGTAAATTAGCAGAAATACGGCGATAAATGTTGAAGAGGTCGCAAAATATCTCGCCAACGGGGACCTTTCCTCGCGAACGCCGCGTAAACTAGCAAAGATATAGTTAAGTAATGTACTAGCGAATTCAAAATCTATAAAAATGCTACAAAAAAGTTCGCGACAGCATATCTCTATCTCTTACGGTTGACTTACAATAACCACTTTTATGTTCAAATTTGTAATTAAAAACATTACGTTATTTTCAAAGCTATTTTCTTTAGTTCAGTATTAATCCTTATCCAAATAAATATGTTAGTTAGCTTAAGAATTTAATGCAGATTAAAATTGCCCTTTACACTATATCAATCAGATGAATAGTTTTTGAGATATCGTCGTTAGAAGTAATTATTAAAAATAATAATTAATGCGCAACGAAGTGGGCACGGGTCGGCTAGTACTTAATAAAGGGGTCTTAAATTCAACATTAAATATTATTTAATCGCGCGCTAATGTTGTTGTATTCAGAATATTTTTTGCTTTAATTAAATTTAAATTAAACATTATTTCGCTATTTAGGAATAAGATACGATAAATTATTGTTGTTTAAGCAAAATTTTAATTAAAATCTTAAGAGTGAATTTACATAATCAAATTTTATTTAAAATACAAGTATGAAAACTTAGCATAGTATATAAGTTTATTAAATCAAAGCTACATCTACGGCCACATTGAGACAGACCACAGCAAGAAACATATTGCGCAAAAATTGGAGCAGAAACTGCGGAAGTACCTATCTCAACTTTACAGAAAATCACAGCTAAATAATACTGCTCTAAAGGAGTGTTGTATTACTGTGCTGAGTAATGTAACCAGAGCTTTTGGGTAAGGTTGGGGGTAGGCTCGACAATTCGTTTGCAATACACTATGAACTAATAAAATATATTGACAAGAAAACTTACAATTAGGCAAATTGCTTATACTCGTATTGAGTTGTGGAAAAAGTTTCTATTTTAATGACAATTATTATTATACAATAGATTCGGTTAATAATTGTGTTTGCACGCAAACGAAAAAAAAATACTGACTTAAATATTACAAGTAATACTAGGTAATTGTTGAGGACCGAGGGTTTCTTCAAATTAAAACTTCAGAGTCCTCCGTATTTTTTTTTTCTTTATTTTCTTCCTTATTTACTTATTTCTTCCTTGTTTCTTGTTCTTGAGTCGGCGAATGTTCGGTAGAGAGTGGTTTGCTGTAGCTGGGACCCGCTCTTTTATAGAGAGTCCCCACCTCGGTAACAGCCCGAGTTTGAGAGGGGTGACCAATCACGTTTGAGAGAGAGCGAGCAACCAATGGCGGTTAGTTTCTGTTTGGCGCCAACCTTCCGCCGGCCAATGGCGGCAGGTATTGGTCACGTGACGTTGCGTAGACCAATCACTGCCCGCCTCGTTTGCCCGCCAACGAGAGCGACCAATTGCCGCTCGCACGCGTGGAAGACGCGTACCACTATATGTTGCTCTCTCTCTCGCACCTAGTGCCACCTCCTGCTCTCTCTCTCTAACCGTACATTCGCCTCACTCTTACAATTTTATTGTAGCGTTTACATCGTAACTAGTTCACATAGTAGGCTTACTTGCTAGATATAATCTTTCCTTAAATCTATTATTATACCTTACATACTAAGCTCTTTATTTACATTACAATTTTTATATTTACATATTCAAATCATGTTTGACGTAAGCCGTCCGTAACATCCTCCCCCCGGCGTAGACTCTTCGCAGCCTCTCCCCTCAGCAGGACGGCGATCTTCGTCGTAGGCCTCCGGAACACACCTCCTCTGGTTCGCACGTCGGCCGCTCTGACGACGCCGTCTGGTCCCGGATGCACTCGTTCGACGACCCCCCTGGGCCATGTGTTGCGTGGGAGCGCGCCGTCGATGATGATGACGACGTCGCCCTTCTGCAGCTGCGGTCCCTCCGTCCTGGCTTGTCCCCTGGGTATGAGCGTCGGCAGGTACTCCTTGAGCCACCGCTGCCAGAACTGGTCCGCCATCGCTTGTGATCGCCGCCATGTGCTGCGATCCGCTTCGGTGCACGGCCCTGTTCTTGGCAGGCCTGTCGACGACCCCATTAAGAAGTGGTTGGGAGTCAAGGCTTCGTCTTCCTCGTGGTCCACTGGAACGTGTGTCAACGGCCTCGCGTTGACGCTGTACTCTGCTTCAGTGAGGAGTGTTTGCAGCACCTCTTCCTTCGGTGACTTCTCCTTCAGCGTTGTACTAAGTGCGGCTTTTACTGACCGCACCAGTCGTTCCCATGCGCCTCCCATGTGAGGCGCTCCCGGTGGTATGAATCGCCATTCTGTCTCGTACTGTAGACAGTAGTCGCGGAGCTCGGGGATCCATTGCTTGTAGCAGTCGCGTAGCTCGACGTCGGCTCCTCGGAAGTTTGTAGCGTTGTCGGAGTAGATCACTCGCGGCCATCCTCTTCTGGCGGCCATCCGAGCTCCAATAACCGCCGCCTGAAGTTCGAGCCGCGGTATCGTTTGCAGCTTCAACGGCGCCACCTTTGCCTTCCCCATGACGTGCGCTACTTCTGTGGTGCCATCCTCGTGACGGATCCTCCAATAGGCTGTCGTTGCAAAGGCTTGTTCACTGGCGTCGTTGAACACGTGAAGTTGTATTTCCGACCCTGGTGCTATCTTCATACTGTAGCACCGCGGCAGGGCTAGGGCGGAGATGTCGTCTAAGCCGGCGACCCACTGCTGGAACTCTTCAGCTTCGTCGCTCGGGAGCTCTTCATCCCAGTCCACCTTCTTTAGCCACAGCTTCTGTAAGATTATCTTTCCTACGATGGTGTACTGGCTGATCAGTCCTAGCGGATCGTATATCGACATGACGGCGCTCAGTGCCTCCCTCTTTGTCGGCACTCTGTGCTGAGTCTTGACGGCTTCCGGGACTCTCTTGATGTCTGTATTGAAGCCGACCGTGTCATCTCTCGGGTTCCATCTGAGCCCGAGAGTCTTCTCCATTTGATGCGCCGTCAGTTGCACGTCCGCGTTCCTCGATCGCTTCGCCTCCGGTATATTCTCGAGCACCTTTGTGCTGTTTGAGTTCCAGCTCCGGAGATTGAAGCTTGCCCTTTCGTGGATTTTCATGACATCTCTTATTGTTTCGACCGCCTTGTTCACGTCGTCGAAGCTGTCCAGGTAGTCGTCCATATAGTGTCTCTCTTTGATGGCTTGCGCTGGCTCGGGGTACTCGCGTTCGTATTCACTAGCGTTGTAGTTCCTCACGCTGTGAGCGAGAAACGGAGAACATGACGCGCCGAAGATCATCGATGTCATCTTGTATGCGCGAGGTTTCTCTTCGGGTCTGTCTCGCCACAGAAACATCTGTGCCGGCTGGTCTTCGGGGCGGATCTTCACACGCAGAAACATTTCTTCTATGTCTGCCGTTACCGCGATCTTCTTTTCGCGGAAGCCGAATAATATGCCGGTCAGTGATGCTAGCAAGTCCGGACCCTCTAGTAGACAGTCGTTTAAGCTTACGCCGTCCACTCTAGCCGCTGCGTCGAACACCATTCGTACCCGCTCTGGCTTGTTTATGTTGACGACGGCGAAGTGTGGCAGGTACCATTTGACGCTGCTTCCTTGTTCGCTACCGTCGCATTCCTCTGCGTAGCCCTTGGCGATGAGATTCGCTACTTGCAGCCCGTATTCCCTTTTGAATACGGGTTCTTTGTTCATTTTCTTCTCGAGCGTGCGCAGCCTCTTGAGCGCGTACTCGTAGCTGTCGGGTAGCTCTGGGTTGTCCGTCTTCCATGGCAACCCGACCTCGAACTGATTTCCCTTGCGTTTGATTGTCTCCTTAAGTATCCGTTCCGCTCTCTGGTTCTTCTCGCTGACTCGGGTTTTTAGAGTTATTCCTAGCGAGTCAATGTCGAAGTGTCGCTCGACGAGTCTATGTAGTTGTGCGTCGCTAGCTGGCGTGTAGATGTGAAGCACTGATTCTTCATTCTTCATTAGAATTCTTCCGGGCACTGAACCGTGGAGTACCCATCCCAGCATGGTTCGTGATGCTGCTGGTTCGTTGCGTTTACCGGCGCGTAGCTGTCTCGACACAATGAGATGCCAGTTGTCGGCACCGATCAACAATCGAGGCCTGACCTTCTCGCTGACGATGTGTCCCACAACGCCTCGTAGATGCTTGTATCGACTCAGGTTGTCCGGTACTTGCTGCTGACATAGCTGCAGCTCTTTCACTGTTCTTGCTGTGATTTCGTGCTTCGTATCTTCGTTGACGCCTTGGATATGAATTTGTACCGTAGCGCTGCTTACTCGTCGATCTTCGTTTATTCCTTTGAGGTTGAGCGGCTTCTTCGGACCTTCTTCGACGATCTCATTTGCCAGGTCTTCGTCGATGAGCGTCACTGTTGACCCTTCGTCGAGGAGGGCGTCCGTGATGACCTCCCCCCGTGGACCGCTTAGTTTCACCTTGCAGGTCTTTAATAAAACGGTCCCTGGCGTTGACCTGGTGGCGACGTTCATGACGGTCGCCGGTGTGCTCTGTTCTGCACACGGTTCTTCTTCCCTTGGAAGTTCCTCATTCTTCTTATGTAGAATGGCATGGTGAGGCATCTTGCATCCGTCTACGCCGCATGGTTTCGCCTTGCATGAGGCTCGGCTGTGCTTCCGCTTCATGCATTTGAAGCATAGCCTCTGCTCCTTAGCCCACTTCCACACTTCATTTGTGGTGAGCCTTTTCAGTTGCGGACACGACGGGGTATGGTGACTCGTTGACTGACACCGGTAGCACGTGATTGACTGCTCTTCATGCGTTGCTTCACTGGTAGCGAAAACCTTTTCTTTCGCCACGGTCCTCTTCGCCATTGGTCGCTCCCTTCTGAGAGACCCTGAAGCGCCGTTTCTTCCAGTGTGCGTGAAGCGTAGCAGCTTGTCTGCTTCCGCCATCAAAAACTCAGCGAGCACCGTCATCTCGTTGTCCTGTGCGATTCTCTCTTCGTTCATCGCCGCGTGTTCCGCCCATTTGCTCACAAGGTGTGGGCTAAGCTTCTCCATGACGTCGCGTACTAGTAGAGGATTCTGGAGATAACCTCGTTTGTCTACGCTCTTCATTGTGTAGACGATGTTCTGTAGTTTCACGGCCAACACGTTCAGTTCCCCGCTGGAGCTGTCGACCCTTGGAAGTCTCTTCAAGTCTTCCAGAGCTTTGTTGATGACGTACTCGGGCCGGCCATACTTCATTTCAAGTGTCTTCATGATGAGGTCCGGGTGCGTCGCCGTGTACAGCTGAGAGATCACTATCTCTCTGGCTTCCCCTCGGAGGCTATTTCTTAGTCGTAGAAGGTTCTCTGTTGCGCTGAACTTGTACAGCCGCGTCGAATCTTCCATAGCCGCCTTGAATGGAAGCCACTCCATGATGCTACCGTCGAATGGCGGGAGGTCTGTCGTCTGTCGCGGCGGCGGTCTGGAATGGATCATCTTCTCTAGCACGTTTGCTAGTTGTTCGATGCCTTTCCCTCTTTGTTGCGTCCGCTCCTCCCCCCGTACTTCAATTGCGGGTGGAGGTTGTACGTTTGATTCCCGTGGCTGATTGGTAGCTTGACTTCTGTCGATCCATTCGCAGACTCTTTCATTTTCGTCAACGCTCGCTGCTTCATCCGCTTCTATGGCTGAGATGTCCGCTTCTAATCGCTTCTTGATTAGGTTTTCTTGCATATTCAGGCGCCTCTCTTGAATCTCCGCTAGTTGCTTCGCGGCTTCATACTCGGCCACTCTGATGCGAGCTACAGCGCTGCTCGTCGACCGTCGAGACCGCACTGTTCCTGTAGGCGATGGAGGCCTGTGCGACTGTGTTGTCTCCGTCCGTAGTGATGTCGACGCTTGAGCGATGTCTTCTTCTAGCGGGGCGAGGGGTGCCGGCGGTGCCATAGGGATTCGTACCGGTGATCTTTCAATCGTTCTTCCGATCGGTATCGTTCCTACGGCCGTCGATGGTGATCTTGGCGGTTCTTCATGGATTCGGTGAAACGTGGATGAACTTGCTTGTAAGGCGCGTTCCGATTCGCCGAGTCCTGATTCCGACCTGTTCTTGCGGCTTCTCGTACTATGGGCCATGGCGTTGATTTTTCTGTCTTCTAATTGGAAATTCCCACGTTGGCTTCGTGCTTCGACTTCCAATAAGAATTTTTCCCGCCGATATGTCTTCCGGATTCCAATTGGAATTTCTTCGGAATTCCAATTAGGCAGAATTCTTCAATGAAAAATCCCGCGATGAATTTCTTCTGAATTCCTTGTAGAAATTTCCCACGCTGGTTTTCTTTCTTCTGGATCCGGCTTCTCGAAGGACCACGCAATGTTGAGGACCGAGGGTTTCTTCAAATTAAAACTTCAGAGTCCTCCGTATTTTTTTTTTTCTTTATTTTCTTCCTTATTTACTTATTTCTTCCTTGTTTCTTGTTCTTGAGTCGGCGAATGTTCGGTAGAGAGTGGTTTGCTGTAGCTGGGACCCGCTCTTTTATAGAGAGTCCCCACCTCGGTAACAGCCGCGAGTTTGAGAGGGGTGACCAATCACGTTTGAGAGAGAGCGAGCAACCAATGGCGGTTAGTTTCTGTTTGGCGCCAACCTTCCGCCGGCCAATGGCGGCAGGTATTGGTCACGTGACGTTGCGTAGACCAATCACTGCCCGCCTCGTTTGCCCGCCAACGAGAGCGACCAATTGCCGCTCGCACGCGTGGAAGACGCGTACCACTATATGTTGCTCTCTCTCTCGCACCTAGTGCCACCTCCTGCTCTCTCTCTCTAACCGTACATTCGCCTCACTCTTACAATTTTATTGTAGCGTTTACATCGTAACTAGTTCACATAGTAGGCTTACTTGCTAGATATAATCTTTCCTTAAATCTATTATTATACCTTACATACTAAGCTCTTTATTTACATTACAATTTTTATATTTACATATTCAAATCATGTTTGACGTAAGCCGTCCGTAACAGTAATGGTAGAGCACAGCAGGAAAATTACTGCTTAAAATATGGAGCAGCCCGACTGGGGAAGTACCTCGACTTTACAGACGATAACAGCTAAATAATAAAGCTGTCTGCAGTATTGTGTTCCTGTTGGTGAGTAAGGTGACCAGAGATCCTGGGGGAAATTGGAAATAGTGTCGACGACGCGCTTGCGATGCTTCTGGTGTTGCAGACGTCTATAAGCTACGGTAATCGCTTACCATCAGGTGAGCCGTACGATTGTTTGCCGACCAACTTATACTTATTTAAAAAAATACGCCGTTGGTATCAAGAAAATATTCAAATAAATACTCATTATGAGAGAAAACACAAAAAGTATTCTTTTCATCTCAAACTTTAAACCATATGATACGCAACACCATCCGATTAAAAAAAAATATCGAAATCGGTCTAGCCCATAAAAAGGTCGGAGGTAACACAGATAAAAAGGTACAGTCCAATTGAGAACCTCCTCCTTTTTTGAAGTCATTTTAAAAGTCATTTTTCAGCTCTAACTAACAGATAGAACGCTGAGTTATGTTTCCAAATATACTGCCCAGTCTACATATGAATATAGTTTTTATATATGTGTATTAAGACGTTTAAGCTTTGTTTAAAGTCATCCTTTTTTTGGACAGAATTCACAATACGTCGTTTCTCAAAAATTCAGAACATTTAAAAATATACCTACATTAACATATTAATGTAGTTATTATAATTTACTAGTACGAATAATATTATTTGTTGTATAGTAATATTTGTTGCGCAAAATGTTAGACCAACAACGGCAGCTTTGTTAAATTGTTAACATTTAAATTAGGTATAATAATTAGTGTCTTAAGCATTCGTTAATTAATTCTCGTATTAATAAATCAAAAATAAATGTAAAAAAAAACATAATACCAAGTCTAAGATTATTGTTTATTTTTTATATACTTATCTATATATTTCTTGCGAATAAGAAAAAAAAAACTTGGTAATTAAAAAATTTATGGCGCTACTAGGTATATAATTATATACCTTAACTCATAATATTTAGGTCTATCCATTGGTTATCTCAGTTCATATCGTCTATATATAACTAACTTTCAGATATAATTTATCAGCAGGAGGTTGTTGAAAGTCAACTATTAAACTACAACTTTTGGATACAAAAATTACAAACAGAAATATCTGACAAATAAAGTGAACTCTGACGACGAAACATAATAGTATATCATAAACTTTTATCCATTTGATACTATTATTCGTTAGATATCTCTAGCTACCGGGAAAACTGGTCCTAAATATTGAAAATTTCCAAAACTTTGTGGCTACAGCGTACGGAACAAAGGCAGCAAGTTTGAATGACTATATGGCACGATTTGCCACGATGGCCTGTTCCGAATATACCTACAAACACACGAGCTAACAATGAAGGCCGGCTCAAATCAAAACGCGAACAAAAAGCTTCCTCTCGGTTACCTGAAACAAAGGAGAACACGGTTATTCATGATGCTGATCTTTGAACACAATGTTGATGAAAATGACTTTAAATTATGTTAATAATGAACTCACTAAAATTATTTAAAACGGGACATTTTCGAGATTGAAGAAAACTGAGTCTCGTGAACAAGACATTCGTAGATAACGTCAAAATATCGAGCTCCGCAAAATGAAAATAAAAATCATAATCAATACCCCGCTGTAAATAATTTTATACTCTATGTCTATACGCTACATTAAAAAAACATGTTAATTTAAAATCTAATAATTAAATTGTCTATGATAATAAAATAACCAATTTAGTTATTGTCAAGATGTACTTTTCAATGAGTATACTATAAATAAATAAATAAATATCTACACAATACACACACGGTCGTCTGTTCCTAAAGTAAGCAACTTAATGCTTGTGGTATAGGTAACAGCCGACTGGTCTACTGTTGATAGATTGGTCTACTGTTGATATATATTCATCAAAATTAAGAATAAAAAGTCCAAAATCAAAGTTCAAAGGTCCAAATTCTTATATCACCTATTGATGTGAAAAATATTGACAACTATTACTGGAATTCCACGCTACTGAAAGCATGCTAAAATTCATGTTTTAGTCAGTTATTAATTATCCATAGCCAATTTCGTGACGACTTCAGAATTTTTCACTAAGCAAATAAGCAGTCGCCATATTGTAACAAAAGTCTACCTGGGTCTTACCACTGTATTTACAGAATGTTTCCTTTCTTAATACCTCTAATTTCCCAAATGTTTCATGGAGATTACCAGCTCCAGCATAATGCGAACACGTTTTATTCCGACGTGAGTATCATACAGAGCTGATGCGGAGTTTGAGACATTAACTTGCCAATTAACTATCTTATCTTTCAGTTCCCAACCGTCGTGTTAGCAACGTCCTCGCGTAAGCATTCTTTATCCATTCAACCAATACAAAGTTTCAGAAAAATTATTATCGATGTTGTTTTTATCGGAGGAAGAATCCATAATAGTAGGAATTGTAGAAAGTGAAAGAATGTTAATATTTCTAATATTGGTGATAACCATAAAACACAACAATCGCATACCCTTTATTAGTAGACAGTTATTCGAAGTCACCCCTAACTACCGTTTAGGGGTACTACTAATTAATGATGAAGCGACCATTCAGACTATATAATCCCACAGCTGGACTCTGGCGTGTTTCTCCGTGTAGGAGAACGTTATTAGATACTGATAACTTAAACAAAAACGTGATCATGATATGTAAGTTTAATTATTACAGTTCTGTAATTGTATTAAAATCTTATCTTCTATACTAATAAATAGAGAGCTGATTTTTTTTGTTACGTTATACTGCGAAAACTACTGAACCGTGCGTGTTTCGGAGAAGGTTTTAGTATGTGATATGTTGGACTGTTGGTGTTTACTTATCGTGTAAAAAAATATGGATGGACAGAGGTCACTAGTTTAAGATAAATAAAAAATAATATAAAATATATATAACAGATTTTAGAAAAAAAATTCAAAACTTTTATAAAAAAACATTGAAAAGACGCACGTCAAAAGGTCAAAACAATCTAAATGGTTTGCAAAAAACACTTTAAAATATGTACGTAATACGAACAGCACGAAGATAGTTTATTGAACCTAGTTTATAAAAAACTGAACTAAATTTACTACCAGATCTGTTTGTAAATGAAACCCAAGCGTAAAAAATTTGATACTTTACTTTCAAATCGTAAAAGAACACTTAATTATGTAACTTTAACAGCAAATAAAACCTTATTTTAGATCACAAAACAAAAAGTAAAAAAAATACCGTTGAATGGGCTTCCAACAAAAAAAAAAATGAAATTTTATTACATATTTACTAAAAACCAACAAAATAACTGTAAAGATGATCATAAAAACTTGATAGAATTATAAAAAAAGCATCGAGATGGGTGGTCAACTGGTCACCGTTTCATTCCATTGAAACTAAAATTTGTAACGGTTACTCAACAATTGAAAGACTTTTTCAGAATCTCACAGTAAAAGAACACTGAATTTGATAACGCTTACGCCAGAAGCGTAAATTATTTATAATAATATTTTATTAATGTATTAATAATATTAATATATATGATATTTTATATGGTATTATGTATACTAATACAATGGACGGGTTTATTTATTCGCTAACTAATTTGAATGTGCAAATATTAGGTACTCATTACTGGTGTGTAAAAAATAACTTCTTACGTTTGAAAGCCTACGCTTCAGCCTGTAATATCCCACTGCTGGGCATAGGCCTCTTTCCCCACGAAGGAGAAGAATCAGAGCTTAATCCACCACGCTGCTCCAATGCGGGTTGGCGGACATATTCCCTACTGTGAGTAACTACCGCTATCAGGTGTAACAAGATAACTACCGGGTCCGACGACGGCTTAACGTGCTCTCCGAGTTGGAGAGACCCTCAAGGATTGCACAAACACCCAGACCACGGCAAACATCTGTATGTCCAATACAAATGTTTGTCATGTACGGGTATCAAACCCGCAACCGCAAGCGCAACAGCCAGAAACTAGTGCTGTGACCGTTGCGCTAACGCGTTGTTTGAAAGCCTATTTATGAAGATATGCCTACAACTAGCCTGTATTGGTATAATATACCTAGGGTAAAACCGTAATAAGTTTGGGAGGCACATTTAACAAAACGTGGATGTGGGTATAACCATGCGGATCATCTAGTTTATACTAGTTCATTGTGTGCAGTCCTCAACTTCCCATAGAGCATTTTGAAATGCCTCTATAGGTTTAAAGTTTTAAGCAATAATATCCATTTACCTAAATCAACACATGAAGAGTACTTTAGGTCTTGCTGAATAATGAAAGACTATGTCTGCTTAAGTCATGTCTAGTGCTTAGTCAAGGCATATACTGTCTAAGGTTGCCACTTCTAGCGTTCATTATATCAAATCAAAATCAAGATTATCTTTATTCGTGTAGACTTTGAAAACACTTAAATTAATTTAATTAGGCATACTAAATTTTTGTCATTAATAATAATATAGTTATTATGAATCTGCCACCGAATGACAACGTAGACTCTACTTTGAAGAATCGACATTAAATAGGCCTTAAGCCTAACCTTAAACTCTTTTTATTCGAATATTTATTGGTAATAATTACGTATCGTATTTGTTATTGTACATTTATGTTATTATGAAATAATTTTATTTTTATTTAACTTTTTTATAAGGGGGTTGCGGTAAGTAATCAACGTCTGTAAGTTTTTGACGGAATTTTTAAATCATTTTCTACCTCCTGTAAATTCTTTAAAATTTCAGAAAAAGGACTACTACTGTGTTTTACGTAAGGCTTTACTTAGTAGGTATATATAGAACAGTAAGGAGTTAAGTATCTCCGAAAAATGTTTCAAGTACTTACCTATTGAATTTGTTATTACAAATCTAGTATTAATTGCAATGTAATAAATTCATATTTCTCAACATGAAATGTTTCACAGTCACGTTAATGGTTTGAGTAAACCTTAACACATGGCAGCCCTAACCACACCTGCGATCACGTGATCGCAATTACTAAACTCTCCACTGGCACGCCATCTTGACGACTAGCTCGCGTGAGACAGGACAACCTCGATTACAATCCGGAGAACTACCGTAAACACACATGTTATAACTTTTGAACTGAATCAAAAGTAGTCTCAATCCGATGTAATATTCGTTATCAGAAAAATAAAACACAAAACAGTTGAAATTGCAAATTACGTTGGTGTAAGGAAGTAGCAAAATTTCTAATCATTAGTGAAGAGGGGTGTAAGTGACTAGCAAAATCTCTAATCATTAGTGAAGAAATTTATCTATTTACCTAATTAGTAACAATAGATTTAAAAGATTGTTGAAACACACAATAATATTAAGTAAAATTTATGTTGATTGAACAATATTTTTTTATCGAAAAGACCTCTGTCAGAACAATCTAATAGACTTATCACTTCACCCTATCGCTGTCCACTGTTGGACATAGGACTCCCCAAGTTCACGCCAAAAATGGCGCGAACTCGTGTGTTTTGCCCATAGTCACCACACTGGGCAGGCGGGTTGGTGACCGCAGGGTTGGCTTTGTCGCATCGAAGACGCTGCTGCCCGTCTTCGGCCTGTGTATTTGAAAGCCAGCAATTTGATGGCTATCCCGCCATCGCATCGGTCGGCTTTTTAAGTTCCAAGGTGGTAGTGGAACAGCGTTCCACTTCACCTTGGAACTTCTCATCCCTTAATCACCCTCTTACAACACCCATGGGAAGAGAGGGGTGTCTATATTATTTATTGCCGTAACCACACAGCAGACTAGACTTATGACGCAACGTAATAAGCCCCCAAAAACCATTACTGTGTTTAAAAGCAAATAACCCTCAGATTTCATGTTCGAATCGCATAAACGCTGTTTGAGATAGCAGCGGATACGGGCAGGTCATTATCGCGACATTAGGCATAGCGTGAAGAACGCAGTCCTGACGCTAGGCGTGTCGCGGTCGCATGCGACGATCAATTGTTGCAGATCATGCGACGGCGGCACGCGAACCGGGGAAAGCGTCGACACGCACAGACATACTTAAAACTATTTCGTGATGGATGTCTACCTACATGTATATTGTATGATTCATTTAGATAGAGCTGAATATGTGTCTTTGTTGTACATGATTCGTTTATAAGATTTACATTAAGTTGACTAAATTTCCAACTTTGTAAATTTGAAATTTACGTTTGCAAATAATAAGGTGTTGTATTTTTTTTGTCAAAAACAAGTAGAGTTAATGTGGCAAAGTGCGCCTACCGGGCAAGTGCACCTACCACAAATATCTCGAAAACTACCGATTGGATACTAGTAGTGACACTATATATCGATGCTACAAACTAAATCATAGTTCTTGGTGAAAGTCACAGATGGCTCTAGTCATGTGAGTTTGAGATACGCGCCATTTTATTTTCACTGATATTCAAAGTGGTGAGGAGAGATGACTATGGGTTGATCATCTTCGTAAATCTCAAGAAATCTAGTTTTTACCAATACACGAGTGAGGTAAATGCACAATTTAAATATTTTTCTTTAAGTTTCTGACTATATCTCACTCCTATCTAGTAAAATTTATATATTTTTTTGCAGTTAAATATTCTAACTTAAAATTTATATAGTTGGGGAAGTGCGCCATACTGACTTCTTATATGGCGCACTTCGCCGCAATCCAGAGGTTACAAACTGTTTAAAATGTGTCTTTGTTACAAGTCTTTATTTAACTTGCAATGTTTCTTTGCTTGTTTGTATGGTCGGGTCAAATCTTGCAAATGAATTTGAAAAAGAAATCTTGAATGAACACGTTGGTCCATTTATGGTCAATTTGGGTGAGAATGCTATTTTTATGCATGACAATGCCCGACCTCATACAGATTGGATTGTGAGTGACTACCTTCAAGAGATGAACATTACTCGTATGGATAGTGGCCAGCACGCAGCCCAGATGTCAATCCGATCGAGCATGCTTGGGACTAGCTAGGGAGATGCGTAAAACAATTACGCTTCGTGAGCTCAAAATTGCTCTCACAGAGGAATGGGAGAATATTCCCCAAAATCGTACAAAAACTTGGTGTACAGCATGCCAAACTGGGTAAACGCAGTAATGGAAGCACGAGGAGGCAATACGAAATATTAAAATTCAAGAAAATCGTAATGTTGTTCAAAAATGTCATGTTTCCTATTTTTGTTTTAAGGCGAGAAAATAAATATTACACTTAATAACTAATTTCAATGACTAACTTCTTATTTCAGTCCGTTTATAATACCAAATATTTAAGTAGTTCCATTTACGATGGGAATACCATGGGGTATTCCCATCGTAAATAAAAGAAAAAATATACTTGACACTCGATTATCAATATTTGGAAAAAAGGTTCATAGCCTCTGACTTAAGATTGTATGGCGCATTTAGCCGAAATTTGGTTTTAAATACATAGATTCTTCTAGAATGTGGCTATGAAAAAAAAGTAAATATTATTCGTTTTGTTGCTTGTTTTCTTATAATAATATAAGGCTGTTTTTATTCTAATGCTATAATATTACGTTTTATTAATACAAGGCGCACTTACCCGATTTGTCGGCAAAGTAGCCTGGTCAGACTGTTTTCAAATTTTATGCTAAAATTCATTAATTTGCTGTCAGATTCTAATGACACGACATTGGTTGTTGTTGCAAAACATCACAGATCCTTATGGTACCATGACTTAGTATCACTCGTGAACTTAAACACAAGAAATATTGCACCAAAGTCAACTATGAAAAAAGTATGGCGCACTTTGCCCCCTTGACTCTATTAGAAAAGGAGATGGTTATATTTTGATTCTAAGAGTTATTGTATAGCCGACACATAAAGCAAAAAATACAGCTAATGATCAGGGTTGTCTTATTTATCCAAAAAAAAGGGCTGATGATATACTCGTATAAAAAATATACTGTAGCTATTTTTCTTACTGCAAATGACATCGCATAACCCAGGGGTTCCCAATCTTTTTCAGCCCGCGGCGCACTCACAAATTTAGAATTTTGTCACGGCGCCCTACCCTATTTAGCTATTTGAAAAATATAGGTTCAGTAGAAAGAAATAGGCACATATAAAGATAATAATTAGGTTGAGAGGAGCAAAAATGAAAATGTCTGCTTACAATATGAAATTGATTTTTTTTTATTATAAAAGAATTGAAACAGACAATAACAAGAAAGACTTAAGTCTTAAGAAAAGTAAAGATAAAATACGATATTCACTCAATTAAATCAATGTGACGGGTGAGCTTGGTGAATATTTGTAGTTTCGGATAATACCTAATAGAGAATCGACTCACGGCGGCGCCCCTGTTTAGTTTCTACGGCGCACCAGGGCGCCGCGGCGCACAGTTTGGGAACCCCTGGCATAACCTTTATTTTTTCCACACTTTCAATCCAGCCATGCACATGACTCTTGTGCTGTTGAATATGTATAAAGTTAGAATCATCGGAGTCTTAGCATCAGGTGACCTAGCAAGATGCTGCATCAAAACATACACAAGATAATCCAATACTGACAAAAAATTGTTTTCGATTTTTGCAACTTGTTTGTTTGGACGTCGTATATTATTAAATATTCTTGTTTAAGCCGACCTTCGACACAATTATAATAATCACAATCGGAAGTTACTGTGCACAAATTCATTTCCTTATTTACTGTGGGCCGTATATGTTTGACATTGCAATCAATATATTAATTAAAATAATATTTTGAGACTTGTTTTTCAACAATATTAAAGTTTCCATGTGTTAAGTTGAAAGATTTTATTTCTAAGATCATGGTATTTCTATTACCACAATAAACATTTGATAAACACAATGATGCTTAGTTAAAAAAAAAAAAAAAAAAAAAACTAAAAAACACGCTTTTATAAATGAACCAAACTAAAAAGTAGAGAATCTGAACGTTAGAAAAGTCCAAAGGATAGCGAGAAAAGCCTTGATTATTGTGCCAAGCCGTTAGGATAATTGAATAATTTTAATTATCAAATATTAGTGTATTGTCATTCCTGGGAACAACGCGTGACGTTGGCTTTTTGTTCTTTTTTTTTGTATTTTAAATTAGTCTTTTTGATTTAGTTTTTTTTTTTAAATTAGTTTGCCAAAGAAGTTTCACTTCTGACATGTGTCATAACTGAGGTAGGGCACAGCAGGAAATTTCCTGCTCAAAATTGGAGCAGCCCGACTGGGGTAGTACCTCGACCTTACAGAAGACCACAGCTAAATAATACTGTTTTCAAGCAGTATTGTGTTCCTGTTGGTGAGTAAGGTGACCAGAGCTCCTGGGGCGATTGGGGATAGGGTCGGCAACGCGCTTGCAATGCTTCTGGTGTTGCAGGCGTCTATAGGCTACGGTCTTACCATCAGGTGAGCCGTACGCTTGTTTGCCAACCTAGTTACATAAAAAAAAAATGTGTACTTTGTACGCACGCAATTTTTTTTCCTTTTGGTTGTCTTTCTGACAGTATCTTGGCTACGCAGTGAACAAAATCAATTTTAAATATCTGCCTAAACTGTCTCTTCAAAAATGACTTTCCTATTTTCAAAAGGAATTGTCGATGGCTAGTCGACCAGGGTTATCGTGTATCATGGTATCTGTATACGCCACAAATAAACAATCAAGAAAAGTAATTACCACCTTTGTGTAGCTAGTTAAACGAAGGTCAGGTATTGCAATTATTATTTTTTTATTATTATTTCCAGCCGAGAGGTCTAACCCTGAAGCGGAACGATCTTATTTAAAATTGCTGCTGATCTTGACATATTTTTAATAAATTCATGGAATAACAGTATGTAATACAACTACTTACAAAAGAATCAAGATGTCTGTCTGTGGTTTTGACTTTGACTTAACAATCGTTTTTTTGAAACACAATAAATTTTAATTTAATTATTTTATGCTAGATTTAGTACCTGATACTTTACGACAATATGAGACCCCGCAGACATACAATTGTGAATTGGCCAACTATCGAACAATTAAATTGGGTACTTTTACAATTTAGTTGTACAACTTTGAAATTGTGCGTAATCGGAAGGGAATTTCGATTCTGATGCGATCGGTATCCAATTATTTAGTTGTACAATTTAGTTGGAGAAGATGTGCGGGCTAGCATATGTCACCATACCTATTAGTATACTCTTCGATTTAGTTGGCCAACTTGAAATTGTATATCTGCGGGTGCACTATATGTTAAAATATTAAATTTTACTTTAACACGAAATCTATCAGTTTGTATATCACGAAATCTATGTGATATACCTTTTTGGGGCACAGCACTTAGCTGCGGACGGTAATTGTTACTTATAGAATTACTTATTTTATATTTGTTTTTTTTTTTACTTTTTTGGATATTTTAGTTTAATTTTTTTTATTGTTTATATTTTGTTTTCTGATAATATTGACTCTTTTTTTTTCTTGTTTCTTTTTGTTTTGTTTTTTTTTTGTGTTTTTTGTTGTCTATATTACTAATGTTATTTTTTTGTATAAAAACTGTCTGCGATTAGTGTGATGTCCCAAATAAACGTTTCTTTCTTTCTTTCTTATATATGTCAAGAGACCCATAAAGGCTGTAATAAGCCTGTACAGTCTCGTAAGCAGAGTTTAATGTTACGAACCGTGACATTTCGTGACGGCAGCTCCTAAGCGTCGAGCCGTCACGAACTGGAGCGGCTGAACTTAGGCCTTTATATCTTTTAGACAATGATATTACACTTTAATCATGCCAACACAGAGCAAAACTTTTTGTACTTTCTTTGTTAAACCTAATTTTATTTGACGATGGGTTACTGCAGTTTTCACGGTAAGTTGTTTTGCGGTACTCATCGCAAGCAAATCCAATTGCCACTAGTCATGAAAGAAAGAAAGGAAGAAGAAAATAAAGAAAGAAATATAGCAATGGCCGTTTTATTGCATTTGTTTGTTGTCTGTTATTTACGTTTGTGTTTGTGCTTTGAGTATTCTCGGTCTCAGGACGCAGGATTTCTTTTCGGAGCTGATTGAATAACTTGAATTCAGACGTGTAGGTACACTATGTAAACCTGATGTTCAGGTTTCATAGACCGTATACCTACTTATAAATTTTTCTAGACGACCTAATTTCTCAAATACAAAAAGATTTAATGAATTTCTAATTGTACAGAAAGACAGAGCTCTATAAGATTTTAATTTTTTAAATAAAATAAAATGTGTGTATTTTGTTTATTTCGCTATGACGCTAAAAGAGTGCTGGTATATCATTTGGGGCAGGGAATCGAAAAAATGATTGATGCTATAATAGTGTATTTTATAATGTAGCTTATTATATTTAACTTAAATCAATTCCAAGATAACAAAACTGAAGTAGGTACTCGAGGCTTGATATACATATAATGCCCGTGTAGATTCTTGACATTTGAAATCCTAATCGACGTGGTAGGTGGCCTGGAGCCTACGTTCCGTATAATATGGAGAAGGTATTATAAAATGTTCAAACTGAAAAAGATTCAGAGCGGTAATTGTGGTGGTTGATTTTCTATCTATATGTTGGTTAGTTAAGTTTTTTGTTTGTTTTGAATGCATGTTATGTTTTTTTTTTTGCTACATAACCCGTTTATTTCAGAAGATAAACATCAATTTAGTCACAAAAACCACATTCCCAACTGTTACCTACTATATTAATATTCTTTTGAATTTATATTTTTTGTTCATTCAACGGTTCTAGCAAATCCAGTTTTAGAGATCCACAAATACACACATCACATCGAACCCGCGGTATCCGTCGCATTATCCTTTTGTTGAAACCACTTCCTCGAAACATCATAATATCTTTGACTCTAAATAATCAAGCAACTATTCACAACTATAAATAGGGATTCCAATCCCCAAGGTCGAGGGTTGACTGGTGGATTTAGAGGCAATGCAAATGTTGCGTTATGTGGCATGACACTATAATTTCCCCTGTCTGTCACTCTGTCACGCTCATCCGTATCCTGTGTGTTAAGTTCCTAATACAATACATGTACATCAGCCATGACATTTTCAACTCGCTGGCGTGATGATACTCCTCATATTATAAATTCTAAAGCTAATCGATTCCCGCAACCTTGCATGTGAAAGACACTATGATACATAGCACCCATCAAATAAGTTTTATAATATTATTATTGAACTTTTACAAGATAGTCTTAAAAGACATGATTATGATTTTTAGCTTCACCTGTATGTTTGTATGTTTGTAATCGACTCCTTTTGACTTAATTCTGAACCACTTCAAACGTTCAGATTTTATTTAAACTTAGTAGACTTATCGAGGACCAATGAAAATACACTAATTTGATAAGATTTTCTACTTTTTAGTTAGGTTTATTTATAAAAGCGTGTTATTTATTTATAGGTATGTATTTAATACTAGCAGACTTCAGATTTTTTTCCCAATTGTTCTTTTTTATAAACGTTGTTCCGACATGAGAATTATCCAATTTTGTGCAGTCGTTCGTAAATTACGCGCGTGAATACGTTTCGTTGATTCATCTTTATTAATATAAAACCGTATTTGTCTAAATGACGTCTGTATATGTTGCGGTTAATCAAACCACATTTCGGTTTCCTCTTTTATTTTGTAACAAGCTTTATTTACGACTTCGTTCGCAATCACTTTAGAATTTCATCACCTCTCAAAAGGAAACTCTACCGAATTTTGGGATCTGCTTCCAGAATATTAGCTCGTTGTGTGGACTTGTATAATGCCGCTTTCATTGAAATCCATATAATTTTTTCGACCTGATGAGTGGCCAATATTCAGACAGTGAAACTCAAATTGAAAATTAAAATCTCGTTTTTTAATAAATGAATTACAGTTAATGTAAAGGATAACCCCTACTCAGAATGTAGATTCTGCAGAGAAGAATCGGCAAGAAACTCCGCAGTTACTCTTTAATAAAAATTGTCAATCGTTACAACGACGACGTTGGCGCAGCGGTCACAGCACTGGTTGGTGCCTGTTGCGCTGGCGGTTGCGGGTTCGATCCCCGCTCACGACAGACATTTGTATTGGCCATACAGATGTTTGCCGTGGTCTGGGTGTTTGTGCAGTCCTTGTGGGTCTCTCCAACTCGGAGAACACGTTAAGCCGTCGGTCCCGGTTGTTATCATGAACACCTGATAGCTATCGTTACTCATAGTAGGGAATATATCCGCCAACCCGTATAGGAGCAGCGTGGTTGATTAGACTTTGATCCTTCTCCTACATGGGGAAAGAGGCCTATGCCCAACAGTGGGATATTACAGGCTGAAGCGACGTCAATCATTATAACTTAACGTTAGTCATGTATTGCATGAAATGCGCTACTTGCCTACTTAAATGTTAAATGCCAATGTAAAACTTATGTCCCTGAAGTATAGCGTGCAAAAGTTTTTAGGGCAGGGAGAGTTACATATCTATCCAAATAAATCCATGTACATATATGTACGAGGGTGAACAGCCATGGATGCTCGTAAAAAAGGCACGCCTTCACGCTGGCGTTATATTTAGATGTTTATTTCTATGACAGGATTGAATGTAATTTAATTCCATTTGGTTAAGTATGCGTATCAATATATATTATAAAACAAAGTCGCTTCCCGCTGTCTGTCTGTCCATATGTACGCTCAGATCTTTAAAACTACGCAACAGATTTTGATGCGGTTTTTTTACATAGATGGAGTGATTCACAAGGAAGGTTTATATGTATAATACATGCATAATATAGTAGAGGAACACTGATAGGTTTAGCAACCGTGCGAAGCCGGGGCGGGTCGCCAGTAATGTTATATTTGAATTTTTCATGGTATGGGATAAAGGGACAGTGCCGAGGTTTTTTTAGATTCGGAGATGTGACTTCGATGCATACATGTTTATAAATTTTACCGAATACCGTACACACATTGTAAAGTATTTAATAATCAGCGTCGTCAGAAACATTTTTTTCATTGAGGCATAGCAGGATATATCCTGCTCGAAATCCGGGGCAGCTCGACTGGAGAAACCCCTTATTCTGACAGAAGGTTACAGCTAAATAACATAGCTCTCAAGTATTGTCGTGCTCCTGTGGTGAGTAAGGCTGGAACTCTTGGGGAGGGTCGAGGATTGAGTCGGCAAAACGCTTGCGATGCTTCTGGTGTTGCATTTGTCTATAGAATATGGCAACTGCTTACCATTAGGTGAGCACAGGTGCACGCTTGTTCGCCAACATAGCCGTGTACAAAAAACAACATATTTTACGAGCTCAAGGTCTGATGTTCCTTAGTGGTTTAAAATTTTTTTTTTTTTTTTTTTTTTTTTTTTTTTTTTTTTTTTTTTTTTTTTTTTTTTTTTTTTTTATGTAACTAGGTCGGCAAACAAGCGTACGGCTCACCTGATGGTAAGACCGTAGCCTATAGACGCCTGCAACACCAGAAGCATCGCAAGCGCGTTGCCGACCCTATCCCCAACCCCCCCTGGAGCTCTGGTCACCTTACTCACCAACAGGAACACAATACTGCTTGAAAACAGTATTATTTAGCTGTGGTCTTCTGTAAGGTCGAGGTACTTCCCCAGTCGGGCGGCTCCATATTTTGAGCAGGAAATTTCCTGCTGTGCCCTACCTCAGTTAATTTGCGGACAAATAATGCAAACGAAAGAGTGAACCTTTTTTCCTGTTTGTTCAATGAAGTCACTAGTAGAGCGATAAGGAATATGCATTTATATTATTTACAATTCTGTGGAATTCCCATTTGTTATCCTTGAATGGTAGACTTAGCTCCGCAGCATTCGCAGTTAGAAAAGTTCGTACTTCTGAACTGTCGTCAGTTGACCAACGTTGCTACTGCATATTTAATATATTTTAGCTATTTACATAGTGTTATGTTTTACGATTTGTCACTGTTTGGTAATGATACAGTTCATTTGATTTTATCATGAGGGGCATATTATTATAGCAATAAAATAAGTACATAGTACATATACATGACATGACATAGTACATGACGCCGCGTTGGCGCAGCGGTCACTGCACTGGATTGCGATTGGCTGTTGCGCGGACGGTTGCGGGTTCGATCCCCACACACGACAACATTTGTATTTGCCATACAGATGTTTGCCGTGGTCTGGGTGTTTGTGCAGTCCTTTTGGGTCTCCCCAACACCATCGTGCCTCGGAGAGCACGTTAATCCGTCGGTCCCGGTTGTTATCATGTACACCTGATAGCGATCGTCACTCATAGGAATATATCCGCCAACCCGCATTGGAGCAGCGTGGTGGATTAAGCTCCGATCCTTCTCCTACATGGGGAAGAGGCCTATGCCCAACAGTGGGATATTACAGGCTGAATCGTGATAGTAGGTACATATGCCCTTAGTGCTTTTCTATCGCATCAGTTTTAAAATGTAAAGTTAGACTTAAGTTAAGATGTTAATAAATAAATGATTACTTCCTCAAAAACCGAAATTTCACTAAAATAGCTACTCAACCCGAAAAAAATTGTAATTGACCAAATATGACTCAAATAAATCGAATGTACCTACTTCCGAGTACCGTTCTCACCAAAGAACCTCTGAGCTTAAATCGAAGCACAGATTATTATTGAAACTGTGTAATAGGTACGTCCATAATGTAAACTCCACGAGAGGCAGCACACATAACTGCACCGGCACCTGAACGTTAAATGTCAGTGGATTGAACTATCACCTTGCGGCGACCTCGATCCACATTTCAACTTGGATTAAATAAACCGTATTTGCTTTTTGGTTAATAATAATAATCGGTAATAGGTCAAATCTACGGTAATAGACATCTGCCCTAGTTCCACCCGTGGAACGATTATTATCTAACATTATATACCAGTTGCATAGATCACAGGATCTGCATTACGAAGTGATGGTATCTCGAGGTAGAACTAATATTAACTACTGACTGAGGTAGGGCACAGCAGGAAATTTCCTACTCAAAATATGGAGCAGCCCGACTGGGGTAGTACCTCGACCTAACAGAAGACCTGTTCTGTTGGTGAGTAAGGTGACCAGAGCTCCTGGGGGGGATTGGGGATAGGGTTGGCAACGCGTTTGCGATGCTTCTGGTGTTGCAGGCGTCTATAGGCTACGGTCTTACCATCAGGTGAGCCGTACGCTTGTTTGCCAACCTAGTTACATAAAAAAACAGACTTACTATTTAATACAATTAAATATTTTAAAGTGATTATACACATATGCCTTATTAATAATTGTGTTTGCTCGCAAACGAAAAAAAAAAACCGACTTCAATTAGATCGACAAGTAACACAACGCATAGGTAGACGAAGAAATAATCAAGTAAATACGCGTTATCAAGGTTTACTCAAAAAGTAGTTATCAGATCTCGATGAAATTTAAATGACTCTTCAAGAAAAGCATGAGCTTTCGATTAAAGCAAGAATCATCAAAATCGGTACACCCAGTGAAAAGTTCTGAGGTAACATACATTAAAAAAAATACGTTCCGAATTGAGAACCTCCTCCTTTTTTGGAAGTCAGTTGAAAAATTGGAGGTTGCTTCAGATAGAACTAAAATTAAAGATTTGTAAAATTGTTATCCGAAAGTATTTATAAAACCTATTTGAATTATGTGTACATTAAGCATTAGTAAGAGTTTTGAAATTTCCAAGATCAAACCAAATAACGTGTTTTTTAACTAATATAACTTAAAAAACAATTTCCGATTATGTCCAATTATAATTTTATAATTTTATTGTACTCTTTTTAATCGAAATGTAAATTCTTATAAATATCCTTTATGTGGATATGAGGCATCAGTTAATCAACTTATTATTGCAAGTTAAAATAGCTATAGGAATGACAATTAATGATACATATAACATACTTAAATAACCAAGTCATCAAGAGAAGTGTTGTCGTCATTTGGAACTGCAAATTCCTTGAATAAATAATAAAGTTAAAATAAAATACTTGGAACAATAACCGCAAGATTGTGACGACTCTTGCAACAGGACAACAGAGGCATATTTTAAGCGTGAGATCATGGTATAGGATAAAGAATTACAGTGAGGATAGAACGACAATTAGGAATCATCGAGGGGCAAGGTCATCAATTAGCTTTCTGAGAAATAATAATATGTACAGCCCAAAACTACTTCGTAGATAGAGTTCCAACTAAATTAGCACTAAATTCATTTACAGATTGAAGTATGACTTCTGAGATCATCACGATAGATCTAGATTAATAAATAATAACACATAACGTTTAAGCTGACGTTTTAATTAAAGTAGAGCGATGCAGTTAAATTCTACCTTTAAATCTAGAGCTACCTCATAAGCGAAATAGCTTGACCTTATAGAAGATAACTGCCAATTAATAATGTATAATATAACTTAAATATCGTAATCGAAACGGAAACAAAACTTTCAAGAAAGACTGATTCTTATTAAAGAATTATGTCATACTTTATACAAGACACAGAATAATAAGTAGTTTTTGACTTACAGACAAAGTGACTTGAAAAATTTCTTAACCAATTTCTGTAATTCTGTTTTAATATCTTCTAAACTGACTAGACGAAACAAACTTAAACAAAGTTATTTAATTATTATGTACTAGCTGCTGCCTTTGACGTCGTCTGCGTGAACGCTATACAGCATCAAAAAAAGGTTTACTGCTCGTTTCCCGTAGGTGATAGCGTGATAATATGTAGCCTATATGTTGACCCGACTTTTCAATAATATTCGTGCCTTTTAAGTAAATTCATGCAGTACTTTTTGAATTTATCCCAGACATACATACAGACAAACAAACAAAAAGACAACAATTCTAAAACTATATTTTTGGTTTTCATATCGATTGTAGATCACACCCCAAGTATTCTTTAAAAAAAATATTCATTGTACTGTTATGACTTTCCTACCATTTTATTATATATTTATTTAATATCTACAGTTTTTAGTCTTTCGTATTCGAAAGATGATCACGAAAGCATGTATGTACTGTCCGTCATAAATCTCTCGTCAAAAATCACTTTACTGAAGTAAGCTTCAAAAGAACTACCTCGTCCTTACAGAAGATTACATAAAAGAACTGAATTTTCTTTGAACTGAATGAAGTCATCAAAGTTTATGTGAAGCTACCACTGATTTGAAATGTACATAGATTATGTTAAGAAAATTCGAAAAGAAACTCCACAGTTAATCTTGTAATAACTGTTACTATTTACTATATAGTTTTGTAAGTTTACTGGTATCCATACCTACTTTGGAAATATTTAACACTATTTGATTACAACACTATAACGACAAAAAATAAAAAATAAATCTTAAATTATGAGGTCTCACATTTTAAAAATTGTTTTAGCAATTAAAAAATTGAAACTTCAAAGAATTCTTACTTAAAAGACGAAATCCACCACGGGATCCTTAATGTCCGAGTTCGACTCGTTTGTAAGGTTTTAAAAACTTTGGTAGTCACGTTTATTCCAGCGGTGGTCACGTGACCACAGTGGTCATCTGCTAGCTGACCTCACCGATAAGGGTTCGACTCTCGACTCGGTGTTATTCCTGCAACGAGCTCGAACTACAAGGAAACCATTTGTTTATGCATGTTCAGCTACATTCGTAAACGTTATAATTAGCGTACTAATTAATCGTAAGGAAAAATTGTATGTTTTCGTATATAATCGTCATATTTATGTAAATAAGAATTTAATGTTTTTTTTTTTAATTTTTAACCCTAGAACGATAACGGTATTTTTAGTACGGAAAAGATCACGATGCGCCCGAGAGGCGCACAATTTTTTAATATCGATTTACTTACTTACAAATTAAAATAAGCAATTTATTGTTTTGTAACGTTTACGCGAATTTCACTCATTGCAATGAAAAAACTTTATTCAGTCATCTCGTGACCATGGTTGCTGTAAAGTATACGAAACGTCGTGCATTTAAAAAACTTAATAAACCACGATAAAATCCGAAAAAGCTGATTCAATAGTAATATAAAGTACTATTTTGCAATATTGATCTCATTCACGGTGTAGAAATTTTAGAGTATAATACTGTGATGTAATCTCTAGTGTTAAAGGTCCATCGAAACAGAACATACTCGTAGATGTACCAGCAGCTTAAGAACGGGTATTTTTAAAATCTTTACGAATATTCGTATGTTCCTTAGAACTATTATTAATGATCATAACTTATTACTATGTTAACTACATATACACGTGAACATACTTGACAAGTACCAAAAATAAAAATAACAAAAGTTACATAAAAGATAAACATGCACCTCTCAGGCGAAATGCGTGGTTATAACAAATAAACTACGGTACTTACTGAGCAGCAGTGGTCATCTTTCGGGCATATTGACTGACGACGGAGTTGGTTCGGAAACATAAGCTTTGAACCGCGTCGATTAAAAAGATCCCAAGTTATCATTTTAGGGTTAAACTAATAATATCGAGGAAATCATTAAAACTAAATAGGTACATATTATGTACCTACGTTGTTAGTACGAAGTTGTGTTTCAAAGTACAAATAATAAAAATTACTAACAACAAATATGGTAAATATTGCATTTTACATATAAATAAGAGTATCAAGTATTAGTCAACATTGAAACACCACAGTATTTCATATCCCCAACATTTCATTTACTCTAAGAGTTAAAACTGTAATTAATTGCCTACAGCCAAACTGTACTACAGTTTTTAAATTGGTTACAAGTAAATCTATATCTACAGTATGACTGGAAAAAACTTTCAGTATTCGAAACGGAAAACTTGCCTAAGTAGTCATAAATTAACATGACTTTACTGAAAAACAGATTTAACATCATCGAGCTGAAATGTTCAAGCAAAAATTTTGCAAACAGAAATCATTTAAATTATATAAAGCTTGATAAACGACGATAATGAAAGTTCCCACTTCTAAAACAATGTAATATATGTCTGATTAATTGGATTAGAAAAAAACAGTATCTACATTACGGGAATAATGTATAAATTACAGAATTTTCGAAAATTCCAAACTTCCGGGAGTGACATCGAGAAAAGCACGTAGGTATATATAAAACTTTTATTACAAGTTTAGATGGTAAAGTTATCAATACATAATATAGGAAAAAAAAAATACCCAATGGCCCGAGAGCTAGCAAGGGCCAGACCTTTGTCAGTATAACTTTATATTTGGCCATTACGGTTTTGGGAGCAAACTTTTTTAGTTTTTATGAAATGACGAAACTCTGGTCCCCCGGTGCTCTTGTTCTACAAGGTATTACCATATCTCGCAGACACACAACAACATAACTTCTTAATATGGTTTGTATATAGAGCTAGTCATGTCGGAGAATTATACGTGTCGCTACACAATGATGCTTGAAACAATGTTGCAGATCACGGGACAAACTTAGCGTCGAGCTAAAATACAGCCTGATGTAAGACATTATACTAAGTAGGTACATTGTCTTAACAAATGTCGCCATATCATGTCTAGATATGTTAAAATATTTTTTATACAACTATTGTAGATCAGAAAAAAAAGCGTACGGCTCGCTTGACGGTAAGCGATTACCGTTGCTTATAGACGCCTGCAACACCAGAAGCATCGTAAGCGCGCTGCCAACCCTACCCCCAATCCCCAGGAGCTATGGTGACCTTACTCACCAAAGAAAAACAACACTGCTTGAAAGCAGTATATATAATAACTTATTATAGCTTGTGTAAAAATAATACTATTTAGTGTATACCTACTTCAAAAAGGGGAAGGTGCGTATTATATACTTCAAATTATTACAGGCGGGGACAAACTAATAATCCAAATAAATGGTTTTCTTTTGAATATACTGACACAATAATAAAGCCACGAGTACCCAAATAATTGATGTATCACTCTCTTAGAAATAAACTCGTATATTTATAAGCGAACGCACACATAGAAACATCCGCCAAAATTAGATGAACGAACTATGAGTAGTATCACAGTACTATTTGTAAAAGTGACTCAACTTAACCGTTTAATGGGTCCGTGAGGAAGTAAGTATGGGACATCCCTTTACTGCAGCAACTCCTGCGGTAGGCTATTTTTCTGGCAGACCGATTAACCAGAATTGCATTTGATGATAAATATTGTTCATAAAATCTAAACCTTAAAATATTTATACCGTTTTTATGGCATCTTTTCCTTGTTATAGTTTATACCCAGTGGCTATTACTTATAATCTTATTGAAATATTCTAAAACACTCAAACAGAAGTTCCGCAATTGAATCGAGTAAAGTTTTGATCTCTAAAAATACTATAACCGTCATTAAAAATCCCTGACTAATAACTAAAAAAAAAAAACCTCACAGTGAAGGATAAACCGAAGATATTGGCTGATAAAAAACAAGTGTGCTCTAGTCTAGCTCTAGAGCTAGACCACACGACTAAAGTAAAACTTATTTAGTTGCTCTTACAGTAATATACGAAACATAACTCTCTCTCTTTCAATCACTAATTTATATCTTCCTCTCAACTTTCATTCGCCTAGCCCGATCACACTTTTCGTAACGCTCGCGTCACGCATTCACCAGCTTACTCACCAAGTTGACACGACGCGCGTAAAGAAATTTTACTTCAATAAAGGAACGTAATGTTCGATCTCGTGAATTACACAAACAGTAACCTAAGTATTAAGTATCAACACGAGCCGCGTGAATCTTTTGTAAAGTAAACAGAATCACGTTAACGAGTAGTGCGATCGTTGTGTTCTCTATCTTGAATGTAGGGAGCCGTGCATGATACGACCATAAATATGGTTAACTAGATTAATATTAAGTGGAATTAATAACTCACCATTTATAGTTGACATTTCAAACATTTAATTAAAGGATAAAAATATTATATCAGCTCTATGTAACATTAAATTAAATCGCAAAAATTATCTCACATCAAATTTACTGTCAGCATGATATCGCTTCAGCCTGTAATATCCCACTGTTGGGCATAGGCCTCTTTCCCCATGTAGGAGAAGGATCAGAGCTTAATCCACCACGCTGCTCCAATGCGGGTGTGCGGATATATTCCCTACTATGAATAACGATCGCTATCCAGTGTATATCATAACAACTGGGACAGACGGCTTAATGTGCTCTCCGAGACACGGTGGGGAGACCCACAAGGACTGCATAAGCACCCAGACCACATGAACATCCAGACAGCATGATATCATAGTGACGTAATCCTATATGACACTATATTGAAATCATAAACGAAGTCATAACTACGTCATGTTTAAGTTAAAAAATTATCTTAGTCATATTAAGGTCATGTTTTCGCTGGGTCACACACTGCACCCATGATCATAGCACCTAAAGTAATGGCGAATTAGTCGGGAACTTAAAAATACAACCCCAAAACACGTTAGTTATGCCGTGTTACACACAAATCACTCTGAGACGATATTTGTTTGACAAGTCAGTCAGTTCAGTTCAGTCCATTGCAGTCCACTGCTGGACATAGGCCTCCCCAAGTTCGTTGTCAAGTCACCTAAAGTGATTGTTCAAAATTATTGAAGTTAGTAGTATTATGAATGGGAGGTTTAACTCAGCTCGGTTCAACTGTTATCGATGACTAGCTTCTGCGCGCGACTTCGTCGGCGTGGACTCTGCTCCTATTGGCCTTAGCGTGATGATATATAGCCTATAGCCTTCCTCGATAAATGGGCTATCTAACACTGAATGAATTTTTCAAATCGGACCAGTAGATCCTGAGATTAGCGCGTTCAAACAAACAAACAAACAATCAAACAAACAAACTCTTCAGCTTTATTATATTAGTATAGATAGATACATGTTTTCATTTCAAGTAGGTACTATTGGATTATTTTAGATATTTGTATAAGAAGACTAGATGACCCGGTGAACTTCTTATCACCTACATACAATATTTGTGAAAAATATGGACAAAAGACTTACTGAACGCATCTATAAATATTAGACAACCAAATGACAAATTTTGTGAATGACAATTCTATTTCACAGCTAGACAACATTATGTATTGAAATATTAAATTTTCGTTTTTAGTGGAATATTAAATTGTCGTTTTTAGTGGAATATTAAATTGTCGTTTTTAGTGGAATATTAAATTGTCGTTTTTAGTATTTCCTGTTACTTATTATTTGTTTCTTACCGTTTAAACCTTCCCCGAACTTTCACAAATATTTTAAGATCAAAATTAGACAAAACTTCGATTTAATTTGTAATTTATACATTTTAATCTCCTCCACTAGAAAATACTGAATTTTGAGATAAAAAATATCTAGCATCCTAACTAAAAGCAAGCCAAATATCTCAATTCAAACTTATTTGTTTATTTTAGAGAAAGTTATAGCAAAATAATCTAGCCAAATCAGAGATTGACTATAATCTAAAATGATTAGTTCAATCATTAAATTCGGCATTACCTCTACAGTCTATTGTCTCCTCCTTCATCTCCCTTGTGTCTTCTTCATTCTACGTGACGCAATATTCGTCACTTCAGCCTATCGCAGTCAACTGCTGGACATACGGTTTCCACAAGTTCGCGCCAAGAATGGCGTGAACTCATGTGTGTTGCTCATAGTCACCACGCTGGGTAGGCGGGTTGGCGGACCGTAGACTTTATCGCACCGAAGACGCTGCTGCCCGCATTCGGCCTGTGTATTTCAAAGTCAGCAGTTGGACGGTTATCGCGCCATCAGTCGGCTTTAACAGTTCCAAGGTGGTAGTGGAACTGTTTATCCCTTAGTCGCCTCTTACGACACCCACGGACGCACTATTGGAAGCCATTAATCCTAATCAATTAATAGAATAATAAAAACGTCCTTTAGGTATTTTCGAATACGTTTCTTAACGAGTCAAAACATATGACTAACGAATCCTTCAATAATATTGTCTAGACGAAAAGATAACTCGAAATCACATTTCCTAGTGTTTTCGTCGGCTTCGACATCTTTGACACGCATTATCATATCTTGTGCAACTCACGTGCAAAATAGCGTGATATTCTTATCACATAAATTAAACGCGATAGAATAAAAGTGATTCTAATTATACATTTTCAGTTTTAGCAAGTTCATTACCATTCCTCGTGAAGCGATAAAAATTCACGGTTCAGACAATTGAATCGAATTCGTTTCGACCGAATTTCTTCACGCATTGTTTATTCGTTGCGCGTTTAATGAAATACATACATTTTACTTACCATACCATATTGTTTCTTTAATACAATTACTCATAACTCTTCGTTGAGATCTGGCGGTTGGTAAATATTAGTGACACTTTTTGCACATTGTAAATTTGAGAAATAAGTACTTAAATTAAACTATAAGAAAAAATTAATTTAATTCAATCATATTAAACAAAACTTAAGATTTTTCTCATTCTCTTTTTCTCATTTTTCTTTAATTTCTATTCATTACATCGCATCGTGTTGTTTATGCCGTGATTCCATATCGTAACAATGCTATTTAAAACTATTTCAAGATAAATCGGAATTTTGTTGCTAAAAATCATTCCTTTGTCAAAGATAACATAGTCAAAGGCTGTCAAAGAACCTGAGAATTTAAAAAAGTCTGAGAGCTTGTTTACAGAACTCCTCAAGAGATGATAAAATGGCAATATAATAGTGATTAATCCAATCTTAAGATTAGGCATAATGCAATATCTAGCAAAATAGTTAGTAGTTCTTTCGTTTCATGATAAGCACGTGATATCACTTCACCAGAGAAACTTCAGTATCACTCACTTCAGCCTATAGCAGTCCACTGCTGGACATAGGCCTTCCCAAGTTCGCGCCAGACATCCCGGTTTTCCGCAACCCTCATCCAGCTGACGCCGGCAATCTTACGAAGATCGTCGGTCCAGGGGGCCGGAGGACGTCCCACACTGCGTTTGCCAAGACGCGGTCTCCACTCCAGGACACGTCTGCTCCAGCGGCTATCGGTCCTGCTACACAAGTGACTAGCCCACTGCCACTTCAACTTGCTAATTCTGTGGGCTATGTCGGTTACTTTCGTTCTCTCGCGGATAGCCTCATTTCTAATTCTATCTTTGAGAGAAACCCCAAGCATTGCCCGTTCCATTGCACGTTGAGCGTGCTTTAGTATTCTTCAGTATACAAAGATTTAATAACTAAAACAGACAAACAATTGGATGAAAACCACTAACCATAAAAAAAACTTCTTACACTAACAATTTATTTAAATAGGTAAGTTACGTAAAGAACTCGGTAGATGTTTACAAATCTGAAAAAAAAAAAAATTTAAGCAATAAACCGTCATACATATATCGGAATTGTTTTCGTTCGTCCGTTTGTTTATTTAATACATACATAGTGTTATCTGTGACGCTATCGATCCGCTGTAATTAGTTTCGCATGTGTAGCGTTGACCTTGTATCGTTAAAAAACATTTGCTATATGTACACGTGTAGGAACGTCGCGGTCGACGAAAAACTAAAACCTTGTTTACGTAACCTCTTTTTGCGAAAAACATCTATTGTACATACCTACTACATCCTACTCATATTATGCATGTTTGCGAGGACGGATGGGTGTTTTTTACTACTTTACGCAAAAAATACTGAAATGATAATAATGAGACTTAGTAGGTACACAGCTGAAGATTCAGAATAACACCTGGGCTACTTTTGATCTCGTTATTTCTACGGGCTCTAAAATTACGCGGGTGAAGCCGCGAGGGACATCTAGTAATATATGAGTTTGTATTGGTGTTTTTTACTTAATCACGCCAGAATCTGGATCATAAACGCAGAGACAGGTTATAAGCCTGGAACAGAACAAGGATACTTTATATCCTAGAAAGAAACATGTTGACTTTTCGCGGTATAGACTTCTAAGGACTATTAAATAATATTGTGTATATTTCAATATTTGAAATATATATAATCTATAAATTTAAGTGGTAAAAAATCGGTGTAGGAAATAGTTCACTTTTTATATAATTGACTTTTTTTATTTAAATCAAAAGTAAAGGGCAACATCGAATTTGTTTTTGTAAAACTTGATTAGAATCTTTAAAATTATATAACGTGTTATAATATAAAATATTTAACAACTTTATTTTTTTAATTTTGAAATAAGAATAAAAAATTTTTTAATGTAGTTTCTCAGGTTTAGGCAGCTTTGTTTTTGCTATTCTGTATCTATTGTTTTAAATTTTATACATTAATATAGTATATTATTTTATTAATTTTAAATAATTTAAATAATTTAAATAATTTTATATATTATGAGCGATGAGTTTAAACATATCTCTGAAACCTTAATATCAGTTTTGATAAAAGCCAATATTTATTTAGGTACGTCTGCTGACTGAGACTCTGCTCCCAAGTGGTAACTACCTTTGCCGACGATTCTATGCTAGAGATCTGTTACCATATTTATACGACACGGTTTATAAAGACGGTTTTAGATTCTTGCCGATTATTTTTAGCAGAACCTCCAATCCGAATAGCAGTTATTCATTTGCTATAGTTATAATATATTTATACTTAATTGAGGAATATTACCTATTTTGTACAAATTTCGTTTAAAGGAGCTTTCAAAGTTTAGTTGACTAAGTATATTTTTAATTTTGATTAATGTTAAAAGAAATGCTTAGCCATTAGTTGCACATTCATACATCTGACTTCAAAGAGATTTTGTAGATAAAAGTATACATTATTATTAACTAAATAAATAAATCTATACAAATAGATAAAATTGGAGTGTCCGTTTATAATATTAAAATAACCGCTTTTTGCTAAATGCATATGGATCTATACACGGTACATATACCAAAATAATATTTTTTACAAGTTTTGTCTGTCTGTCTGTTTGTTCCGGCTAATCTCTGAAACGGCTGGACCGATTTTGACGGGACTTTGACTGGCAGATAGCTGATGTAATAAGGAGTAACTTAGGCTTTTATTTTAGAAATGTATGTATTTATTTTATAACTGCGAACTGAACAGTAAATTTTTTGTTAAATTCCACGCGGAATAAAAAAATAAATAAAAACTATAAATACAACTTAAGTTGTTGTTAGACAATATCAACAACAGGCCTCTGTAAGCTGTACACTGTACATCAGTGTTATACGGGTTCCTGTCGACACGCTAGCCACGATTCCCAGTAGCTATTAATTAATTCGGGATTCCTAGTAGCGGTCCGGTTATTAGTACAGGCTCCGGTAACGGAATTTCGTAGAAAAATCGCTACGGCTTCGTTGAAACGTTCATTGTATCATGAAGTATGGACATCAACGCGTCATTTTATTATTTACTAGCTTCTGCGCGCGACTTCGTCGGCGTGGACCCCGCTCCTATTAGTCTTAGCGTAATGATATATAGCCTATAGCCTTCCTCGATAAATGGGCTATCTAACACTGAAAGAATTTTTAAAATCGGACCAGTAGATCCTGAGGTTAGCGCGTTCAAACAAACAAACAAACAAACAAACAATCAAACAAACAAACAAACTCTTCAGCTTTATTATATTAGTATAGATTATTATCGTATTCGTTTTTATTTATCGTCGTATTTATTTAGATGTCTTATACTTTACTAGCTTCTGCGCGCGACTTCGTCCACGTGGAATAGGAACAATTCTTTCATACGTGATTTTTGAGAAACTTTAACTGTTTACGCAGCGCATGCAGCGGAAGTTCTCAAAAGGAAAAGATACCCCGATTTTGAAACATTCTTCATTGGCGCTCCTAGTGGTCTTAGCGTGATGATATATAGCCTATAGCCTTCCTTGATAAATGGGCTATATTACTACAGCGCACCTCTATGAAGCATGTAGCTGCGTTATATTGGCATGTACCTACGTCCTATTCAAAAAAATTAAATGAATGATATGTAATTGAACCAGTTACTGAGCTACGTATCGCATCCCTACTACATACTATATTATATTATTTTTTATCTATATATATAAGATTATATTGTGCACTGTGAAGGATAGTAAATAAAACTATGTTGTGTTGCTCTGAAAATAAGGGTTTTATTGTTGAAATTACATAATTAAGTCACGTTATTAAAAAATAAAATCTTAAAACCTACCTGAAAATAAGGAAACGACAATAAAAGTTTACTGTTCCCTCCTTCACAATTATTATTATATTATTATTTATTTTCTAAACTATTTATAATACATGTATACTTTTGGTTGTGAAAAATTTAAATTACAATTTTTATAAACGTCTTATTTGACATTTTAATCTTTTTAAAAAAATAAGGTCATATATATGATAGAAAATAGAATTTAAAGAAATACCTACTACTGTATTTCTTTACATCTCCCCCCTTTGGAAGTAAAGTTTACATGATTAAATTTTTTGTTATGTTTCTTCATCTCCTACTACTTCTTCTATTATTTGTTTTGGAATAAGCTTCGTAATATGAAAAAGATTAGATTCAGTTTTTTTGTGTCCCGTGTCGATTCTATATATTGATTTTGAAACTTTTTCTATAATTTGAAATGGCCCAATCCTCAGTTCTTCTAGTTTTTTTCTATTCAGCGTGTTGCCGTTTTCCACATACACCATGTCCCCAATTTTAAATTCATGGTTTTTTCTATTTTTGTCAAATTGTTTTTTATTGTAATTATGTGATTCTATTGTATTTTGAAGCGCTATCGTCTTATCTCTGATCCAGTCATTCTGAGTTTTTTCTTGCTTCAATTCTTTAGGTAAAACCGTGCAATCCGTACCATATAAAAGATAATTTGGTGAAAAACCTGTAACAGAGTGAGGAGTTTGGTTATATTTACTCACACATTCATGTGCTATTGTTGTCCAGGCCCTCTTACTTCCATCTTCATTTATTTTGCATCTGATTTTATTAACCAGTGTTTGGTTCAGTCTCTCATTAAGACCATTTGAGAATGGAGCATTCACCGCGGTAAACACCATAATTATCTGTTTGGCCTTTAAAAACTCTTTGAACTCTTTTGAATTAATACCTGGGTATTGGTCAGTAAGTATCATACCAATGTCTTCTGTGTCTGACACATTTTTGACAAGTTTAATAAAATCATTAGCACTCTGTGTTTTTGAGGTTAAAATGAATGCATGTCTACTAAAGTGATCCACTAGTAAGTGCAAATATTTTTTTGTAGATCTCGAACCTCCAAAACCACCTATTGTATCTATAGACATGATTTCGAATGGTTTTGTGGCAGGACCCAGATACGACATCAAACCAAATTTATACTGTCCTCTTGTTTTATTCTTTATACAGACTTCACATTGTCTACATATTTTTTTAATATTTTTAGTTAGATTTCTTGCTATATATAGTGGACTAATTGTCTTTTGCATTTGTTTTATTCCAATGTGACATAAATTCTTGTGTATAGTTTTTATAAGTTTAATACTGAATTCTTCTGTTAAAATAATTTTTTCTTTATTTTTAACTTTTTTATAGTATATATCTTGTTTATTAATTATTTTCTCTTTGTTATTTTGTATTTCCTTATTATTGTTCTGATCTATTTTAATATCTTCCAGGTTAATCAAGTTTACAATCTTTAATTGTTCATTTGTGTTTTCATTTGATTCTAATACAGGGTTTCTGCTAAGGCAATCCGCTTCCAAATTCTCTTTTCCTGGAGCATATTTTAAATTGAAATCATATTGTGATAGGTAGTATGCTAAGTCTCCCAGTTCCTCATCAGTTCGTGATTTCAAATTCATATTTTCTAGTGGCTTATGATCTGTATAAACTGTGAATGTCTTTCCCATAAGCCAGTACTGCCAGTATTGCACTGCTTCTTTGATGGCCAAGCATTCCAAATAAATAGCTTTTTTCTTCTTTTGGGCTCCATTTAGTTTCTTAGAGAAGTAAGCTACCGGTTTTTCTTTACCATTTGGCTGTATCTGTTTTAAAATAGCCCCAATACCCTCTATAGATGCATCCGTGTAAATATTTATCGGTAAATCTTTATCATAAATTTCTAGCACTGGTTGAGAACATAGGATATTTTTTATGGCCTCAAAAGCTTTTTGACATTGTTCGGACCAAATGAATGGTTGATTTTTTCTAAGTAAGTTGTGTAACGGATCTAATATTATCGCTCTCCTTGGTATATATTCATTGTAAAAATTGATTTTTCCTAACAGTTGTCGTACGTTTTTTTGTGTTTTTGGAGTTGGAAAATTTCTTATTGAAATCAGATTATCTTTCACTGGTTTTATAGTATTATTTTGAATTATATGGCCCAAATATTTTACAGAGTCTGATGCAAATATGCACTTTTGAAACTTTAATCTAAATCCCTCTGTCTTAATTGCTTCTAACAGCTGTGTTAGATGATGTATATGTTGATCAAAAGTTTTGGAGAATATTAGGATATCATCTATATAATTTACTGTAAAATCTGTAAGTTTGTATTTCCTTAGAATGTTACTTAATATTCTTTGGAAAATAGCTGGCGCGGTCTTTAGTCCAAACGGTAGACAAGTCCATTGGAAATGGCCTTCCTGTGTTATAAATCCTGTCTTTTTTTTGTCTTCTACTCGTAATGGAATAGACCAAAATGCTGAATTTATATCCAGAGTTGAATAATAATTGCAATTTCTTGTCTTTGTAATTAAATCTTCTATTAACGGAAATGGTTGAGCTTCTGGTACTACGATTTTGTTCAAGTCTCTGAAATCTATGCATAATCTTGATCTTTTATTTTCTTCTTTTTTAAATGCCAAAGTGACAGGTGCAGCAAATGGGCTACAGGATTCCTCTATAAGTTTATTATCCAATAATTTTCCTATTTGTTCTTCTATCTCTTTTTTATCTTCTATCGTGCACCTGTAAGGCCTTTTAGCGCAGTATTTTTCTACTAATAAATCTATTCTAGCTTCATACCCATTAACAGTTCCAACGTCATATTTATTCTTTGCAAAAACTGAATTATATTTATTAATCAATTTATTTATTTCTGATTTCTGATATTCATTTAAATGGTTTATTTTTATTTTGAACTCTTCTTCTTTTACATGTTCGTTAAAATTAATATTGTATTCTTTCATATTTTTGTTTTCTATTTTTTCTTGGTTATCATTTGCTTTTATATCTAAAGAATCTTCTTTCCATTTCTTTATCTTTTCTTCTTCTTTATTTATTTTTATATTTGAAACACTATCTTCAAATTCTTCTTTATTAAAGTTTTGTTTTTGAGTGATTTCTAAATCTTCATTTTGTATTAATTTAAATTTCTTTATCATGTCTAATCCAATCAAAAAATCATATTTGAAATTTTGTTCGTCTATAATGTATACTTCTACATTTTCTTCTATTTCAAATATTTTTATTTTTATGTTCGTCAAACCATTTGTCTTTTTGACACCATTAATTGTTACTAAACTTGCTTTATTCAAACCGTTTCCTTTGCCTTTTAGTTTTAATAAATTGGAATTAATCAGAGAAACGTTTGAACCAGAATCATAGACTCCATAAACTTCTAATGTATTATTTAATAATAGTTTGACTTTAATTAATGGTGTCACTATTAGTTTTTTTGTTCAGTTTGTTGTAACTCTGCTTCTATGACTGAATTGTTTACATGTCTAATGGTTTTCTCTATTGTTTTGTCACCTTCTCCTATTTTAAACCAACAAGCATGTTCAGGGTGGTAGCGAATCCCTTTATTTAACCTTTCACAAGTTTTACATGGGCTTTTTTCTTTGTTTCCAGGGATACCTCTTGTGTTTCCATATTTTTTGTAGTTAAATGTATTTTTTTTATTTATCAAATATTCTAATTTTCTCATTTCATTAAAAAGATCCACTGTATCTTGCAACGTTTCTCTATCAATCCTGTTTAGTACATGTTCGGGCAAACCTGCTGCAATTAGGTCTATCAAAGTACCTGTATCAATTGAATTTCGCATTTCCAGGAGCAGTTTTTCTTTCTTTATGGCATAATCAACCAATGATCCGTATTTATACTTGAATGATAAAGCAAATGTAATTTGGTTCCACCCTTTGTTTGTAAATGTTTCACAAAATTTCTTTTTCCATATTGACCATTCAGAGTTCATGGTTAATTTTAACATCATGGAACTGTACCAATCTACACAACTTTTATCCATGAACAGTCTGAGTATTTCAATTTTTTTCTCATCTTCAGTCACGTCAAATCGTATGCATTCTTTCTCAAAAATGTCAATCCATTGGTTTGCATTCAAATTTTTGCTCGTAAATTTTTCAATTACAAACCTTTCTGCAATATTTTTCAAATTTATTTGTTTGGTATCCTGTGTATTTTGAACTAGTTTTTCTAATAATTTCTCCAATACACCTGCTTCTCTATTTTGTTTAGTCTGTTCTTTTTTGATTTCCTCTAAGTACTGATTTGCAAATAGTAAATTATCATCCTCATCTAAGTAGACTTTCCTAAGTTCTTCTGTCATTGATATCCAAACTCTTCGTACCTCATATCTTTTCTTTAAGCTGTTTTTTATCTTTGTGAAAGTTGGTGTTTTTATTAGTTCTTTGTGATGAACAATGGATTGATACTCTTCTTGTATAGCATAAACTTTATCATCACACGTAGCTATTGATGATAAACATAAAATATTTGCTTTTCCGTCGTTCGCCGGCAGTATGTTGAATTCGAAACAAAGTTTCTTCATCTTCTATTGTATTATCTTATTTTTATGTTCTTCATAAACAAAATTGTCGTTTTATAAGATTATATTGTGCACTGTGAAGGATAGTAAATAAAACTATGTTGTGTTGCTCTGAAAATAAGGGTTTTATTGTTGAAATTACATAATTAAGTCACGTTATTAAAAAATAAAATCTTAAAACCTACCTGAAAATAAGGAAACGACAATAAAAGTTTACTGTTCCCTCCTTCACAATTATTATTATATTATTATTTATTTTCTAAACTATTTATAATACATGTATACTTTTGGTTGTGAAAAATTTAAATTACAATTTTTATAAACGTCTTATTTGACATTTTAATCTTTTTAAAAAAATAAGGTCATATATATGATAGAAAATAGAATTTAAAGAAATACCTACTACTGTATTTCTTTACATATATATAAAAGAGTAACCCACCCATTGACTCATCACGATATCTCTGGAACCATAAGGCGTAGAGACTTGAAATTTGGTAGGAATATTCCTTTCGCCGAGTAGAGGTCAGCTAAGAACGGATTTTACGAAATTCCACCCACAAGAGGGGGTTGCGGGGATTTATAACATATATGGCAAAACAACGTTTGCGGGGTCAGCTAGTTTAATAATAAAATGTTTCGTAGGGCACCGCAGCCCGCTCAAATGAACAACACGTACCTATTAGGTATAAAGTAACTTTGTTTAAATCTATATCCGTTTGTCATAACACCTCGCTCTGAAACGACGCTTATATATACGCTATATATAAATAACGTATATAAATCGTCGCTCCGTTACGGCCGGAGTAGAATCCGGTATTCCCGATAATTCGTATCACTTGCCGCCCACGCGTGGCTGCTGGCCAACCGCTGGTGCTGTCCCTACTTCACTTTTATCTTTAAAAGAGCACTGTATCAATTTCATGATAGACCCCTTATCCAAATCGTTTATGTGGTTCTACTTCTTCATCAGGAGTGCAACTCAGAGATTATCTACTGTCAAGAGTACCCTAAACCGAAGAGCATGTATGAAAGGAATAATGAAAGTGGACGAAGCGAAACAAGTATGTAAGGATCGTAGCAAGTGGAAATATGTGGTTTCTGCCTACCCCTACGGGAAAGAGGCGTGATTATATGTATGTATGTATGTATTATCTACTGTAGTAATTAGATAAATAAATGCACTTAAATAAGATTTGGGCGGTGATGATAATTTTAATACTGTTCCTTGAATCACTGGCCCCCAGATTTGAAGGGCTTGTATTTCATATTTTGTATATTTTAAGTAATATGTTCTTTATTGCATGTAAACACATAAAATATTATTACACTTGGCAAGGGCGAACTTGCAGATACTTACAAAATTTGATAAAAATTGATTCAGTAGTTTCGGAGTTTATAGCGAGCGAACATACATTGTGACACGAAATTTTTATATATACATAGATGTTTTTCTTAAATACGTTATAGTTACGTTAAAACGGCTTCCAGATCATCATCAACTTGTCAAGTTGTCAGTGTTATAACTTGCAGCTTTCTGTGTGCGTGTGTTCGATAAAATGCAAAGCGGATTTGAGAGACAGTGGCGCGGCAGTCGTCATCCGAAAAAGACGTGTTCCTATCAATTTAAATTATTTGTATTATTTTAAAAATGATTAAAACAATCTACACCAACATCATAGATATCTTAAGATACCAAGCATTTGTTTTATCATTTTCGAGTAAAAAAAAAACAAACTAAAAGGCGATCAGGGAACAATCTGCAACATAAACGCTAGGCAATTGTTAATTTCATAACAGTTAAACATCAGATGATTGACCGAAACCGATTGCTGACGTCACTTGGCGTGGCGCTCGCCAGTTGCTGCTCCGAGGAAAAATACGCCGAGCTATTTGCGATTCGACAAATAACTTCGTTAACAGACGCTTGAGCAATAACCAACGAGCCTGAATATCTGTGCTGATATAATGATGATGAAGAATTTGTTTATCCATCGGTTTAACCTTGCTGATCGCGGAGTCTAAGGGTACGATTTGAAAACAAACTTTTAGGACGTGTTTTACTGGTGGTTGCTAATGTTTGTCTCGCATTATCTTCTCAATATATTATTATCAGAAGGTAGAACATTGTGTCTTGTTTGAATACACGTTAAATATTTTTGATGATTAGCAATTCTTTTTCAACAAAAATGCACTGCTAAATTTTATTATAATCGTCCTTGGATCGATGGTTTTCCCATTTTGTTTATCGGAATTTCCTTGCCTCATCCGAGCTTGATTTATTCATTTAGGAAATGTCATCTAAAATTCATCCACACCACAAAGTACTAAGTTTAATTTTATAAATACGAGGTTATTGTGTGGAGGATGAAAACGAAAAATGAAAACTTGCTGAGGTTTTTTTTTATGTAACTAGGTTGGCAAACAAGCGTACGGCTCACCTGATGGTAAGACCGTAGCCTATAGACGCCTGCAACACAAGAAGCGTCGCAAGTGCGTTGCCGACCCTATCCCCAATCCCCCCCAGGAGCTCTGGTCACCTTACTCACCAACAGGAACACAATAGTGCTTGAAAACAGTATTATTTAGCTGTGGTCTTCTGTAAGGTCGAGGTACTACCCCAGTCGGGCTGCTCCATATTTTGAGCAGGAAATTTCCTGCTGTACCCTACCTCAGTTCAAGTTCATGTGTAAAATAGCGAATACGTTGCTGGTTAAAAAGAGGTAGATCAGTTCGTATTAGTACAGTAAGGGCTGTATCGTTTCGTACTGTATTAACCGGTTAACGTTCCACTGCTGGACAAAGACCCAATTCTCCTAGAATAGAAAACAGTTGGAGCTCAATTCATCATTCCACAGCAGATTGGCTAACATAGACATCTTAAAAATTATTTTCAAGTAACATGCTGTAGGTAAGGCAATGTATAATTGGAAATTGCTTGGACTCATACAAAGTGATTTGGTACCTCGATTTTATGTAGATAAACTTTTCGATTTGCCTTTTACATATCAGTTACATACCAATGAGCGCGTAAGCACGGTCCTAATTCACAATGAAAGGACGGTTTGTGCAGAACTAACTTATCTTCTTTATTTATTTACTTTATGTCTAATGCCCAAGTCACACCCATACCCGTCGTTGTTGACGGCGCTACTGTCGAAGTTGTCGACGAGTATATCTACCTGGGACAAGTGATCCGTATGGGTAAGTCCAACTTCGAGAGAGAGGTAACTCGTAGAATCCAACTCGGTTGGGCAGCGTTCGGGAAATTACAAAGTATCTTCTCGTCCAGTATACCTCAGTGACTGAAATCAAAGGTGTTTGAGTAGTGTGCGTTGCCAGTGATAATCTGCGGCGCTGAGACGTGGTCTTTTACCGTTAGTCTTTTCCATAGGCTCAAGTTCGCTCAGCGAGCGATGGAGAGAGCTATGCTTGTTATTTCTCTACGCGACAGAATCCGAAATTATGAAATCCGTAGACGAGCGAAGGTCACCGACATAGCTCTCAAAATCTGCAAGCTGAAGTGGCAATGGGTAGGGCAATTGTTAGAAGAACCGATAACCGATGGGGAAGAAACGTTCTCGCAAAAGAAGCACAGGCCGTCCTCCAACCAGGTTAACTGATGACCTAAAGAAAACAGCGGGAAGCCACTGGATTCAGACGGCACAAGACTGGACTGAGTGGCGAACATTTGGGGAGGCCTACGTCCAGCAGTGAACTTCTAAGGGCTGATGGATGGATCGATGAATTTAATGTAATTAAAAGATAAATTTTAACCCATGATCATCTGGAGTTGATTCACTTATTCTACTCTCTAGATTTAAATGATGTCGAAAGATGATTAAATGTAGAATACAGCTTTGAGATTTCAGCTTTCGTATCATGTTATATACCTAGTATGCAAGGTTCAACTTTACCTATATAAAAGTCAACTATAATTTTCATGCCCTAATTTGTACGGTTTTTTTGTTTCAGTTAAAAGTTATTTTATTTGAACTTCACCTACTTATTTTACCAGCAGTCAATGGAAAATAACATCAATTTTATATTATAAGTATAAATGTACCTACATTTAGTTGAAACTGGTTTAAATTGAAATATAATAATATCCTCGTTAAAAAACACTATTATCTGGCGAGTTAACAACTGTGACGATCTCAAAGCACGTTTGTACACGCGAAACGTGTGGGTGTTATCAAACACAAAAAATACACTAATGCGAACATACTCGTAAGTGTATAGATTGCAATACCCAAAAATATTAATATCGCTAATCACGAAGTATTATCAATATAATTAACTGAGGTAGGGGCTAGGGCACAGCAGGAAATTTCCTGCTCAAAATATGGAGCAGCCTGACTGCGGTAGTACCTCGACCTTACAGAAGATCACAGCTAAATAATACTGTTTTCAATTTCAAGCAGTGTTGTGTTCCTGTTGGTGAGTAAGGTGACCAGAGCTCCTGGGGGGGGAGGGGGGAATTGGGGATAGGTTCGGCAACGCGTTTGCGATGCTTCTGATGTTGCAGGCGTCTGTAGGCTACAGTAACATGTAAAAAAAACGAAGTATGCAATATGCTGCTCATGGCAAATATTTGTATGGAACATAAAAATGTTTGTATTGGTCGTATATTTATAGTGTTGTTATTTGTTAGATGCTCACCTTTTCAGTCAACAAAAGCTGAGTATTAATACCTTCCACGAGGTATTGATTACAAAGGAATCAGTAAAAAAATAATCACTTCCGCTCACAGAGTACATTGAATATACAGGTACTTCCGCTTACCGTATTAGGTGATGATTGCTGACGTGAGCATTGATCGTCGAGATACTGGATGCATGTTAAGTTCGCTTACAGCCCTACAAATTACACCCTTAATGACTACGTAGGAGTCGGTTTGAAAACGGTGGGTTACCTACATACCGAGTTAACAATTCAGATATTTACGATTTTTATTTTAGGAGATTTTTCTTAAAAATTTAACTTCATATTATTTTAATATTTATCGCTGTACATACATATCTATATACACATGCATAATCTGTAAAATTAAACGATAATAATCTATTACGGTTTCTTCGACTTACAATAAATAAGTCAATGAAAAAACAATACAGTAATTTACAACAAAACATTGTACAAAAAACGATCTTATTTAAAGAACTTTTTGTTCTAGAGCCCACATCAGACGATATAGTAGCAAGCGATTAGGAATCCTATAAAAATAAAAAACAATAATAGTGTTACCCATTTTACACTGTTTTTTAAATAGATTCAGCTCTGTGACAGGTGCAATAAAAGGATGGCGGGAAAAAAGCTGAACCCAACAAACAAACAAGATGGCGTCGTGACGTAAATCATCGCTATTTCGGTCAGTCAACAAAATCCAACAACTCATTGTATGCTGCTATAGATAGTTATCTCACTTCCGACACGCGGGATTTTGTTTTGTAAACGATTAATGATCGACACGGTACAGGTGCTGCGGAAGTGGGATGAAACGAAACGATGAAAATCAATAAAATCGAAATCAAAGATAAGTTTATTTAAATAGGCTAGGCTTTAAAAGCAACTTAAAATCGTCATTTTACCAATAAAATTATTGATTATGGTTAAAAATGAAGCTAAAGCCGATTCGGAATTTAAACTCCGCAGAGAAGAATCGACAATAAACTCAGTTACTCTTAAAGAAACACATCTTTATCATTGATCCGTGCATCGAATTAATAAAGCTATTTTTAATGCAAATGTTTTAAGAAAGATTAAATAAAAATAGAACATTTTTTTAGATTTTACGAGACTTACCTTGCCTATCAGCCGATATTTCGGTGTCATTGCAGGCGCCATTGACCATCTCGAAATATCAGAATTTTCAAAATAATAATTGCGGTAAGTCACATAGAATCAAGTGTTGATAGTGACCGTAAAAGATTAAATACTTATAACGGAATATTAAGTAAAAATGGTCCGACTTTAGTGTCTAATTGCCAACGTGTTGGCACACTGGTCACAGCACTGTCTATTGAGCTGGTACGATATTGAGCGAATATGTCTAACTTTTGAAATTAAATTAAAATATTTATTTCTCCTTGGAATTGTATCACATTGTACACACTTAACGAACGTCACAAAATTATCTACATTCTCAAATAAATCACAAAAAACATTAAAAGTAGCAATTTAGCAAACAACAGTCAATATAAAAATTGCTTGAACTTAACATGGCGTGTAGTCGTAAAAGTAGTAGTATCAATCAAGTACCAAAAAAACAATTATATTTATACTAGCTTCTGCGCGCGACTTCGTCGGCTTGGACTCCGCTCCTATTGGTCTTAGCGTGATGATATATAGCCTATAGCCTTCCTCGATAAATGGGCTATCTAACACTGAAAGAATTTTTCAAATCGGACCAGTAGATCCTGAGATTAGCGCGTTCAAACAAACAAACACACAAACAAACAAACAATCAAACAAACAAACTCTTCAGCTTTATTATATTAGTATAGATATCAGATAAAACAAATATTTCACAAACTATTTTTTACTGGCTTCTGTTAGTAATATAATGTAATTTTAAACGTTTCGCGAGTTTAACGTAATCAATGTATTTGACTAATATATCGTGAATCGATTCCGGCTGTTACGCGTTACGTTACATTTAATAGCCTATATTTATAGCCGAGCTATAAAAAGACTTTCGAACGCAGTGTCTTTTAAATCTGGTCAGTAACTTCTGAGATTACTGCGTCTATTCATAGTAATAAATAAGGAAATTCTACGAATTATTTCTTACTAGCTTCTGCGCGCGACTTCGTCGGCGTGGACTCCGCTCCTATTGGTCTTAGCGTGATGACACATAGCCTATAGCCTTCCTCGATAAATGGGCTATCTAACAGTGAAAGAATTTTTCAAATCGGCCCAGTAGTTCCAGAGATTACCGCGTTCAAACAAACAAACAAACAAACAAACAACCAAACAAACTCTTCAGCTTTATATATTAGTATAGATATAAACATAGATGTAAACATTAGAAAGTACTACTTATTTATTACATTATTTGTTATCAAATTTCATACCTGATATCGCTGAATATGGTTTTAGAGCTAAGCAATGTCAAACATTAATGGCGAACGCAGTCTTGCACTCAATCCAACAAATCTATTAAAATATACAAAAATATAATTACGTTACAGCTTACAGAAACAGCTTGTTAATCTATACTAATATATAAAGCTGAAGAGTTTGTTTGTTTGTTTGTTTGTTTGTTTGTTTGTTTGAACGCGGTAATCTCTGGAACTACTAGGCCGATTTGAAAAATTCTTTCACTGTTAGATAGCCCATTTATCGAGGAAGGCTATAGGCTATGTGTCATCTCGCTAAGACCAATAGGAGCGGAGTCCACGCCGACGAAGTCGCGCGCAAAAGCTAGTATTATCTAATAAGATGTATTGAGCATCAATGCAAAATGCATTCGATTCCGTTGACTAATGTAGTTTTCCTAATTTAGTACAACACTTTAAAACGTATTTGTTGAAACGATTCAGCCTGTAATATCCCACAGCTGGGCATAGGCCTCTTTCCCCTTGTAGGAGAAGGATCGGAGCTTAATCCACCACGCTGCTCCAATGCGGGTTGGCGGATATATTCCCTACTATGAGTATCGATCGCTATTACCTATTAGGTGTACATTCTATACTAATATATAAAGCTGAAGAGTTTGTTTGTTTGTTTGTTTGTTTGTTTGTTTGAACGCGGTAATCTCTGGAATTACTGGGTCGATTTGAAAAATTCTTTCAGTGTTAGATAGCCCATTTATCGAGGAAGGCTATAGGCTATGTATCATCACGCTAAGACCAATAGAAGCGGAGTAAACGCCGACGAAGTCGCGCGCATAAGCTAGTACTAATATATAAAGCTGAAGAGTTTGTTTGTTTGTTTGTTTGTTTGTTTGTTTGTTTGTTTGAACGCGGTAATCTCTGGAACTACTAGGCCGATTTGAAAAATTCTTTCAGTGTTAGATAGCCCATTTATCGAGGAAGGCTATAGGCTATGTGTCATCTCGCTAAGACCAATAGGAGCGGAGTCCACGCCGACGAAGTCGCGCGCAAAAGCTAGTATTATCTAATAAGATGTATTGAGCATCAATGCAAAATGCATTCGATTCCGTTGACTAATGTAGTTTTCCTAATTTAGTACAACACTTTAAAACGTATTTGTTGAAACGATTCAGCCTGTAATATCCCACAGCTGGGCATAGGCCTCTTTCCCCTTGTAGGAGAAGGATCGGAGCTTAATCCACCACGCTGCTCCAATGCGGGTTGGCGGATATATTCCCTACTATGAGTATCGATCGCTATTACCTATTAGGTGTACATGATAACAAACGGGACCGACGGCTTAACGTGCTCTCCGAGGCACGGTGGGGATACCCACAAGGACTGCACAAACACCCAGACCACGGCAAACATCTGTATGGCCAATACAAATGTTGTCGTGTGCGGGGATCGAACCCGCATCCGCCCGCGCAACAGTCAATCGCAATCCAGTGCTGTGACCGCTGCGCCAACGCGGCGGCGTTTGTTGAAAAACATACCTAAATATCTACCTAACCTAAGATCTAAAAAGAGGTATTTTTACAATATTAGCTTAGAATTAATCTCAGTCATCAGCCCTGCGTGACAAACGCGTGCTTTCAGTGACGTCACGGCAGTCAATGCCAAGGCCCCGATCGTAAGCGCGGCAATCGATCCCGCGTGTACCCGCGTGATAGTAGCTCGCTCGAGTTGTAACGACAAACATACGGATCTATAAGTAAAGTTGTAAACGGTGGATGTCTGTAAATTAGAGATATGGATATCTGTACAATCGAGATAAATGAAATTGTAACAGGTCAATATCTGTAGGTACGAGAAAGATACGTATCTGTACATTCAAGTATAATGAAATTGTAACTTTTACAGTCGGTTTCAATGATATTATAAAAATATAATTTTATCTCTAGTAAGCAAATTCGTAGATAAATAGAATATTGTAACTGGCCATTAATGTGACGTCACAGATATCTGAATATAACTACGAGTAAATAAAATAAACATACACACACACGCACGCATAGGAACACGCATTATAAACACAAGAACACAAAACACAACAAACATCACAGCTTACACACACACACACACACACAAACAAACTTAACAGTTTTAGTTTCACTTTTACGATTCCAATGATTCACCCATTGGCCATTGATCTATAGAAAACCCCACTGAAATTCAAACCTTCAATTGCTTTATAAAATGTTTTTTTCGTACCCTTACCCTAGTTTACATTGAGTTACGATCATTTTTGGGCATTTGTTTTAATTTATACGGCTATTAGTTGAGTTTTAAATGTGCAGTAAAAGTATAAACAGGGTAAAATGAAATTGTATAACAGCATTTGAAACGAAAACGAATTCATTCAAATCGAAAACAAAAACTTACTCGAGTGAAAAGGATTCTATGTTTGTAACTTTACTAAAAACAAGCGAAACAAATAAATTGTTCACTTTTGACTATTCTTAAAGTTATCTAATTTATGGGAACTTTCCCTGCTTTTGTAGTAAAGTTAATAATATAATTCGTTACCAAGTAAAAAAATTAGTATGACAATGCAGAGCGATCGTATTTCTCTGAAGAGATTTGCATGGTTGACGAATACCGGCTGTGTGGACTTGGCACCCGACTTTGGAAAAAATGTTTTTTTTTGGGTTCGCATTACATAGTTGGAAGTATTACTTAGTCAGTCAGTCAGTCAGTTCAGCCTATTGCGGTTCACTGCTGGACATACGCCTCATGGCTCTTAATACATGGTAAGGTGTCTATTGGCAATTTCATAGGATGACAGCCTGGCAGACAAAATGTCTCGTTTTTTCATTTAAAGTTTTCAATATGGCAACCATGATATCCATAAAATTCTTGCACAATCTGAGTGTCATATTTATATAAGTACCTACGTGTTATATATCAATTAAAAATATTACACATTTGTGTTTGAGCCAGATATTACCTAAAAACACGTTCGTAGTTTCCTATTATTCGGAATAGTCGACTGTGTACCTAAAACATATAAAAATACTTGATATAATCTATACTTAATATTATAAAGCTGACACCTAACCTAAAGTCATCAAAACTTGACTTTTTTTTCTGATTTTTTTCTTTTAGTTAGTTAATATTTATATAATTTAATAGTAATATTGTCCTACAAATTGCGTGGTACGTTATCCCGGTCCTACGCTCACTGTTGCTCTATCCCCTGCTACCCCTATTACCTACCACAATCGAGAGTTTTCGTAAAGGAATTTTTTGTTCGTCTCATCAAAATGAAGCTACTCCCGGAAAATTAGCTTGATAGTAATCAAGTGAAAAAAAATGTACTAGGGATCCCGGACTATTAACAGATGAGATTTTGTGCAAATCAATTATTTGACTATTAAATAAATATGTTTAAATAATCGCTAATTTTCTAAAAAAATTCCATTATCTGCTCAATTTTTTAATTCCATAAGAACCTTCTAATAATTCTATTCGTAACTATACTTATAATAAGTCAATTACACGAATTATTTCAGCCTTTTCGAGTTCTGCGCTTACAAAACACTTAAAGCTATTCATTTTTACTTACACACACACACATACTTTTATGGTCACTACACTATGATTTGTATGTAAAACAGAATATTTACTATGTTTTTCCTTGATTACTTCCGATATTCCAACAGTATTACAAGTGCACTGCACTCAGGAACCTCAAAATAACAAATGAATACGACAAAAAACTTTATTCAAATAGGCTTTGAATGGACCTTCGAATTGTCATTTTACAAATTTAGTAAATAATTATGGTTAAATGTGAAGATACCACAGATTCAGAATGTAAATTCTGCAGAGAAGAATCGCCAAGAAACTCCGCAGTGGCTCTTTAAAAAAATAGGTTTTGTAATATAAAAACTAATGTAGTTTATTTATCTTTAGATCTGTTTTATAAAAAAAACATTGTACTTACATTTAAAAAAAGTAAACATTGTTAATTTTTTATTAATTGTAATTACATGCCATATACCTAATGTATATATACATATATTTTTCGTCGAGTGCGACCCAGCTTGCTTCGCATTTGTTAAATAAATAGTTTAATTAGGAAGATAACTCAGTCACTTTGTGACTAAATTATATGTACTTAACTATTATTTGAGGTTACATTTAAAAATAAATAAATTACAGATAATAATAAACAAATTTATTCGAAAACTTGGTTTATTATTATCCCAAGTAAATATCAATCGACCAGCCGGTGAAACCTGCCGGTCTGCAAACATTTTGAAAACGTGTTACTTACACTTTAGCGAGATTATTTCTGACTCTATGGTACAGCAACTTGTATTGCGATGGTTAATAATTGTATTTGCTCGCAAACGATAAACAAAAATCGACTTCAATTACATCGACAAGTAAAACAACGTAGGTAAACGAAAAAGTAGTTATCAGATCTCGATCCAAATTTAAATGGGACCACAAGACGAGCAACCACCTTTCGATTAAAAAAAGAATCATCTAAATTGGTTCACCCAGTCAAAAGTTCTGAGTCTCTGAGATAACATATGTACATAAAAAAATACAATCGAATTGAGAACCTCCTCCTTTTTTCGAAGAACGTTAAAAATAAATACGCACCACCAATCAAACAAGGAATCATTTAAATCATCAAATAACAACGTTACGTAACACCGACTGTACCGACAAAACATCCTAAACGAATTCGACACGGCTCCGAAAACTTTCCACACGACGAGAAGCAAAACAACCTTTATCTTAGACTAACTGTTTCTCATAAAAAGGATAACGGTTCTACACTGTTGTAAAACTCGACTTTTATTTTTTATTACTTTGTTTCACTGGTACTTTTACTTTTATCTCTTTTACTTATTGTTCTCCGTTAAATATTGTCCTTCACGTTATTGGGATAAGTTCACGTCAATAGACAATAGTTGGTCTTTGTTGACACATACCTTTGTTGTTGGCACATACCATAGATTTGTAAAATAAGCTTATATATACCATCATCTACGAGGTCTGTCTCCATTTGACCCAGTTCTGTAAATGATCCTGTATTCCTAATTTGAGGATCTTGGACTTATAAGTAGAGGTATTTTATACCTTTTTTGAGCACCACTCCTTCGCCAATCGAGTTGTCAAATTTTGTATTATTGGATGTATTGTATCAACATGATTCTGATGGAAATAAATCATTATTAATAAATTTTTTATTAAACAATAAGTCAGTTGTGTAACAAAACAATTCAATTCATTCATTTCGTTTAATAGGTTTTAGTCAATAAAACAATTTGAGCAACTGTTTTAATTCTGAACGTTGAAAACAACAATCCATTCTATTTATAATATATTTTTCGCCGATACTGTATTAGTACTATTATTGCGATAGTGTGAATATTGCGTCGTAACAAATAAGTTTTATTCCATTATGTGCACGCACACAGCATCAACTAAAGAAGATTATTGTAATGAAACAACTTTTTAGGATTTTATCGCCGTTTATTAAGTTTTTTAGATGCCCGACGTTTCGGATACTTTACCTATAGCAAGCATGGTCACGGGAGGACATCCCGTGAAAATAAGTTGTTTCATTATAATCTATACTAATATATAAAGCTGAAGAGTTTGTTTGTTTGGTTGTTTGTTTGTTTGTTTGAACGCGGTAATCTCTGGAACTACTGGGCCGATTTGAAAAATTCTTTCACTGTTAGATAGCCCATTTATCGAGGAAGGCTATAGGCTATGTATCGTCACGCTATGACCAATAGGAGCGGAGTCCACGCCGACGAAGTCGCGCGCAGAAGCTAGTAAGTGATATTCGCGTAATCATTAGAAAACAATATAAATAAGAAAGATTAAATTTATTTTCATCTATTATATGAAATCTAATGAGTTTTGTTTTGATTGTGTTCGTCAGAATGCGGATATAATTAAATCGATTTAAAAAAATACTTTGATAATAAATCTATTTCTAAGGAAAGCTTATAGAAGACAAATCATAACGCTCTTAATAATTATAGCAAAACATGAACTTAATATATACTATTTAAACTAATCAAATGGAAAAAGCCATCCATCTGTAACTGTCATATAACAAGAACCAAGAAAACCCCACATCCGCAAATTCCCTACACGAATGTAAATAGATAAAAAAGTGGCAGTAAATAAACGAGTTAAAAATAAAAATGTACATAATGATGTTATCAAAACAGATAACGGTGTTCGTGCAGTGAGAGCTTAGAGTGAGTCAGTCGCGGAGCATGTTACGTAAGGCGCACCTGAGGCAACATTGCGCAAGTCTGAACGATATGCTCGCTTTTTACGAGCATCTGACCGAATGTTCAGCGAATTACTAATCACTTGGAAGTTCTGAATAAATACAGGAGTCTGATGGTGTAGCTAACATACAATAATAAGACGTAGGTACTCTTATTGTTTTCTAATGTTTACGCAAATTTCACTCATTATAATGAAACAACTTTTTCGAATTTTATCGCGGTTTACTAAGTTTTTTAAATGTCCGATGTTTCGGATACTTTACAGCAACCATGGTCATGATAGGACTCCCGCGACCATGACACACTGGTAAATATAATAAACAAAAGCTATACCAGCACCGCATCCTTATAGGATCCATAAACGTCTAGACGAAGCTAACACCTCAGCCCGAGTTGTGACTTTTACAACATCATGTCCTATTGCTGCTTATAAAAATATCGCAGATCGTAACCTTTGAAACGATTAGAAATAAGACTGAACAATAATTCTGGAAAGATCCCACACTTGTTAGAACAAGTTAAAGCGTCCATCGCGTGGTTCTATGGCGGATCTTCTAATCGACGCTGGTCTGAAATTAAACCTGTATAACGTTTTTGCATGACCACATCAAGAAGTAATAAATCATTCAATACATGACATTGCTTGAGAAGGTTTTACAGACTCCATCATTATGATGCATACTACATGCTACAATACTTTGTGTGGCTTATTAATTACTATCAGGCCTGTAAGATATCGTTGTCTTCGAAGTAACAAACGCGTAAAATTTAAATAAACTTTACGTTTTCTAATTTATTTCCATAAGAATCTCCTACGAGTAATTCTTTTGAAATGGGAATTATGGGAATGGGTCCAGTCGTTCTCAAGTTTGAAGCTTAGCAATACATTTGCTGTGTGGTTACGGCTGTAAAGAATATAGCCTCCCCTTTCCTTCCCGTGGGTGTCGTAATTGGCGACTAAGGGATAACACAGTTCCACTACCACTTTGGAACTTATAAAGCCGACCGATGATGGGATAACCATCCAACTGCTGGCTTTCAAATACAAAGGCCGAAGACGGGCAGCAGCGTCTTCGGTGCGACAAAGCCAGCCCTGCGATCACCAACCCTCCTGCCCAGCATGGTGACTATGGGCAAAACACATGAGTTCGCGCCACAATGTCTGGCGCGAACTTGGGGAGGCCTTTTTTTACCCAGAGGAAATCCCTGACGGATGCCTCCAGCCCGGGGGAGCTAGTGGGTATGTCCGATTCGCACGGACTAAAACCTCTGGGGTGTTCCTTCACTCGCCTGGGGTGGAATTACGGGGGCGCTAAGCGCTTCCGCGAGACTTGGGGAGGCCTATGTCTAGCAGTGGACTGCGATAGGCTGGAGTGATGAATACATTTAGCGAATCATTTTTATTTATAAAGAATATTATTATTTCCGAAACAAATACGTTTACTTTTAGACTTATCTTCAGTAAACACAGCCAGACGTGTTCGGATTGCTTTTATTATTAAGTATTTTCCAGTTACAATGGCAACAATGGACGTCGGTGTAATGGGTGTAAATGGTCCAGTGAACATGACAAACAGCGCTCGGCGGTAAAGAAAACATTTTGAAGAACCTCTTCAATTCTCTGTAGACCAGCGTAGCGGACTAAAATCCTTTTACTTCTCTATGATAGAAGAGCCCTTTGTACAGCTATGAGACACACACATACGACGTTTTAGAAACAATTTGAAGAATTTCTGAATAATATTGCGATTAGATTGTATGATTGAGGCCGATCTTCTCTTGTGTTGAACCTGAATTTTATTTTAAAAATCTTTACATTACCAATAATCGTCTTATATCTAATAATTTACAATATAAAAAAAAACCAACAAAAAATAAGAAAAAAAATACCTATAAACTACTATCTGACCTGGCGAACTTCGTACCGTCTTATTTTTTTCCCTTAAATATAATAATTACATATATCAAAATAAAATATCTTCCAAGTTTGATCAAACTGCACACTGTGTGCAAATTTGATTAAAATCGATTAAATAGTTTAGGAGTAAAGTTAGACAAACAACTTGACGCGTAATTGAATTATTGAGAAGATTATGATACACTAACACCAAAATATTACACAATTAAAAAAATTACTATTTTAGAACATATTTAGGCAACTATACTTTCTGCTATCTTAGTAATATTAGGTATACAGACAATACACAACGAATATTTATCACCAGAAATATATAATACCAGCTTCTGCGCGCGACTTCGTCCCCGTGGAATAGGACTAATTCTGTCAAACATGATTTGAGCGAAACTTTAACCGTTTACGCCGCGGAAGCACTCAAAAGGAAAAAAACCCCGATTTTGAAACATTCTTCATTGGTGCTACGCTCCTATTATTGGTCTTAGCCTGATGATATATAGCCTATAGCCTTCCTCGATAAATGGGCTATCTAACACTGAAAGAATTTTTCAAATCGGATCAGTAGATCCGGAGATTAGCGCGTTCAAACAAACAAACAAACAAACTCTTCAGCTTTATTATTTTAGTATAGATACAGAGGTGTGTTATTGTTATGTTTTTCATTTTCATATACTAAGTACTGACTCTAAAGCTACCCCATATTTGAAGACAATAATAGTTTTATTGAGGGCTTGAGTTTTTGTTAAAGTAAATACAAAGAAACACAGTAAATGCAGAGGCTGACTTTTTTTGTGTAACTGTAAAAAAATCATTTGTTCCTCTGTCTATTTACTGCTTATTGTCACATTTGTAAGTTGTAGTAGTTGACTTGGATATACTTCTGACTACTTTTGTATGTAACTTAAAAATGGTATGTATTTATAGTATACTAGCTGGCCTGGCGAACTTCGTACCGCCTTAATTCGTATTATTTTTGTTTTTGTGTTTCCTTGTGTGAAACTTTTATTACATCGTCTCAACCTTTTTCGTCTGTGTGTTGCATGTCGCATGACGGTCGGCCGCGCGGTAAGATTGATAAAGCGATTTTTATACCCTTAATGGAATATTATTTCCAAAAATTTTTAGTTAAATGTCTATAATGTGACAAAAAGTTTCACTTTCACCGTGGTTTCATAAAACCACGCAGGTTTTTTTATTATCATATCAAAATTTCGATCCAGCAGGATTCGAACCTGCACCTCCGACATACCGTGTCCGGTAATAATTATAATAATTACTTATATCGAAATAAAATATAGTCCATCTTTCAAGTTGGATCATACTGCACACGGTGTGCTTTGATTAAAATCGGTTAAGTAGTTTAGGAGTCCATCGCGGACAAACAACGTGACGCGTAATTTATATAAGTATATTAGTATGTGTGTGTTTAATGCCTCTGGTTTATATCCATCCTGCACGTAATAAAGTAGTGGTATCGTAATACCTTTTTCCAAGATAAACAAATGCTGAAAAAGTAGCGATATCCCAGCCTTGTAATTGACGTAGCTGGTTTTGACGTATCGATACAGGATTAAACTATGAGAAATTACTGTTTTTGTTTGAAATTCATTCTAGAATGATCGATCATATTTGACACGCTTGACTAGGTAAAAAATGATGGCTAATCGAGAGCGCATTATAACAAAAAACGCATTAAGATTATGCTGACACAGGCGGCTTAGTTTCCTGTAATGTTGGTGTAATTCAGGAAATATGCTCTTATAAAGATTCTTAGGTATAAAGATTTATTCTTTATATAGGTTTTAAAATAATTCAACTGTAACTTTTATTGATTCTTTCTGAAACTATTAATAAAATAAACTTTTACAAACAGTAGGTATGTTATAAAATTGTAATGTGGTGCCCTGAGAGAAGAATGAAAGCTGAGACTGCTGAGTAGATACTGCATATATTTCATAAGAAAAAAAGTAGGTTACAAGGTGTATAGTGGTTAATAAGTATGTTTAGCTTTAGTTAACATAATCTATTCATTACATCTCAAAATAATCTATACTAATATAATAAAGCTGAAGAGTTTGTTTGTTTGTTTGTTTGTTTGTTTGTTTGTTTGTTTGAACGCGCTAATCTCAGGATCTACTGGTCCGATTTGAAAAATTCTTTCTGTGTTAGATAGCCCGTTTATCGAGGAAGGCTATAGGCTATATATGTATCATCACGCTAAGACCAATAGGAGCGGAGTCCACGCCGACGAAGTCGCGCGCAGAAGCTAGTTTTTACTATAAAATTGGTCCGCTGTCGAACAATTATTATATGTTGTTAAAAAAATATCAATTTCGCGTTTATACTACAGTCTCCCACGAACTTCTGTTCGAATTTGCTTGATTATTTTAAGGGAAATCTAACATTTTTTTACACCATCAGGCTGGCAACCAAGCATACTGTCCAGTGTCCGTTTTATGGTTGGGAGTTACCGTAGACCTCTATCCCCGTGTAGGAGAAGGATCAGAACTTAATCCACAACGCTGTTCCAATGCGGGTTGTCAGATATAAATTCCCTACTATTAGTAACGATCGCTATCAGGTGCACATGATAACAATCGAGACCGACCGGGGGCATTGCGAGGACAGCGTACAGTGTGGACGTGTCAACTTAAATAAATAATTGAAATTTACATACCGTCAAGTTGCAAATTGTTACGACGTGTTTCTTGGTAGACAAACAATCCAGCTTTGATCACCAAAAACGGCAGATGAAAAAATTAGACATACTTATAAAAAAATAAGGTTAGTAGCAATAAAAACATTTTTTTTTTCAAATCAACTTTATTATAATTTAGTTTGCAATTACTAATTAATTAGCTTAAACATAAAGACAACTAATTTTAGTCCTACATTATAATTTGGGGTAGACAAACATTATTTAAACTTTGAATAACATAACAACGTAAGGTATCATAAGTAATAATAAACAATAAATCAGTCGTTACAAATTTAGCATCAAAAATAAATTTTTGGATAACAACTTTAAACAATTTTCCATAACAAAAAAAAAAATATCAGTTTTTTTTTTAAATAATATAATCAGCGTTAAAATATTTTTATTTCTTTTGATCTATTATCTTATTTAATCAGTCAAGATGAAGCTTTCAGCTTTATTTGTACTTAATGGTTTACAATTACGACTATAATAATTATGCTTCTTTACTGGCTAGATCGAAAACTGTAAAATTATTGACTGATAGTTTTCTTTTATAATAAATTAAACCTACATTTCCATGAGGACAATTCAGAATTTTTTGAAAATCGAAGCATGCTGTAATAATTATTTTTCCTTTACTTTCTATAGCTAGTTTTTTGTCTTTCTTCTTTAAATTTCATGCTAATTCTTTTGATATTATATGTTATTTTTGTTTATTTATTTCTTCTTCTGTCATATTATTTTTATTTGTGTCGTAAACATGACATTCGTTACAAATAGGTATCCTTCTTCGGTTTGTAAAATGAAATATTTTAATTTTGATTTATAATATCCCTATATTGCCGAGCTGTTTTAGCTTTTCTTGTTCTATTTTCATCATTACACCTCTCATTATATAAAGAAATCATCTTTGTAAACGTGAGTCCGCTATCTAAGTAAAGTTTCGTAGACTTTTTGCGCACATAATGTGATTCATTTCAACCAGTTGTGGTTGAAATGTTTGTACATGCCTTATTACCCCTTGTTTAATATCTTCGTCTATGATAACACCTCTTGAATCGCCACGATGGTCTGGGGAAATAGATCTACCATCTGAACACCACTTCGACACGGCCGTTCGCTCTCCTATAGAAAGAGTAATGAAAAACATCGTTTTACACACCAAAACAGTATTAGTATTATCTGAATTAGGCTCTGTTAATGGTAAGGAATCTTACAAAGTTTTCTTACGTCTAGATTCAGCCCTTGTACTGGTATGAGTATTACAAACTTCTATATACTTAGGCTATGTAATCCCACTGTCTACTATGGTCACCAAGCTTCCAAAACGCATTAAAAATATTCTCACATTGCTGAGAATTGAACTTCTGATGACATTTAAGGCGAACATTTTGAAGTACACGGAAGTTTAATCACCTTACCATCTCTATAGATGCCGTCTTTTTTGCTTATGTAGGCTTTACCTAAATTCTTAAGACATTTTCGTTTTATATTTTTTCCACTTCTCTCGTCGCTTGAGCCGTTTCCGACTAGGAGATGGTGATCCCTCAACAGACAAATAAGGTGAAGAAATAAAAGTACAGGAATCACTATGCAGAGGTGTGTCAGCTCTGCTATTGGTGTTTGATAAACAGGTATTTGAATCTGGCACCAGGCTGTGATCAGATCAAGAAGCACGAGTGACCTCTTCGACTCGACTTCGATAGTTCGCGAAGGGGTGAAAGAATGGGTGTTTTATCAATTTGAGGTTGATTGCTACCTACTACGTACAGTACGTCGGATTCCAAAGCCGCATTAATTGTTTCACCATATCCTTCAATAGGCACAAAAGTCTTCATGTCTTGATTTGAGCTAGTGTTATATAAATTATTTACTGCTAGTCGTACTTCTTGGGAACTTTTTCTGACATCATCGACCTCGACCATTGAATCGTAAAAATTCCATTTATGCTCGGTTTTCAGTTGAACAGGTGATTCTAAAAAACACACATTTACATTTCAGTAACCACCACAACTTATTAATGGTAAAAAATATTAAATTTATTTATGATTTTAGCAAATAAAGAATGTCATAAAGTCTTATTTAATATTGAGTTCGAAGCATAACGTTGTATGTTCCACATACGGCTATAAGCACACAGATTTTGTTATTTAATAACGACGCATATTGTCGTAAGTAGTAGTTACGACCCTTAACTTAAAAAAAATAATAACGCATAACGTCGTAACTATAATATTACGACGTTATGCGTGGGACTAGATTAAAATTATAAATTTCGAAAAAATCAGTTAAATATAATAATAAATCTAATCTAATAAGTTTGTATAGCGATATGATTTCTAACTATTTAGTAAAAAACAATTAATTATTAACCAAAACTTACCGATTTCACTGGATTCAGTAGAATATATTTTTTCATTTTCATTAAAAGTACAAATTTTAAAATTCTTGATGAACTTTAGTGGTTCATTTTGATTATAAAAATATAATACAATCGATATATCACAACACAATTGATAATATCATAACGTAAATACTTCAAATTTCTTATTACTTAAATATGCACCGTGAGTGACATACGACGGCGGTAACTGGCCTTGTTTGGTCTTGCACGAACCAATAGCACAACGCTTATCGTCGTAACTTGAAATGCGACTATATGCGCGGTAACTTTCAAAACATACGACCATATGCGTCTCTAAAACTCGTTAATTAAAAGTAATATTAAGATTCTGATTTCAGGAATTTATAAAACTCATATACGTAATTACGATAATGTAAAATATGGGTTTTCACCAAAAAAGGCGTTAAGACCTTATGCGTCGGAGGTGTCGATATATAAAAAGATAGAAGTAATGGTTGACTGAAAATATAAGACTGCAAGTATCGGAGACTAGTACAAAACTCCTACGTCCATCTTTATGGACAATAATAATCAATAGCTCACGATGAACTGTTTTAGTATTTTTTTATTTATTCACTAGTTCAAAAACTCAGCGATAAGGATGACCTTAACTCATTCCTTACTTTCTGAATGAAATTATTTTTGTCATTTTAGGCTTTACTCATTCCAATGAAAAATCTGCAGCTGTCATTTACAGTAAACTGAAGTTACAAATATAACTCAAATAAAAAGCAATGAACAATAGCTCCGTAGATTTGAATTCGAATTTTTTTATCTCACATAGTTAAAGTAAGAAAAAAATATATTATAAGATAAGATAAAAACTTATTATCGAATTTGGTTATTTTAAAAACAATTTCTGCCAGCAATTATAAAGCTGTTGTTGATTAAAAAAATTACAGACCCTATAACATCTCAATTCGACCAATAGGCGAAACAATATCCATATACTTTTAATGTTATTTAACTGAAAAAAATTTTTTTTTTTGAAACATAAGTGTAATAGTGCTGATTTCAGTCACCGCCTCCCATACTACACGTCATTTGTTTTTACATCTGTTTGTGCCCCCGTGTGTACGTGAGGCGGTAGTCACTTGACATCGCTATCAGCGCAATAGTACAAACTTTGCATAAATTAAACATGATTGTGGCGAATGCAAATTTATTACAAAATACACAAATAAAATATGATTCAAGTTTTTATATTAACCGTGAATAATTTATAAAACTAAACAATTCATAACACTTACAAATTACTAATTAAAATTTTAATGAAGTGGCCGACCTTCAGTTTTTTTTTAAATGTTATTTTGCATGTATTAGATTTGTGGGTTTAGTTACAATTGTTTTACGATAAGACTAGCGAGCGTAACGTATAAAGTTTTAAAGTATTTCCTGGATAATTATAGGTCAATATAGGTGTTTATTTGTTTCATTTGTTACAGGAAAACACGTAGTTCCTTAGGAAATGACATACAATAATATTCTGCGCAGTTGCAAGCGGATGCTTAAATCTAAAATATATTGTGGAACGAATGGTTATATGTATTTTGTACCTACTATCGATGAAATTTCCCATTACGTCTGAATTTTTAAAAACAGCATATTTTAAAACACATTTTCATGTCGGCGCTATTACAATAGTTCGTCAATTGAACTTATTCAGTTCAATAATTTCATTGTTTTATATTTAGTTCATAAGATGTTGATTGATCATTATAATGTAAAAATTATTAATTTTATTTAAAAAAATAAATTGTAATTCAAATTTGATTTATTGAAATACTTAAAGTGCATAATTAACCGGGCCGCACATGCCCACACTCGCACTGGTTCACGATACTGCGCCAATGTGGCACTGACATTGGTGGACACGGTGGTGTCCGCATTTGCTTTCACGAATCCTTGCATCAGTGGACGCTTCAGTGGCATTTGTCGCCGGGAATCAAGTAAGATGGACGCAATTGATTTAAGTTCAGAATCCGGCGATGATAACGAGTTTTTATATAGATTATTGTTAACAAGGAAAGCGTACGGGAAAAAAATTGGAAGAGCTTATATTCATATAATCGGGGTGGGGTCGAATATTCATGTAATCGGGGTGTTTTGTGTCATATAAGCATTTTTCGCTTCGCACAGCTTCAATTAATTCCTCCATCTTGCAAAACACTCGCGACACTGCCACTCGAAATTAGTGTCTCGATCACCTAGCCGGCACGCTCGTACACGCTCATGTACGTGCCTGCGTCAACACGTGCCAGCAAATGCGGAGTTCGGTACTGTGCCATAGGTTACAAAAACTGCCACTCGCACGCGGCTCGTGGAGACCAATGCGAGTGTGGGCATGTGCGGCGGGGCTTATGTACGTGCAATGAAGTGTGTAAATACGGCCGCTCACAGTGTGTTAGAATCATTCGGGCTTCAGCCACTGAACAGTGCGGACTTCTCTGAGAGGTCCTTGCGCTGTCAGTTCAATAAACGAAGCTTTTGAAACTAGATTGAAGTTTTATTTATATGATGATAATGAGCCTCATCCAAGAAACCCTGTGTGAAGTCAGCTATGCTGTCCGTCAGGCTATTTAAAAAAAAACATTGAAGCTGTTCTTCCATAACTTTATTTGTTTGTACGCGCTAATCTCATGAATGAATTGAAAAAATATGTTTGTGTATGATAACTTATTTACCAAGGAATAAAGGCTGTTTAATATTTTAGTACGATTTATTATACGATGGCGAAACCGTGTGTTCATTGTGAATTCTACATTCCAATTTAGTAAAGGTAGCTTTACATTAACTAAAATCAATTTATTAAAATAAATATAATTTTAATACTTAAAATGATAATTCAAAGTGTTTTTAAAGCCTGCTTCAGTAGAAGAGAGTTTTGACTTTGATATACAGATGTTAAGGCAGCGAAACTTCAAAGGACCGTATCTTTTTCAACTTTTGAGATATTTTTCGTCGATTATCTTTACAATCGTTTGATTTTTAAGTTTTCTTAAATAAAGTCAAATTGCTAAAAACATAACCTTTTTATATATAATTTTTCTTTTTTTTTATGTAACTAGGTCGGCAAACAAGCGTACGGCTCACCTGATGGTAAGACCGTAGCCTATAGACGCCTGCAACACCAGAAGCATCGCAAGCGCGTTGCCGACCCTATCCCCAATCCCCTCCTCCCAATCCCAGGAGCTCTGGTCACCTTACTCACCAACAGGAACACAATACTGATTGAAAACAGTATTATTTAGCTGTGGTCTTCTGTAAGGTCGAGGTACTACCCCAGTCGGGCTGCTCCATATTTTGAGCAGGAAATTTCCTGCTGTGCCCTACCTCAGTTAAATTACCTCAGTTAATAATTTTTAATAGGTAAATTAAACGTGACTTTTAAAATGACTTTTGCGGATTCCATATGTTCAGTGTCAGTGAAAGGTTAAAAAATTATATTACGCATAATCTATTTAACAAAAACATGAAAATATATTGAAACCGTAACGTTTTGCAGTCATCTAACGCATACTTCTGCAGTATACCTCTCTCTTGAAACAGTTAAGAACAACTCCAATGCTCGACCTAAAAGCGAGTCCGGTGTCGAGCGACAAATCCGTGAGGCCTATTAAGGCAATTCCGCAGGCAAGTTGCATTCACTCAAGGCGGTAAGCGAAGTGGGGTAACGCTGGGCGGACAAGAGGCGTGAGGGCCGTTGAAGGAGTTTTTTTAAAACTAAAGTCTCCGACACAGGAGTCTGAGGAGGCTTTGCTTATACTAACACATTCCAGTTCAAGTCACTCGTCTTTCATTCTCTGGGTAGCTTCCCAACAAACCTAATTAGGTACTACGCATTTATTTTATTTACATTTTCAGGACGAGGAAATAAGGAAGAGACAGGCACAGGGTATATCTGTTTATTTTATTTTATTGCCAAAACTGCTTGCTACTTTTTATTTTATACCTATGCATACAAGTATTTTGTAATTTCTTAATTTTACAATTATCCTTAGTAAGTCTGGCTTACATACACGAGGCGAGCGACGAAGGGTGATGAGGGGCAACCATTGGTATGCGCGGTCAGGCGTCAGCATTGATTTACAACCGGCTCGCGTAGTCGCACTACGTCACGACTGTACCAAGGTGTACAGAGCTACAGAAACGGACTCAGTTCAAACAACCTAAAAATTGATATCTAACTGTATCTTTAAAGATAACTTAGATTAGAAAACTTAACAGGATGTCGTTTAATTGAATACAGAGATGACTTGCTGTTGTTATCATCCTCACAAGAACTTAACTACAATTATAATAATTATTATTACATTTAGACTAACATGCTGTAACAACTGTTATGTTATGCGTGGGCCCGATGACCATATCGTGAAAAAGTGCCTTTCCATAGCTACAAAAAGGAGAGGGAGAGGTAGGCCGCAAACTACATGGATGACAAATGTCCGAAAGGACATGCAAAAGCTTGGCCTTAGAGATGACGATGCGAACCAACGAAGTAAATGGCGCCGAATGATCAAGAAAGCCGACCCCGCGTAACGGGAAGAGGCGAGGGCAAAGAAGAATTACATTTAGACTAACAGAGTGTGGGACGTCCTCCGGCCCGTTGGCCCGACGATCTACGTAAGATTGCAGGCGTAGGCTGGATGAGGAGTGCGGAAAACCGGGATGTCTGGCGCGAACTTGGGGAGGCCTATGTCCAGCAGTGGACTGCATTAAGCTGAACTGATAACTAATAACAGAGCTCAGTGTTTCTATTATTATTATTATAACCTTCTGAATAAGTGCTGAATCAGGAAATTCATCATGTATTATATATAATTATTTTAACTCGAATCTGGATGCACAATATGTAAGTGACGACGCGAAGGTAGATGGATATCAAAAATGAAAGTGGAGACATCTATGTTCTTTTGCCAACATCAAAAGCTGTTAAACTATATCAAAGTATGAAAGAGTGTTTACCTAAATTAAAGAATACAATTGAAAATACAAATTTCATTTGTTTTCCATTGAAGATCACGAGTTTATTGATCGTGATGGTGCAAATGAAGCTAACTCCAAATCGTTATACATAACAAATTAATGACTAACGCAAAGAAGGTGTGTTAAAGTTAAAACTTCAATACTTCGCGTCTAACCGCTAACCGCTCCACATACAACGATTGACGCAAATCGTCCGATTTAATAATAATTTTCATGAGCTCTTTATAAAAATATTAAAAAATATATATATACTAATATAATGAACAAACAAACACCTCTCATTCACCGGCCCCCAGTAAGGTGAGAAGTCTACATCAGGATGCAATGAAATACGCTCAATATAGGCAAAAACGTCTAGACTATAGGAATATTTGAAATACATATACAAACATTTGTCGTGATAAGAATTGAAGCAAGAATATCTTCCACGTGTAAAACACAATTGAAAACACTCAACGAAACGCTTATTTCTCACTTCAAATCTATAGTTATTCATTCACGATACACAGTTTTAACTACATTGAATAAGTTAGCACACTAATCAATTATACCGTTATACGCCACTTATCGAGTAGCAACGTTAGCTGCACAATAATAACGAGCAAATAATAACTTTTTTAGAATTACACTAAGAAAAATAAAACAAATAATGATTAAAATTACTCATAGAATTGGTCTACTGATCAAATTCCAGTACGCGCGTGCCAGCCAAGAATGCCATCTAGCCATAGAACTAATCAAAATAGTAATGAATGGGGCCAAAAGTTAGGCCAAATTTTTCGCCACACTTTATCCGTCGACAAACTTTTAAAACTATTGTAATAGGTTCTCTATATTCAATTAGTGTAACCTGTGTAGTGTAACGGAGTGGACTCATCATACGCTTCAGCCTGTAATATCCCACTGCTTGGCACAGACGTTTTTCCCCATGTACAAGAAGGATCAGAGCTTAATCCACCACGCTGCTCCAATGTGATTAACGTGCTCTCCGAGGCACGATGGGGAGACCCACAAGGACTGCACAAACACCCAGACCACGGCAAACATCTGTATGGAGAATACAAATGTTGTCGTGTGCGGGGATCGAACCCAGTGCTGTGACTGTTGCGCCAACGCGTCGTCTCATCATAATATACCATCTATGAATGAATATTATTTAAAAGTAAAAAAATTGTAAAATGTTTAAATGTATGAAAACTTTTAAAATATACACATTTTGTAAACGGTTTTTAATTTCCTGATTTATAGCATAGAAATATGTTATTTGGGGAATAAAAATTGGCAACTGTGCCTGCCAACGAGGTAGCATATAATTTCTGAAATATATTTAAATGCCTATATATAAAACTGACCTCTACTGGTTACTTTATATCATCATACCTTACGATTTCCACAGTTTTAATTATAGAAAACTATGAATAGGATATTTTTATGTGTTTCAATGTAGTTTCCTCTTTGAACTGACGCGCCGTCATTGCTATGGTCAATGTTTGACAAATTCCAAAACATTCAATATTAAAAATGTATATCGATTATGGTACCTTATATGTAACCAATTACAACTATCAAGCAGCGAGTAAATCTGCCTCAAATTATATAACAAACTGTCACAGCAAATCACTCACCCATCATTTTCTATGATGATTGTGAAAATAAGTTTTGGTAGCCAATATTTTCGTCCATTGCCCGTACATAATTTCTACTTCTTTACTACGAAAAACACATTTCGCTCCTCGTGATTATGTCATATCTCGTGTCTGACTTTTTCCAAACCATTTTTCATTAAAAAAAAGAAAAAGAAAAAAACAAATCAACAAAATTGTTGCGGCTTTTTACTATTATTGATATAAATTCTAACACGTAATTTTATTTCGATTATAACATTACATTTGATCTTTTGGAATCGTTCCAATGATCAATGTTACCAATTGAAAACGATACGTAAATATGAAATAAAAAATATAAGATGACATGTTATCTTTACATCAACTAATAAACAGTCAGTCTGTGCGTCATAGCTTTATTTTATCAAAGATTTAATGTTTTGTAAATTTTAAAATTTAAATCTTAAAGTGCTCGAGTTGAAAGTGATATAATTTACAATAACGTTATGTGACATTAAAATTGTATTTAATGTGACATTTTGCGAATTGAAGTCTTCATGAAACTCGTTCAGAATTAGTAAATAAAAAATTAGATTGAGTTAGGTCATCATCAGACTTTTAAAGACACCAGATAAAAACAACTAATATAACAAATGTAGTTAAATGTTATTCTAATTTGACACTTAGCGATATATAAACTACAAATCAACAATGTTTACAATATTAGAGCGTTATCTAGGTACAGAGAAAGTATGAATAAACATTATTTATTTGTTTTTTATTTGGGAAAAATTTCAGGATCATCAAATACGTCTCTGTGGCGTATCGGCACAGAATTCGCGTCGCGTTCGATGGAAGGACGAGGCGGGGGCAGATGCGCTCGAGTAAAACGTGATCCGAAACTGTTCTGCTTCAAACATACCCCCCCCCCCATCTACCCTCCACTTCATGCCAACAATACAGACGTGTTGAATTTTTCGTCTTCGGATTTTTCATACTTACTGACCATTGCTATTGTTAATTCGTTTCCTTGACACATGGCTCTCGTTGTGAACACTATCAGAAAATAGTTTGTACATGCTTACGTCTTGTACTTTCAGTTTCTCATCATTCAGCAACTTATCTAGCTCCAACATTTCCTGTTACATTCTTTCATTGTGCGTGGTGGTGGCTTCATAATGCTTATTTTAGACATTTTTGGTTTTCTAGTAATCGATTCGCGCTAAGTGTCTGTAACTCTGTATGTTATATCTAAGTACGTAATTCACACGTTAGGTCCAAAAATTTCTTTGGTAATAGGAACATAATCGTACAATTAGCTCTTTCATTAATTGTCTGGAAGAAATGGCTAACTAGCCATAAGTCCGCCCATTGTACTTCACATTCTGTAAATTTCTTTAAATGTGTTTAATGTTTAAAATGTTGTTGTGGTGTACAATAAAGTATAAATAAATAAATAAGATCTAACGATACTCATCAAGTAAAGACAGCACGAGGAAAAAAGTTCCACTCCTAACAAACAGAAATATCACAGAATTCATAGGACTTAAAAAGAAAAAAGATCACAGAAGAGATTTTGACTCACTACCCATACAAAAGCCTACATTACTTCACCTCGAACTCTATGGCGTTTTTAACCGGTCGAGCCACTCTATAGCTAGTCTTGACAACAAAGAGCATACAACAACCATCTACAGTTCACTGACATAATTACAATATTGGAAAGTTTATTGACAAAAATTATCATTTATGCATTTATCAAAAGAAAACACGGTCCTCGAGATTCAAGGTTAATTCGAATCTAATGGCCGATTGAAGAGTGATGGATTATATTAATCATTTCTGACGCCTGGCCTTGGGCATTGCATTAGCACAATAAGCTGACGAGAGATTAAACACAGCTTCTTCGGTTTGAGGTCGATTTGCTTACAATAACTAAATATAAAGTTCTCTTAGAATTACGTATGCAGAGAAATGAGGTAAATACAGGTGATGAAGTTATAGGAATACCCGCTAATGTTGCGTAAAAATTATTTTGAACGATTTATCCTTAACATGCTATTTGGTGGTTGCAACGAAAATTCCGATGATGGTAGCCGGTTTAATCCCATTTGTAACGGATGTTTGTCTGCTTAAATATGTTATTCGCGGTCTGGGTTTCCTTGTGGGTTGACCAGAATTCGTTCTTTATGGTCTTCCCGAGTCTAGACTCCTGGAAACAAGTAAAGCCGGTGTATCAATTTGATAAGGTTAGTTGTTTTAGGGGAGTAATCCGTCATAACAAAATGTATTACGAGTTTTGAGTTTGGCGAATAAGCTTTTTCTCTTCTCCAAAATTATTCTGAGAAGAGATCTTTGTTGACATTAAGACATCATTAGTCGATCGTCATCGATTCGTTTATTATATGCAGAAATACCGTAGAAAACTTAGACTAAAATAATCTCATCAATACTAATATTATAATGCTGAAGAGTTTGTTTGTTTGTTTGTTTGAACGCGCTAATCTCAGAAACTACAGGTCCGATTTGAAAAAATCTTCCAGTGTTAGATAGTCCATTTATCGAGGAAGGCTATAGGCTATTTTTTTAATTAACGCGTGTGAAACCGCGAGGCACAGCTAGTAGAATATAATGTTAATGTGAATAATATGAAGTTAATACACCCCAGGATAATTTAAACCGAATTGACGATCAATACAATAGCTTTCAGTCTAATTAAAATTTTTGTTTAATAATGGCGTTGTAATTCATTAAGTGGTACTTTATATCTACGGCCTTCTGGCCTTAATAACAAAATTACTAATAGGCATTTTAATTTAAACATAAAATGTGTTCAAATCGATTTTGGATATTTCGAGAGCAACTAAAAATACAAATATACTTTTTCACTACATATTATAAAACAAAGTCTCTTCCCGCTGTCTGTCTGTCTGTATATATGCTTAGATCTTTAAAACTACGTAACTGATTTTGATGCGATTTTCTTTAGTAAATAGAGTGATTTCAGAGGAAGATTTATATGTATAATACATGTATAATATAGTAGAGGAACACTGATAGTTTTAAAGTTTTCTAATGTGATGTCATAAATAAACAAATTTTTTGCGCTTAGATTGCAAATATTTATTTTATATTTTATATTTAGTATCAGCATTGCACCCGTGCGAAGCCGGAGCGGGTCGCTAGTGTATACTAAGAGAGGAAATTTTTAAATCGAAAGTAAAAACATATAAACATGTACAAAAGGCGGTCTTGTCGCTAAAAGAGCGATCTCTTCCAGACAAATAAAAAAATAACTATATATGTATATAATTTTTCGCTTCAAATCAACAAATCAACCTACGTATTGACATGCATTCATTATAACTTCATATATTACATGTTATATAGATAACCAGCTGACCCCGCAAACGTTGTTTTGATTATATGTTATTAACCCCCTTAATCCCCCCCCCCTTATAGCTTAGGAGTATGAAAAATAGATGTTGGCCGATTCTCAGACCTACCCGATATGCATATAAAATTTCATAAAAATCGGTAAAGCCGTTTCGTAAAAGTATTTTAACTATTATAAGACACGAGAATTTTATATATAAGATATAGAATTAAAATAATGTTAGAGTCAGGTGTTGTAAGTTAAGATAAAGGTATTGCTACACTTCACGCGTCAGCGGTGACGATCGGTCCGGCGCGGCGGCCGGCGGTCCCACGCGGCGCCACGCTTCACGAGCCAAGCGCGAATTACGCGCTTTCTAAACTCAAGATGCTCATAAGTGTAACGATCTACCAGATGGCCTTATCGTTATCTTCTGGTTACCGGGTCGTGAACACTTTTAAACTAATTATCGTAATAAATATTTTATACGTACTTTCATATTTTTATTTACTTCACTTAAGATTTTTCTAAGGATTGGGAATGTATAATTAGACACACAAAAATTAAAAAATAATACGAATTAAAAATACTATGGTGTCGTCTCTTGTCAAATAATTCATTGTAATATGAAAATTTGAATAGTTGGGTGCTGTAAAGGACTCGCTATAGACGACACAACGGTTGAATAAAAACCGAATAAAATCATATCGAAAATTTCGATGCAGCTGGTACATCGTTCCATAGCTAAATTGGCTAGAGCACCGACACGGTATGTCGGGGGTGCGGGTTCGAACCGCGCTGAATCGAAATTTTGATATGATAATAATAAACATTTTATATAATTAGACAGTTAAAATAAACAAACAATTTAATTCCAACACGACTGGAAATGTGTAATATAATATAGCATATCGTTATCCTTATCTCGTATTTATCTAGAATGCTACGCTCAAAGATACGTGTATATTACGAGTATTAATGTGTGCATTTATCGTTAGCGATATGTGATTACACACAACAAAAAAAGTAGGTCGTTTATACGCACTCAATTAAACAATCGTTACAAATAAAGAATCGTAACACACAATCGAGTACGTTCTTTGTGTGTGAAATGAAACATACCGCTTTAAAAGCGAGTTTCGAAGCGTAAAAAACAATGAGTGATAAAATATGAGGTGATTCGAATGCGAGTCACGGGGCCGGCGAACGGAACGGTCACGGGACGTGCGGACCGTCACGCGTCGCAGCGCATATCGTCTGATATGGACGCGTCTTTAAATTTGCATGAAGCGTCTTCGAATGGACGCTGCAATCTTTAAAATTTTACTACACACAACTATAATTTAATTACAATTTTATTTACGATGGACGAATAAAAAAAGTATAACATTAAACTGTGCACCTACACCTTTAATGTATCATCTCCTTTACCCTATGGATGCCTGTAAGGGCGCCTTCAAATTAGCCGCGCGGCGGCAGCGCGTCTGCAGCGCTGCTGACGCGCGACGTTGTAAATGTATGTCGCGCGTCAGCAGCGCTGCAGACGCGCTGCCGCCGCGCGGCTAATTTGGAGGCGCCCTAAGAGATTGCTTTCAAGCAATAAGGCCGCCTTTTGTACATTTTTTTATTAATCGCTGTTAATGTTGCTTATTAATTTATTTGGTTTCTTGTTTGGTGTACAATAAAGTGTAAAATAAATAAATAAATAAATAAATACGATGGATATAGATATATTGTTGTGATTAGGTTTACATTAATTTTCAATTGATTCTGTAAAATCAACTGCATCCATTTTAATAATGAAGCTGGCTTGAAGTTCGAGTGATGCACAAAAACACATCGAAACTAAGAATTACGAAACCGAGACGGATCTTGGATTCAAATGTTTGATCAATAGGCTAATATTTCATATTTACAGTAATGAATATTTAGAAACAGCAGACCATTTAGATTCTGTTTATCGGATTGTATTTTACATAAGAATAATCATACGATTTTTAAGTATGAAATTTTTTGTCATGCTTTATAATCAGAGTAATTAATAAGAAAATTACATTTTAATATATTCTTTAAGTAAAATGCATGCATGAGAAACTCTTATGCAAAACAAACTTGCATAAGATAAAAGGTAAATGATAACAAAAAATAAAGAAAAAGTCCAATAAACGAAAGACTCCTCGCAACTTCAGTGAGTCTTCCAAAAAACGAATATAAATTATTTTATTGTAAGAAATAATAAACCAAATGAACAAAAAGAATTTTACAGTTCGATGAAAAATAAGCGCGTTTGCTGGAATCTACAGTTATTAATACAGAAAGCGGAAGAGAATGTTTGTTTGAACGCGCTAATTTCAGGATACACGCGCTTTTCTAAAGTTTGTTACGTCACAAAGCCGTATTACAATAATCTATACATATGTGATATAAAAACATTGTGCTGTGTGGCTACGGCACTAAAGAATGTAGCCACCCCCTGTCTTCCCGTGGGTGTCGTAAGAGGCGACTAAGGGATAACACAGTTCCACTACCACCTTGGAACTTAAAAAAGCCGACGGATGGCGGGATAACCATCCATGCTGGATTTGAAATACACAGGCCAAAGACGGGCAGCAGCGTCTTCGGTGCGACAAAGCCAGCCCTGCGGTCACCAACCCGCCTGCCCAGCGTGGTGACTATGGGCAAAACACATGAGTTCGCGTCATAATGTCGGACGCGAACTTGTGGAGGCCTATGTCCAACAGTGGACTGTGATAGGCTGTAGTGATGATGATAAAAACATTATCAGTAATTTAAGTGATAATATAAGACCACTATGACGCACAAGTAGGTCACACAATAAATGTATTTGATAGTAAAGGAAAAAAAAACCGACTTCAATTACATCGACAAGTGATAACATTATTAGGGATATTGGGGATAACTAAAAAAGAACTCTTCATATCTCGATCAAATTTAAATGTTTTCGATTGAAAACAGAATCATGAAAATCATTACACGCGATAAAATGTTGTGAAGTAAAAATACCGTCGAATTGAGAACCTCCTCCTTTTTTTTTAAGTCAGTTAATAAAAGTGGCAGTTTCCAAGTTTATAACATCTGTGCCAATCGAATCGAAGTGGCTATCCTTCTCAAGACCAATTATAGTAAAGGCGTGTACAGTAACATTCTCCTGCAATGGTATTAGCACGCTTACAAAAGTAATGTGATGTAGTACGTAGGAGGTAATGAATATATTGGAGTGTAACAATAATGATTAAATGCCTAAAATAAACATACGAGTTCTAGGGCAACCGAAACATAACTAAAAGTGGTAAATATTATATTCAGTTACAATATTATTACTTTATTATTTATTTAAAACCTCCCGGAAGTTATACAATTACTTAACAGAATTACTATACATATCATAGATGATATTGTTTTCTAATGTTTACGTGAATTTCAATCATTATAATGAAACAACTTTTTCGGATTTTATCGCGGTTTATTAAGTTATTTAGATGCCCAACGTTTTGTATACTATACAGGTACCATGGTCACGGGAGGACTGATCATATTTGAAGTTAGTATATTGTAAATCATTATTAAGATGCACACGATACGCTTCGGAAATACAGATTAAAAAAAATATATTATGTATTCTAAATATATTTACGTTACTACCGATCAAATAAATCAGAAAGGACGTGAAGATACAGATAGCGAAAATGATATTTTTACAACAACAGGAAATGCAGGCGAGTCACCAAAGTGATCTTGGACGTAGCAGGAGCATCAGATGTTTTACGAACAAACTAAAAAAATCACTAAGGCTTTATGTCTGAACCTTCCAGCTCTTTCGTTTCTGGAATATTTAAACATGCCATGTCCCAATGCAAACATGAACCGTCACCGTTAAATAATTCGAGGCGTGATCGTTGAGGAATGCGCTACGGGTAAACATAGGACACTGATAAGGGCATCACTGATATCACATAGCAGCGATAACAGTGATAACACACCTACCTCGCAGTAATTCTGTATGTATTACGATTTATTCGAATTGTCAAAATTCCGAAATTATAAGGTGACCCCGTTCGCGTGGTCTCGGAATATGGTTTCGGTGTTACATTTTCACGGACATTTCCTGTACCAATAACTTTGTTATGCATACCAAAAATCTAAAATACATTTAATATTTGTCGATCGCGTTTACTTCGCTATGTTTCAGAACCGAAAATTAATGTGAATTCCTAATATCCTTGACATATAATAACTATCAACACGCACATGAAAAAAATAATACTTTAGTTGTTTTCGTTTTGAATTTTAAAAGTTGAACAATAATGAAGACCACAGCTAAATAATACTGTTTTCAAGCAGTATTGTGTTCCTGTTGGTGAGTAAGGTGACCAGAGCTCCTGGGGGGATTGGGGATAGGGTCGGCAACACGCTTGCGACGCTTCTGGCGTTGCAGTCGTCTATAGGCTACGGTAGTCACTTACCATCAGATGAGCCGTACGCTTGTTTGTGGAGTTACTAACATAAAAAAACCAAAATCTTAGGAGACTTAGGTTTAATTTATTGGCAACCTCGGTAATTATTCATATTGAAAGATCGTTATTCTATCGGCGAACACTCGGCGAGCAAGCGGATCAGTATTCCGCGAGAGCAGCACCTTACGCTCGTAGATCACCGCGTTGGCACTGAGCCATCGGACGCAGCGTGCATTGATTTAACTCTTGTTTGGACACTTATTGTTTTACTGCCGATATTTTAACTTATAGAGTTCCGTAGAAATGAATAGCCTTTTATTTTTGGAATTTGTATAAAAAATACCAAATCAAAGTCAAAGATGACCTTTGAACATAAAAATGGTAACGACCAATCTCTATAAACTAATTACGAAAATTATTCGAAAACGGGATATTTACGAGACTCGTGAACAAGACATTCGCAGTTAATGTCAAAATATCGAGCTCCGCGAAGGAAAAAATAATAAACATGGTAAATATCCCGTTTTCGAATAATTTTCGTAATAGAAGTAACCATGTTAATCTAAAATCTATAAACTAAACAAGGAAATTCACTGCTATCTTCTAGAAAATTAAGGAAGCGATGAAACCCTAACAAATAAAATAGAAGTTACAATAATTGAACAACTTAAAATTGAAGCAACAGAGACGCTCTATTACGTTTTTTTTTAGTTTATTTCTATGAACAAAGTCACGACCAAACATGACTTGAACATCGAGTTTCCCATGACAAAAGGAGGCGGGCACGTAGTCGTAGTCCCTACACACCGGAGTATACTCCGAAGCGATGCGAGAGGTGTAGGAAATAAAAAAAGAAAGTCCGCGTACCGTTCGTCGACCCACATGCACGAGCGCGCGCTCTTACAGACGTGACTCGGAATAAAAACGAAATTGAAAAAATTTTATAACGCGATAGCAAAAAATGCACGATAACTTTGTTGTTTCGAAATCATTTTGTTATTTTTAATATCACGAGGATTTTGAAATATTTAATTGAATGTAACGCTTAACATTTTTGCGTGTTCGTTTTAATTGTTCACTCTTTAAAAGACTTTTTCATAGCTAATCTATATAATTATATAAAAATCAATGCCACTTTTCGTTGTAGGTAATTTTATAACTCAAGAACGGGCTCACATATCCAAACCAAATATTTTGGCTTTGTTCGGACTATTTAGTAGATGGTTTATGTGAAGTTTGCACAAAATCGGTCGAGCGGTTCTTCATTTATCACATTTTTTGTACCAAAGGAGGATCATTTTGTTAATGGGGATTTTGCAGTCAAATTGAAACTTTTTTAAGTGTTGACAGTAAGTACAAGCATGTTGTTATGTCATTCATTTCTGTCATTTCATTTTGGACGTGCTTCGATTAAAGCAAATTAAGACAAAAAACCCAGGGATAGTACATCACAAAAATAATTAATTAACGCCCAACGAAGTGGGCACGGGACGGCTAGTATATTATACATGGGTGGTTATAATCTGTTTTTGAAGGTGATCAATGACGTCAACTGTCTATTTTAGATAGTTACACATCTTATACCCTGTTTTTTTTCGGTACGGACTAAATTGACACATGCAAATGTCAATTTTCGAAATAATGATACCAGCTTTTTTGTAATAGTGTTGTATACCGATTTTGTGAATACAATACCGGTTTTATGAATCGTAACTTTTTACTTTTACCACATAATTTTATTATTATTTGACAATAGACGAATCTTTTAAAAATCATGGTAACTATGGAGCATCACGGACAAAAAAATATTTATTAATATTTAATAAAGCCGAGGATAAAATAGATAGGTAATGTCTACCGAGACAGAAATTTTGAGTAATTTAATATTTTAACATTTTGACTAACTTAAGGTTGCTTATACCACTAGGTACATTACCTAAGTTTGTAATGTACCGAATGTTAAGATAAAAATTTTTTTTTATTTTTTTTTATTGTTTGAGTATTTGATATTTTGCTACATTTTGCTACCATAACTTTCTTTTATTATTATTTATTTTTTTATTTTTTGTAAATGACATTTTTTTTACTTTCGTTAAGTGTGTGTATCACCTTAAGGCGAAATAAATGTTTTCATTTCATTTCATTTCAATTTGCATGTGGTTACTAAGATTAATAAATATGTACTTTAAAAAATAAGTGTTTTTTATTTATCATAAATCTATACATTAGCCATACAGGTACATACATTATATAGGTATGCCTATAGGTACATTACGGCTGTCGCCACATTCTAAAATTTTAAAGACAAAGATTTTTGTAATTATTACTGAAAAACGATACTAGATTGTAAATTACGTAAAGTTACGGTAGTGGCACATCACTATTAATGATTCGCAAAAAACTAGCAACACAGCTTATGTCAATTTAGTCCGTACTGAAAAAAAACGGAGTATAGATAACTTACTTAACATCATAAAGTCAACGACATAAAAGGCAATGTTCAAACATTTACCTGTTTACCAAAATCTGTTATGTTATCGTTACATTACATAAACACTGAATTCCTATTTACTATTTTGTTTTAGCGACTGCTGACGTTTTATTATTTACAAATTACAAACGAGCAATTAAACTCATAATATATTTTGTAACCTCTTTCGTATATTTAATCCTTTCGAAACGATTTTCGCTAATGACGAAAGAAGCACTAAAATAAAAGAAACTTGAGGTAGTAAGGAAAACGGTATAGATAGCGGAGAGCGATTGTCCCGAAAGACACATACCTGATTTGAGAAATAAAAGCCTTAGACAATGTGACATGTGTTAATATGTGTCGCTGCGAGCAAAAGCTAGGGTCATAACAGGCTGTTACGTGCTCCGCTCGCGGACGCGGCGAGGCCGATTTGATACGTGACGACTATAGGGCTGGCAGATGAGGCAAATCTATACTAATCTATACTAATATTATAAAGAGGTAAAGTTTATAACTTTGTTTGTATATACGGGGTAATCTTCGCAAATACTGATCCGATCATGAAAATTCTTTCGCTAACAGAAAGCTACGCTATTCAGGAGTGACAAGATAAAAGGAAAAAGATAAAAATATATAAAGATTTTAAATCAGCAGGATTTGAACCTGCGCCCTCTGACGTGCCGTGTCAACAATTCAATCTAATCAAGCATTATTATTTGCCTTAGAAATTAATTGGTGATTTTAAAACATTTATATTTATGTGATTTGCTGAAAATAGTGAGAGTGTATTGGAACATATCAGATTTCACCGTACCCTTCTTATGTGAAATGGATTATAACGCCCAACGAAGTGGGCACGGGTCGGCTAGTATAATTATAAAGCTGAAGAGTTTGTTTGATTGGTTTTTTGTTTCTTTGTTTTTTTGAACGCGGTAATCTCTGGAACTACTGGGCCGATTTGAAAAATTCTTTCAGTGTTAGATAGCCCATTTATCGAGGAAGGCTATAGGCTATGTGTCATCACGCTAAGATCAATAGGAGCGGAGTCCACGCCGACGAAGTCGCGCGCAGAAACTGGTAAAAATATAAATGGCAAGTAATGTTAAGTGATTCGTGTGTTTTATCGACGGCGGGAGTGTTGATAACATTTTCGTAGCAGCCCTGTAGTGTGCAGCGCGTGCGTCGGGTCAACGAACCCCGCTCGTGTGACGCAAACTGTTAACTTTCTAACCGCGCCGCGACGTCAGCGCCCGGGCATTCTGGTTAAGGCCGTTCGTTCTACCTTCACTTGAAGCACTATCACGCCACACCAAGGGCGTTCCTCCCGGCTAATTGTATTAGTTCGAAACGATTGTACTAAATGAGCGACGATTGTACAATCGGTTATTGCCCAATAACGATAGGACAATACGTTTTTTTATATTTGGAGCGATACAGACGTCTCTTCTAGATATAAATCGGTTTGATATAATAATAAAGCAATTATAAGCGAGGTAGGTACATTTAAAATATGCGTTGAGTATGATTCAAACACATATAACGATATCTATAAGGAGCTTGAAAAAGTTTCAAATCACTCTTGAATAAAAATTTTAGCATTTACTTTTAAAGCACGTTGCTTTAAAAGTAAATGCTGACACAACGTATAGGTACGAGTATCAAATGATTATTAATTTGCCATGATTTAAAACACTAGAAATATCTAAACCGTAAAAATTAAAATAAATTATACAGTAACTACATTGTACCTACATTGGTTTACAATAAAATATATGATTATTTTTATTATGTACTTAAAAATTATGATATTAAATATCTTAGTGTTAATTGATTTCAAAGAAAAGCCTAAAAATTTCTTATAAAATCTGTTTACATAATTTAAATTAATGAATGTTTAGAATATCTGAGAACATTCTAGTGGTAAATTTTAAAGTTTTAGGTATCAGAATCAAGTGAAGATATTTTTATGAAACAAATAAAAGTTTAGGTATATCTGTAAAATCATTTACAAAGAAACCTAAGTCTGTAGATATTAATACTTAAAGTTCACATTACGGAGGTCTGGTTTCAATTGGCGTGTCAGTAGGGTGACCAAAAGAGTACATATCTATGTATTTATTAAACAAAATGCAAAACATTAACTTGCAACATCATCTCCCTGCCCTTATCCTATTTATATAGGGTCGGCACAACATGTTCTCCTCTTCCATTCCTCTCTATTATTCGTAACTTCAGCGCATACTCCTTTCTTTCTCATGTCCTCACTCACACAATCCATCCATCGCTTTCTTGGCCTGCCGATCGCTCTTCGTCCTTCGACATTCATCCCTAACATTCTTTTACCAATATAGCTTTCATCCCTCCTCATTACATGCCCATACCACGCTAACCTTCTGCTCCTTATTTTCTCCGTCACGGGTGCTACTTTCAAACTTCCCCTTATATACTCATTTCTAATTCGATCTCTCCTTGTCACTCCACACATCCATCTCAACATTCTCATCTCGGCTGCGTGTACTCTTCTTTCATCCGTCACTTTCGTTGCCCAACATTCTGATCCATACATTACGACAGGTCTTATGATCGTTTTGTAGATTTTCCCCTTAATTTTAAGAGGCATTCGTGGATCACAAGCTGTTCCAGAGACCTGTCGCCATTTCATCCATCCCGCATTTATTCTATTTTTCACGTCACGGTCTACATTGCCGTCATTTTGTATTAATGACCCAAGGTACCGAAAGTCGGAGCAGACTGGTAGGGATACACCATCTAAGGCAATATGGGAAAAACTAGACAAACCGCTGAAATTGCAGAACAAATGCTCGGTTTTGGATCTGCTTATCCTCAACCCCGCGTCCTCCAGTCTTTCCTGCCATTTTCCCAGTCTGCTCTGGACCTCAAGAGCATTATCCCCGACAAGAACAACGTCATCGGCAAACAGCATACACCAGGGTGCTTCCTCCTGTATGTCTGATGTTAGAACATCCATAACTAGGAGGAACAAATACGGACTTAAAGCCGATCCCTGGTGCAAACCTACAGCCACATTGAACTTCCCAGTTACTCCGGCTTCGGACCGGACGTGGGTACTAGCTCTATCATACATCGCCTGAACAAGTCGTACATACTTCTCTGGCACACCTTTCCTTTTCATAGCCCACCACAGAACCTTAAAAAATTAACCTTAAAACATTAACTTGCAACATTGTCATTTAATATATACTCGAAGTGAAGCAAATTACCCAAATGTTTGATGTATTTTATGTCTATTCTAGTCAACCTTAAGTCACATAAAATAGAGAAAACAGACAAGAATCCATTTTCGTTTCCTTTATTTTATTTTAATTTCATCTTTAACATAAAATTTTATTCATAGACAATTTATTTATTTCTAAGACAGTAAATATAAAATGGCATACTAAATTGAGATTTAAAATATTCTGGAAAGTAGTAAACAGTTCTTTAATGTTCTGATAAAAGATACGAATGGTTTTAGGAATAAGTATAACATACATAGTTATGTACACACACTTATACCGCTGTATTTATCGTTATCTTGATTACCATCAGGCCAGACATTATCAAATAAGTATTAGTCTAATTATATCTTTATCATTACAACAGCACGATGATTAACAAGCAGCTGGTGATTATTTTTTTGTTCTCTTCCAATTATAATTATTGGTTTACAATTATGATCAGATATTGTAGATTTTTGTACGTAACACAAGATATTTACCATGTTTGTTGTTGACGGTTGCGGGTTCGATCTTCTCACATGACAAGCATTTGTATTGACCATACCAAAATTTTGCCGTGGTCTGGGTGTTTGTGCTGTATTTGTGTATCTCCCCACCGTGAGCACGTTAATCAGTCGGTCCCGGTGTTATCACGTACACCTGATAGCGATCGTTACTCATAGTAGGGAATATATCCACCAACCCACATCGGAGCAACGTGGTGGATAAAGCTCTGATCCTTCTCCTACATGGGGAAAGAGGAATATGCCTAGCTGTGGGATATTACACACAATACAAATTACAGGATTTTATATATGAGATTTATTTTAATATCACAATGTGTAGTATTTTTATTAGCTGTCAAATAAAAATAAGACTATAAAATGATTATCCGAGACCAGTCAACAGTCTGGTCAACCTATCGCGGCAGGTCTCGGTTCGACGGCCAGCCTTAGCCTAGTTGAGTGACGTGAAGGGGTGAGGCGTTCCCCTCCACGACTCAGAGTGACTTGTTCAAGTAAATAAGGTCACTGCAAGCGGCCACATGTGTACGTCGAATACCATTTTTTGTTTATTTAAAACTATGTCACGTTTAATCGTGTTAAATAATATTTTATAACTTTTTTTTATAATGAAACTCGAATGTTACAAGTGTGGGTTTAATATGCTGTCTTATGAATATTTAGTTTCGTTTTATTTAAATTAAAATCAAAGTTATTTATTACATGTTGTACTAGTGATAAGTGAGTAGTGAGACGCTCTAGAAAGTTCTCAATAAATATTTTGGAAAATTTATTTAGAGAGCGCTTATTAATCGATACTGAAACCTAAACTACAATAATCTCTTCTGTCCGTCTGATAAGGCATAAATTCTAATAAAACTGGGCACAAATTGAGTTTATTCCTAGACCTAAAATACTGGAAAGTTTTTGTCTAGGAATTTGGTATGATCCTCCTAGGAAAAAGTATGAAATCTCAAACATGAAATAGCGAATAAATGGAAATACATAATACATGTGTAGTTAAAAAACGCACACACGCAGTTCCAGTATAGTACAAGATTCACGCACACAACAACATCCGCCAAAATCGTACAGAAGGTCTATGAGTGGGAACCCCTTGAAGGAGATTACAATGAGCTACTACAATACAAAGTTTAATTATATTACTTAATAGAAAGATTATTCCATTATAGGTTACTGACTTATCTTCAAGTGGTGCGGAGGTCGAACAAAAATAGATCGATAAACATTGGTTACATGTCAGCTATAAACGAAAGCAGATTTTTTCTTATCAGAATTTTATTAGACACTAGCTTCTGCGCGCGACTTCGTCGGCGTGGACTCCGCTCCTATTAGTTTTAGCATGATGACACATAGCCTATAGCCTTCCTCGATAAATGGGCTATCTAACACTGAAAGAATTTTTCAAATCGGCCCAGTAGTTCCAGAGATTACCGCGTTCAAACAAACAAACAAACAAACAAACAAACAAACAAACAACCAAACAAACAAACTCTTCAGCTTTATATATTAGTATAGATATGAACATAAATTAAATAATTGTATTTGCTAGCAAACGAAAAAAAATCGACTTCAATTACATCGACAAGTAATACGATAATCGACACGTAATAAGACGAAAAAATAGTCAAGTAAATACGCGTTATCAAAGATTACTCAAAAAGTTGTAATCAGATCCCGATGAAATTTAACCAGAAAGAACCAGAACCAGATGATAAACATCAGCTTCCAATTAAATTAAAAATCATCAAAATCGGAAAAAGTTATGCAGTATAATACAACGTAGGTCGACGAAAATATTGTCAAGTAAAACCGCGTTATTAGATATAACTCGAAAAGTACTTGTCAGATCTCAATTAAATTTAAACGAGACCAAATGACACGCAACACCTTTCAATTAAAACAAAATTGATCGAAATCGGTCCACCCAGTCAAAAGTTCTGAGGAGCTAACATACATAAAAAATAATAATAATTAATTCAGTCGAATTGAGAACCTCCTCCTTTTTTGGAAGTCGGTCAAAAAGGCTGAGGAAGATAGTCTCATTGTTGAAATCAGAATATTTTTTATTACTTCATTTACATATGTCTAATCTAAAGACTGATCTGAAACAATTTTTTATATGAACAGCGACTAACAGTTTTAAAGGAGGAAATGACAACAACTGATAACAAATATAGAAAAAAATAACAGGTCTAATCAGGAACCACACGGCCCACACGCTTGTAACTGCACAAGAACACAGTAGTGTAGATGTCTATGTACATTCTTGTAAATGGAATACATTCTTGTAAATGGAATTCTCAAACAACACATATCGACGGTGCCGTAGAATAACGTTACATGTGAATATAGTACGAAATCAATTTTATTTAATAAATTAATAATTTACTTCAGGAGTCGAAGATCTATCTATACATGCAAAAAAAATAATTTTACGACCAATAGTTTCTGAGATTCTGAGGCGAACAACGTCCCATGTGTTTGTGTCTCCGTATTATAATGAACTAGATGCATATGTGACGGAGCTCGCGGCCGGGTTTAGCACGCGTTGGCCGTGCCAAAGTCACTTGTTACGTTGTTGAGTGGAAAACGAGCTTGTGCGCACGAGTTACCGCATTCGCCGATGATAAAGTTATTTTTCTTAAATAGTATTCATAATTAGTACTAAAACATGTCCAAATATAATAACAGATCTAATAAAATCCTTGATTTGGTGTAAAACAACTGTAAAAATTCGGAAGAAGAATTTGATAGTGGAAAGATATCTGGTTATAACAAGGAAATTTCGAATTATCCCGGTAAGTTAATCTTATTCCTTATTAATATGTATAACAAAATTGCATTTTAACGATTGTTTTATATTCTATGGTGGTTTATTTTAATTTACATAACTAACGCCAAACTTCGCGTTTCATATTCATATGTGACGTTATTTAATGGAGATTAGTCTTTACATTGTTTCTTACAAAAATTCTCTTGCAAATTAAATCAAATTGTAAAAGACATCTTTGACTACTAATGGAAAACTTAATTTGTTGATATTAAAGTATGAGTTACAAGTAGTGATATGTCGTTTTACCACGGACATATTCTGACGTTTTTGAGTTATATGTGAAGATAGAACGTTCTTTTGCGGAAATCTTGATGACATATGTGAAGACAGAACGCTCTTTTGTGGAAATCCTGATGTAATATGTGAAGATAGAACGTTCTTTTGCGGAAAACAGATGTAATATGTAACATTGGTACGTTTTTTCTTCCAGAAAAAGACTGTAATTTGGTTTAAATTGCTTTTTTCTTAATTAAATTATCAATTTATTCGTATTCAAATAAAATTGTTTTCTTTTATTTTTGTAATTTTTATATTTTATATTATTTTTTCAGTTTCAAAGACACCTGTAAGCCCATCGTCGTCACCATTACATCCGGGTTCAGAAAACATTGCTTTAGAGCTAAAAGACGTATTAGTCAGTCAGTTCAGCCTATTGTAGTTCACTGCTGGACATACCCTCCCCAAGTTCGCGCCAGACATCCCGGTTTTCCGCAATCCTCCATGAAGACTACACCGGCAATCTTACGTAGATCGTCGGTCCAACGGGCCAGAGAACGTCCCACAATGCGTTTGCCAAGACGCGGTCTCCACTCCAGGATCCGTCTGCTCCAACAGCCATCGGTTCTGCGACACAGATAACCAGCCAACTGCCACTTAAACTTGCTAATTCTGTGGGCTATGTCGATTACTTTCGCTCGCGGATAGTCTCATTTCTAATCCTATCTTTGAAAGAAACCCCAAGCATAGCACCTTCCATTGCACGTTGAGCGACTTTAAACTAGTGGACCAGTCCGTCAGTGTCCACGTCTGGGCTCAATATGTCAACAAAACCAGGATGCATTGCTCGAAGACTTTTGTCTTCAAGCATTGTGGAATCTTCGAAGGCAATCATCGACGAAGCCTGCCAAACGCCGCCCAGCCCAACCAAATAATCCTATCAGCCTCCTTCTCGCGTTGTTTCAACCTGGTTGAATGGTGTGGCCAAGGTAGACATAATCCTGAACAACTTCGAAAAGGATACCGTCAACCGATACCCGTCTCGGTATCACTTGGTTGTTAAACATAACTTTCGTTTTATCTAAGTTCATACCGAGACCCACTCGTCGGGAGGACTCGTTTAGACCGGCCAGCATTCGGCCTAGCTCATCCGACGTCTCCACAAAGATTACGAAATCGTCGGTAAAACGAAGGTGCGAGATGAATTCGCCGTTGACGTTGATGCCTCGTTCCTCTCAATCCAAGGTCATAAAGACATCCTCCAGCGCAGTGGTAAACAGTTTCGGTGATATTACATCTCCCTGTCTTACCCCACGCCGCGCCGGAGGAAAATGCACAGCCTGCTCCGGTGGGTGGAATTCGTCGAGTCTTCTGGCGAGACGATTCGTAACAACCCTTGAAAACAGCTTATAGACGTGGCTCAAAAGTGAGATTGGTCTGTAATTCTTCAACAAAGACTTGTCGCCTCTCTTAAAGAAGCACCACCACACTCCTGGACCACGCCTCCGGCGTGGTACCTCGGTGGATGACGGCGTTAAAAAGTTTAATATATTTATATTCTGCTCAATCAGAGTAGTAATCTCTCTCGTATTTGAGCAGCGGAGGTCTCGGCGTACAAGTTTCCGTATCCTCTTAGACAAAGCCTTCTGTTCTGGTGAAGCTGCTTGGGCAGCGGGCAACTCGCACCTCCGCCGCATCAGATCCAAGGCTTCGGGAGAAAGTTTACACGGCTTCGTTGACTACCTCGGCGGAAAGTGTTTGCGACCCAGTGTACACACCATCTTCACCATGTTGTCGGTCATCTCGTCCACGTCGCCAGCGAATCGAATCGGTTTTGGAGCTCCAGTTGGAACTGCTCGGAGCCACATAGTATTTGGAGCAGCGTAGGTCAGAGAGTAGATTTCATCAAGCGCGTATTTAGAGTGCCCCGTAATAGCCGGTGGTCGCTGCTGGTGTTAACCGGTTCTAATTATAATAAATACAAAGAAAGAACAAAATGTGATGTTGGAGACTGATAATTTTAGTATTTTATGTGAGTTTAAGAAACGTTGATTGATTTAAAGAAGTGAAGATATTTTTTAGTTTAATTTGGTACTTTTAAAATAAATGACTGATTTTGTTTTTAAAATGTTTTATTTTTAATTGATTTTATACAAAAAATAATAAATACTATTTATGACACCCTACTTATGAAAATGACTGCTCAAAATAAATCTGGAATATGCATATAGGACGAAATAACTAGCTTAAGTTTCATAAAAAAACGTTCCATTTGCATCTGGATCCTTAGAGCCTCCGGTGAATAGCGTCACATGTGTAAATGTAACAGCAACACGTCCATTATAAAACGTTATTATATAAACATCGACCCTACTATCTTTTTAAATAAAACTGTTTCAAAATAATTAATAATACTGATACATAATCACAGGCTTAATGTAAATTTTTCCAAAGTATAAAAGCGCCAGGTTTTTCCGTTTCCGAAATATAACAATTGAAAACTTTGAACGGCTCTACTGTAAAACGACTATTTTGCAGATAGTACGTTATTCTACGGCACCGTCGATATGTATGTATTTTTTTATATAACTAGGTCGGCAAACAAGCGTACGGCTCACTTGATGGTATACGATTACCGTAGCTTATAGATGCCTACAACACCAGAAGCATCGCAAGCGCATTGTCGACCCTACCCCCAATGCCCTCCAGGAGCTCTGGTTACCTTACTCACCAACAGGAACACAACACTGCTTGAAAACAGTATTATTTAGCTGTGATCTTCTGTAAGGTCGAGAATTCGAGATACTACCCCGGTCGGGCTGCTCCATATTTTGAGCAGGAAATTTCCCGCTGTGCCCTACCTCAGTTACTGTTAAACTGTTTTAAGTCTTTGTGCATAAGTACCTACATCGGTTATACAATACTATGAGATCTCTGGAAGGATAAATAGCTTATCTAGTAACACCCTCATAGTAGGTATCTGAAGTTGCACGGCTAAAGCCGCGAGACACAACTAGTTTAATATATAATGTAGTCACATATGTACTAAAACTATATTACATAATTACAAGTTTTATAAGCACGTCAATAAAATACATACCAACTTGTAGAGAGAGAATCTTAGCTAGTAAGTTAAACGTCGTTTTAGTTGCGTAAGGTAAACTGCTTGCCGTAACAAGTTGCGTAACCGTTGACGAGATGACTGAGAACGTGGATGGATTACTAATTTATATATATACATTAGCTTGTGCGCGCGACTTCGTCCCCGTGGAATAGGACCAATTCTGTCATACATGATTTGTGCGAAACTTTAACCGTTTACGCAGCGGAAGCTCTCAAAAGAATAAAAAAATCCCGATTTTGAAACATTCTTCATTGGTGCTATGCTCCTATTGGTCTTAGCGTGATGATATATAGCCTATAGCCTTCCTCGATAAATGGGCTATCTAACACTGAAAGAATTTTTCAAATCGGTCTAGTAGATCCTGAGATTTGCGAGTTCAAACAAACAACAGACTCACAACAAACTCTTCAGCTTTATTATATTAGTATAGATGTGTACCTATATAGTTATAACGCGAGGACGCGATGGCGCAACGGTCACAGCACTGGTTTGCGGCTGTTGCGCTGGCGGTTGCGGGTTCGATCCCCGCACATCATAAACTTTGTATTGGCCATACAGATGTTTGCAGTGGTCTGGGTGTTTGTGCGGTCCTTGTGGGCCTCCCCACCGTGCCTCGGAGAGCACTTTAAGCCGTCGGTCCCGGTTGTTATCATGTACACCTGATAGCGATCGTTACTCATAGTAGGTAATATATCCGCCAACCCGCATAGGAGCAGCGTGGTGGATTAAGCTCTGATCCTTGTCCTATATGGGGAAAGAGACCTATGCCCAGAAGTGGGTTACCGTCGAAATACCTCCACGACTGACAAATTTAAAATAATCAATACAAAAAGAATTTACACGCAATGAAATTTAATAAGACGTGTTTATGGCATTCCCTTAAATACAATGTTGTCACTCTTTGCACGTTGTCGTGCGTGTGTGAGTCCTACATAGCCACAGAACCAACGACCTATGTTTTAATATTGATATATATGATATATATGTGCTATGATTAGCACAGAACTATATATTTTAGAAATAGTATGCGAGTGTATTGTTTTATACAATAAATAATTTGAATACATTTTTATGATTAAGCCAAAATATGTACATTTTAATAATTGAATTTAGTAACGTTAGCATCGAAAAGATCAAAAATTTCGAAGCACTGTGAATTGTTATATTACGGCGGGGTGTTTGTGACAGTGTGTGACGAGATATGACAAGGGGAAGATTTTTATTTACATAGTTTTTTCTTCTAAATATAAACATTTTAGAAATTTTATTAATCTGTATGCAAATTTTTGTCGTAAAATCATTTATGGGGGAAGAGCTTAGCTTCTGTGAGGTAATACATATTTGTTAAGAGTTCACTGAGTGTTTGACTTAGCGTGACAAAGGAGAGGGGCGATGTCCTAAACAGTAAAATTCAGCGTAACGCATTTTATGGACGGACGCTTCAGTTTTTTATTTATTGCATTTTTCTCTTTTTAACACTTTCGATACGAAATAATAAATAATAAAACTTTAATATTTTATTAAATTTAATTTTTATTAATTGAATAGCCTTCGTATTTATGTACAAAATCATAAACAACTACATATTACGAGTACTACTACTAATAATAATTACTGTAATAATCAACTAATTTAACAGTACCATAGTGAAACCTTAACTTCAACAACAACTTTACACATTTAGCTGTACCATTTTCATCTTCTATATTCTGTGGCCAACTACCAAATTATAACCGACCTTGATGACGACAGTGCATTTTCCTCCTTTATGATCACTACGACCAAATGAAAGCAAATATAATAAATACACCAGGCAAACCGCGCAGTTTTACCCACCATTCAATATTACTTCTAACGTCTCTGAATCGTATTGTGATGTTTCAAAACCACGCCTGAACAGGTTTATTAACGAAAAGATAATTTTCCTATCGACCTGTTTGTCAAACGTGTGTTACGTAAACATTATACATAGATACTCGTACGTTAGGCATAATTTAGGAGTTGTATTTATAAAGCCAGTAACTTCTCTAAATTGAGAAACAAGTTGAGAAATTCAGAAAATACTAGTAATATTTTAGTAAAGAAGGACTTATACATAAAGCAGTATCAACAAAAAGAAAAAAAGATTTGAATGAATCTGAACATATAATAAAATCGATGGCAGAGATGCATAATTTTTATTTGAGCATGCATATTTGACGCAGAGGAAGTCTTCAAGAAGACCTGCTGAGGAAGAACTGGTTATGTAGGATCAAATCCACTACCAACATTTGTGATAACTTTCCTCGGCCCGGAGTCTGAGGAGCTTCTGGATCACTTTTTTTTATGTTAGTAAGTCGACAAACAAGCGTACGGCTCACCTGATGGTAAGCGATTACAGTAGCTTATAGACGCCTGCAACCCCAAAAGCATCGCAAGTGCGTTGCCGACCCTATTCCCAACCCCCAGGAGTTCTGGTCACCTTACTCACCAACAGGAACACACACTGCTTGAAAACAGTATTATTTAGCTGTGGTCTTCTGTAAGGTCGAGGTACTACCCCAGTCGGGCTGCTCCATATTTTGAGCAGGTAATTTCCTGCTGTGCCCTACCTCAGTTAGACTACCTCACTTGTTCTCAGATGCATAAGCATGCATCTGCTGTCAGTCTTGTGGCTGGCGGAGCTCGACTCAGGAAGGGCCAGTGTTATATCAATCACTAGCCGACCTGTGCCCACTTCGTTGAGCGTTAATTTTTATTTTTGTGATGCAAATATATAGTAAAGTTTTCATCTCTTATTATTTTTCACTGAATTTTTTGTTCAATAACAATAAAATATTGCCTATGTCACTCCTGAATAGTGTAGCTTTCTGTTAGTGAAAGAATTTTCATGATAGGATCAGTATTTGCGAAGATTACCCCCTACAAACAAACAAAGTTAGAAACTTTACCTCTTTATAATATGAGTATAGATTAAAAACTATACCTTAGATAAATATGTACAAGTATGGATGTACATGTGTATATTCGGCTACTGTCTGACATTGTAACGGATGACTGTGTGTGTATTTTAAACATATTTAGGTTAATTACTGCCCCCCTTATCAAGATGTTTACGGCTCTTAGTCTGTGGCTAGACTATAATTCATTTAACTTAAGTTAACTTTGTTAAACTTTCTCAAACATAAAGAATAATTAATAAACTTCACGTTATACAGATATTTACGTCAACTTTCAACTACTCGGACAACCGCAAAAATTCTCGGTAACACAAAACGTTAACAATGTGAAATTAATCATATTATAATAACAAATCTCTATATATATATAAATGAATCGCTGAATGTGTTGCTAAGCGCAAATCTCGAGAGCAGCTGAACCGATTTCGCTAATTCTTTTTTTATAATATTCCTTGAAGTACGAGGATGGTTGTTACGGAGAGAAAAATTTAAAAAATTCCCTGAAAAAGTCTAAAAACAACACTTTTCTATTCCCGTACAAAAGATTCGTAATAATACTTAAGTCAATTTGAACTTTAATACCATACCATAAAGTTTAAGTGTTAGAGGAGGGGTTCCGGGAAGGATAAGTATTTTAAAGAATCGACTGTTAGGCGGTACGAAGTTCGCCGGGTCAGCTAGTCATAAATACAAATATACGATTGTCCACGCAAATTAGTTGTGGTAAAGTTCGTATAACTACTGAAATCAGTTATTGTATGACTTTTTTATATACAACTAGGTCGGCAAACAAACATACGTCTCTCCTGAGGGTAAGTTACTGGAGTCTATAGAGGCCTGAAATACTAGAAGCATCGCAAGCGCGTCGCCGACCCTACTCCCAATCCTCCCAGAATCTCTAGTCACCTTACTCACGACAGGAAGTACAGGAACACAACACTGCTTGAAAGCAGTATTTAAAAAAAATTAGATTAATAAACAATACTGTTTTACTGTAGTGTGGCAGAAAGTTTCGCTACATAAGGACGCATAACAATAAGGACAGCCGGGTTTACGTTGTCTCCGAGAAACGATTGAGGGACCAACAAGGACACATACCCAGAACCGAATAAATATTTGTAAAAGTACAAGAATCTACTTTAAGAGAATTTGAGCATCTTGAGCTAAGTAAATGTACTTCAGATAATTAAGCATATAATAACGCCAAATGGTGTTACTTCTTCAAACCTACAAGAACCTTCGAAATTGTCTACCAACATGACGATGATAACACGAAGCAGGTAGAGCCGCGTCTCCAATATAGCAAAACATAACAGAAAATACCAGAAAAGACATAAAACAATAACGTAATAAACTAAACAAATAAAATAAATTGCACAGAATCATATGTAAAGACAACACGATAAATGTACACATTGAGTCAAGAGGCGTCTATTTTCTAGAATACATAAGTTTTAAATTACTACACACAGTAGCGTGCTGGCGATATATAAAAGTAGGTATGTATGGTGTGACTATGAGTCACGTTCAGCCGACCTTGACAGAGACAAAGACCACGGTATTGTGCGCGATTACTAGGTTCCGTATACGTGTGGAGCGAATTAGGATATGGTTCAAGAGTTTTGGTTGGCAATTTTGTAAGCAATATTTGGAAATTATTACGTAATTTACTATGCTATTTTTCTGTGTGGCTGCAGCAGTATAGATATAGCCACTCCCTCTCTTTCCGTGGGTGTCGTAATAGGCGACTAAGGTATAAGAAAGTTTCTATATCAGCCTAGGACTATAGAAGCCGACCGATGGCGGGATAGCCATCCAAATACTGACTTTGAAATACATAGACCGAAGTCGGACAGCACCGTCTTCGGCGTGATAAAGCAAGCCCTGCGGTCACCAACCCGCCTGCCCAGCGTGGTGACTATGGGCAAAACTGTTATGAGTTTGCAGTGGATTCAGCGGCGATCTCACTTCTGAGCCATGTCTATAAGCTGTTTTCGAGGGTCGTTACGAATGTTCTCGCCACAAGACTTTCAATTATCGGAGCAGGTTGGGTTCCGAAGTGGCTACATAATCATAGACCACATCCATACTGTTCGGCAGATTATACAAAAGACGGAAGAGTATAATCAGACGCTGTGAATGGCATTTGTGGAGTACCAGCAAGCCTTTGACTCTATCAAGACGAAAGTCTCCGAGCAACGCGTCCTGCCTGTTTTAACATACGGAGCCGAAAGGGGAAAAGGGACACTGGCGAAGGGACTAGTCCACAAGTTTAAAGTCGCTCAACGTGCAATGGAAGGGCTATTCTTGGAGTTTCTCTCAAATATAGGATTAGGAATAAGACTATCCGCGAGAGAACGAAGGTAACCGACATAGCCAACAGAATTAGCAAGTTGAAGTGGTAGTGGGGTGGTCACCTGTGTTGTAGGACCGTTGGCAGTTGGAGCAAACGTGTACTGAAGCGCAGACCGCGTGTTGGGAAACGCAGTGTGGGACTTCCTCGAGGATGTCGATCGACGATGTATGTAAGATTGCCGGTGTAGGCCGGATGAGGATTGCGAAAAACCAGGATATCTGGCGCGAACTTGGGGAGGCCTATGTCCAGCAGTGGACTGCGATAGGCGCAACTGACTGATTGACGTAATTTCCAAAACTACGTTGTTAATAAAATATTGCGGTACAGTTATCAGACAAATTATTGCATATTTAAGATGTAGCATTCATTCACTCGTAAATGGGTTAGCCTGCGATATCAAAAAAAAAGATGTAGCATTCATAAAAAACAAACTGCAGCAACAATGACCAAGTAACACCAAATCAGCTCTAGCAATTAAATCCAATGTATCCAATGTGTACTGTACATAAGCCATACATATGTGCAATTTAAATAGGTTTTTGCAGTTAACAGCTTATGATAAACTAGTTAACTAATTGATGTCAATCCGCAAAACGGATTTGCAGCCTTAAAACACTAACATTACTAAATAATAACTTTACACTAAGCTCCTACGTTTTTCTATTTTTGGCCGTAAGGCGTTTTACTTTTCGAAATCGTAATCGGGAACTTGAATGGCACTTTATTCTAACATTCTCTGACAATAACACGATTCGACACTCTGAAAAACCGCACGAATAGGGCAATTCTATTATACCCCGTCCGGCGAGTAATGATCTTTTTGACAGCCCACGCCTATAAATTACAGTTGTTTTTTTTCGGAATAACGTACTAAAATTCTACTGTAATGTCATACTTTATTGACGATTTGATTGATTGAGTGAAGTACCCTGTGCATAACAAACAACCACAGACTATGAAACAGTTCTTGAAATAATAAATCGATAATAAATCGATCATATGATGAAAATAATTTTACGTCATGTGATTATTGTTTCTATAAATTTAATACAAAAAAGGAAATAAAAATAGTATCTATGACTCCAAGATTGATTACTTGCAAGGAATTAAGTCGCAATCTTGAAATTTAATTGCCAACCAAGAATAAAGAGCAATAACTCTGTTAATTCATTTATTTATTATTTATATATTTCATTTATAATTAAAAAAACTAATAAACGCATAAATAAATAATATTTTTAAACTAAATGTATTTAATTAAATCGATTGAAAGTTCTTCTTAAATAAAATCGATTATTATTTCGAATCGAATAAATAACGTGTGAGGTAGTCACTAAAGTCAAAATTTCTTGAAGTGTCAAAAAGATCATTAGTCGCCGGACGGGGTATAAGTGACGAATTCGCTAACACATAAGTTACATGTTGAAACGATCGATGACGTGGCTGATTGAATACTTATGTCATTCTAATACATTTTGTTGTTTACGTTCATCAAACATAATAAGACTTTGTTAACTGTTTTGTCATGGCTGCTTCTTGTGAAGCTACCGTTGTTCGTCAAGTCAGAATCGGAAATTTATCGAGAAGTATGACAATCACTACTTATACTTTTAATGTTATTTCAGCACAATATTGTTGCGGTTTGTGTAAGAGAGTCAAAATTGCTGGACAACAAATCATTTCAATAAATGAATATTGTTTTTAAACTGACTAGGCACCGTCTTTGACCAATTTTTTTGTCCAAAATAAAGTGCACATTAAAAACTTATATAACTTATTATTATTCATAACTTTATCAGATAGCTCGACAACTTACTGACGTTATATATTAGATTTGATAATTTTATTTTAGAATTTAACCAAATTTGTAGAAACTATTTTAACTTTCATTTACAGATAATTATGATTATCAAATATCACTCTGACAATGACATACGAACACCGTAAGTTAAACACTTCTGAGTAATTAAAAATATTACTAATTGATTGAATAGCTTATGAGTCGGAAAATGTTTAAATAAATATAATTGTTTATGAATAGTATAAAGAGGAAAATTATGCGTATAATGTTACTACTAAGCTTCTCATGTAGTTAATAGAGTTTGCGTAAAATAAACCCAAATTATAATGAACGTAAGAATAATATCGTAAGATCGAAGCATAAACGATATAGAGTACCTACTATAAAAATAAACTCTTAAATTAATAACTTGACTATCAGAAGTAAAATAAGCTTATAGTTTGCAAATTTAATCCATACATATTATATTTGGTATATTTTAGATGATTGCTGATTTAATGAAAACACAAAACAGTATTAAGCTAATAATATATGTACCATTAAAAGCACTAGTAATAAATTATAGTTAAAAAAAAAACTAAAAAACACGCTTTTATAAAGAAACCAACCTAAGAAGTCGAAAATCTTATCAAATTGGTGTATTATCATCGGTCCTCGATAAGTCTACCAAGTTTAAATGAAATCCGAGCGTTAGAAGTGGGTCAAAATGAAGTCCAAAGGAGTACGTTACAAACATACATATTAACAAACATACAGGTGAAGCTAATAAAAAGCGTGTAAAAAAGACAGTCCTGCGACAGAAGCAAGTGATGCCAACCTAAGAATAATAAACAGTATTGCAATGGCGATAAAAGTATACCTAAATAGGCAACCATGTCTGCCTGTTAAGAATTTAAATTAGCATGCAAACAATGAAAACATTTGCGAATTAATAAAGGAACTCGGTATTCAAGATAGCGCTTACAAATGATCCGTAACTACGATACATATTCATAGAGGATGATAGATTTAACTCTATATTTTAACACTTAGAAAGTGAGAACATGTAACTTTTAACAACTGTAAATAGTTCTGCGTCAAATTAATAAAACAAATTCGCTGAGAAATACTTTCCGGAACGAACAATAAATAAATAATTGATGTTTTGAACAATATATGGTTGAATCAACTAGGTTGGAGCATTCTCTATAACAGAGGTTTGCAAAGTTTTGTACGATTTAAATTTCTAGATAAAATCGTGAAGATATAAAAAAAAACTAAAATATTATGTGGGTAATAGAATAAGTATTCGCAATCCCGCATTAGAGCAGCGTGGTGGATTAAGGTCTGATCCTTCTCCTACGTGGGGAAAGAGGCTTATGCTCAGCAGTGGGACATTACAGCCTGAAGCATTATAGAATAAGTAGGTACTATCTCTTGATTACATTTGGACACTTCTAAAAACTAATTCTTCTATACTTTTCTAGCTTTTTTTGGATATAAAGACACGTCAAAGTTATTTATTTCTTTCCATATACAAAGTCGATAGCTGTAAGGATTTGCAGGAAATGGAAAACGTTAATGAGATGATCTAATCAATCGCCAGAAGAGGTTAATCAAAGTCTGCGGTGACATTAATTAAAGCATCGCAGGGTTTTCAAGAAAAAGTTTAGATGTTTGTATGTATTGTTTTCTAATGTTTACGCGAATGATATTCATTGAAATGAAACAAACTTTTTCGGGTTTTATCGCAGTTTGTTACGTTTTTTAGTTTTCCGACGTTTCGAACACTTTACAGCAACCATGGTCACGGGACAGTATAGACTTATAGAGGAAGGTACCTAAGTATGTATACCTATGAGGTCAACGATATTAGCTAGTGCATTGTGGAGTAAGCCCAGCAGTGGGATGTTAGAGGCTGAATCGGAGTAATCCCAAACTTAATAATTACATGTTGGGTGAGTGGCATCTTTGAAGTGAAAAACTTACAGGTTTTTAGAGCAGATTGCTAAACTGATGCAAAATGAAGGTAAACTAAAAATAATTTCCAGCTTAACTTCTATTAAGCTAATAAAGAAATATTGACTTTCTTACCAACATTATAAATCTATTTTAAGTGTTCAAATCACATCATTACATAGAGACAACGATTCTATCGCAGTTTACGTGCGTCATATCAATTTACAAGTCTATGTGAAAATGTGCCTTTTATTCATCAAATCGTGATGTGTAAGCGATTGTACAGCGACAAATTAACAAGTGGCTACAATGTTGATGAGCACCACGTGATCTATTGACAACGTTGACTTACATAATCAAATAAAGAGTGTGCTAGTTAATACAAAGATAATTACTTTGTATCTGCATCTATGTCCTTCTGTTTGAAGTGATGCAATATTTAATGTCGCTGCAACTACACTAGTCGACCTTTGACGCTAAATCACATTTTAATTAGTCAGGTTAGTTAGTCATTACCACCTACCTCACTGTGGTTTTGTCGGTTTAGTTAAGATCATTTACTTTTACTAAAACTATTCGAAAACGGGATATTTACCATGTTTATCATTTTCGCTTTGCGGAGCTCGATATTTCGACATTAACTGCGAATGATTAACATGGTAAATATCCCGTTTTCGAATAGTTTTAGTAATAGAAGTAACCATATTAACCTAAAATCTTATATCATTTACTTTGACATGACGTGACGAAGTCGCTACAATTATATCAAATAATTGATCGCTCGAAGTGAACGGTATCCTGTTCTTGGACGTGTTAAGGATATAACTATTAAGATTCATGAATAACAAATATGGTACCGAGAAAGATAGACTTTTATGGGTATCATGTATATCACAAGTGAGTTATTTGAACCGCGACAGATTCACAGAAACCGTTCAAATGATAAGAAAATATAATAAAATATTCAACTGAGGTAGGGCATAGCAGGAAATTTCCAGCTCAAAATATGGAGCAGCCTAACTGGGGTAGTACCTCGACCATACAGAAGACCAGAGCTAAATAATACTGTTTTCAAGCAGTATTGTGTTCCTGTTGGTGAGTAAGGTGACTAGAGCTCCTGGGGGGATTGGGGATAGGGTCAGCAAGTTGCAACGCGCTTGCGATGCTTCTGGTGTTGCAGGCGTCTATAGGCAACGGTCTTACCATCAGGTGAGCCGTACGCTTGTTTGCCAACCTAGTTACATAAAAAAAAAATATAATAAAATGTTTTGATATAAATTCCACCGAATCGAAACCGTAAATAATTCGAATCGCAGTAATTTCTTCAGATCGCAGCGAACAAAAGGCTCTGTCACGCTCCACGCGCCATATCGTAATTTCTCCGAGTCCAAGGTTTCAATGTCAATGCTAAGGTTACAGCTAAGCGGTTCGTCACGGCGTAACTTTAATTGCATTCCGGAGTTATCGTTGGTTGCATCACTGCAACGTGATATCGGCGTGCGCCTTTTATTGCGGACCGTAATCACTTTTCCCCGTATCCGCTGATTGAAAGAGCGAACTCAGCTGTGTCAGCTGTAAGGATGATACTACAGAAGACTTCATTTAGACATCAACCATCTGTTTGAATTCTACAAACGATGGATTTTTTCTCATTCCTTCGATGATTTTTTTTTTCATATTTCGATTGCTCTTATATAAAAGTCAGCAAGCACAGTTGAAATTGTTTGAAACGCAAAAGGAAGATGAAATTTGAATCCAGAATGAAATTCAAATTCAGAATCATCGAAACTGCCATCTTAAAGACGTATTATGACATACCCACTTTAACGAAGCATCTAAATTCAAAACACCGCGATCGGTACTGTTACGGACTTTCCGAAGTAATCACTGAGTAGACTGTTTACTTGCATATCGCGGTATCCGTAAGACGTCATGTCGAAAGTCACCTTCAGTCACGAACAGTTATGTCACAAGTTCATGCATTCCGATCGCCTCCGCGTTGCATTCGCCGCGCTCGACCGCCCCGAGGCGCAAATGCCTCGTTTATTGTTTCAATCTGATAATATTGTGGTAGTTATATTTTTATTACACCTCTGTTACAGATATAGACGTGTACAAGTACTTTTATATTATCCAAGGCCATATGTCACTATTACGAACATATGTCCATTTATTAAAACTGGTTTATTTGTTTTATTTACTAATATTAAAAAAATAACAATCATTATTCTATCGTCCATGATAAAACTTAAATATTGCAAGAAAAAGAATTCTTGGATATATTACTTCAGACGAAACATCTCATTAAAAAATAAAGGTCAGCATCCTTTAATAATATTTGTATGATAATCATAAGTTGAATAATTTTACAGAAACCATTATCAATAAAAACTGGCCGAAGTATCAGTGGAGTGGAGGTCACAGCGACTGGTTGCACTAAGGTTAACAAGCACATGAAATCATGGTAAATATAAAAATATATACTAAAAACAACGAACCTAAAACTAAAAATCTTAAAAAATATAATATAATAACTAAAATACATGGTAATAAATGGTATGGTAAATATTAATTTTCGTCATAATATATCGTTTTGTATATTTCGAGATTAATGGTAATTGTTAATTATTTTTCAGTTTGGAATTATGACTATTATTTTAAGATTTCTATACGATTTACTAAAGATTACTACTGTTCTTTCATGGGTTTCATTCCATGGGTTGGCTTGATTTTTCTTGATTTCTGATACTTCTAGTAGTAGTGTTTCTACGACCAACTTAGTTCTATGGAGGTGCTGGTTACACAGTGGTAATAAAAATGACTCTAGGCTAGATTGGAATCGTGACTGGGTTCCTAAAGGCCAATTATATTCCTATCGGAAGTGGCTCAGACAGTGGATTTGGTCAGAAGTCGCTTACGTGTCCGACCGAACGTTCGACACTTGAATCTATAATTGGATGAAATCGAATTGAATGAAATAAACAGTTGAACTTATACATATATTATGAATAATTAAATTTGAGTCACTTCATTTAGATATGAAACAGATATCTTTATACACATGGCCAGTGTCATATTAAAAATACACGTTTTCTTGATTTTTGTTATTAACTCTGTTTCAGCTAATCTTTTCCACAACAAAATTAAGGAAAATACGATTAAAATTAATCAAAGTGTTCTTAGGGACGCTAAAAAAGAGAATCTAAAAAGAACACGAGCAGACAAAGCGTAGCCGAGTTATAGAATAAAAATATATTATTAAATACTTGGTGAGGTTTAAATCAAGATTTAAACCTCTCTTGGTTGAGTACCTAAACTTAGCCCTAACATAAGCTAGTTTAAAAAAAATTGAAGTGTTGTTTCTTACATATTATATACATTTTATTAATGGTTATTGAACAGATTAAAAAAGGGGTCAAAAAATTTAGACGCGTTGATCGACGATACCACTAAAAGAAATAAATTCTCCAGTCAAGAGCACTATAACTTTACATTAAGAAAGTGGCAAAGGTAACTGGTCTCGACAACTCATTCTCCTCATACTCAATAATTTGCTGAATGCTGTATCATAAATATTAACGCAGCTCGTTGTATTCCCGCGTCGTAGCGGTAAAACCGACGATGTTTTACATATATGGGCTTAACTTGGCCGACACCCAAAACGGGACAGGTCTCCAACTTATATCGGCAGTAAAGTGCTTGTCACGTGAAAATATCAAACGAGTCAGACTATTGAGAGGCGCGTTTGTACAAGATTAAATATTTACCATCATTATAGTCAACATAAAAATTAGAATTAAAAATGCCTTTATTGTATTCCATATAATAAAAATGAATGTTGATAAGGCGCATAACTGGAGAATGGCTCGACCAATTCGGCAAATATTTTTTTTTTTGTATATTCCACTAAATCTCACGGAAGGTTTTTATACTAAAGCACTTATGAATCGTCATTTTAGTTTAAAGTTTTTGTGTGTTTAATATACCAACAATTTAACCTGTACTTTTCGAAAAATAACCTGTTAAATCCGTTCCAATCTGGTTTCTGATCTAGTCATAGTACGACTACTGCGTTGGTCTAGCCCACAGGTCTAGCCATACCTACCAAAATTATGTTAGCACAAACACTAATAAAATCAATTTTAGATAATGAACATTTAACTAGCAAACAAAAAAAAAGCGACTTCAATCACATCGACAAATTAACAAACGCACTAGTCGCCATTACGATTTTCGAGGGTTCCCCTCGATTTCTCTAGGATTCTATCATCAGATCCTGGTTTCCTTATCCTTCCTTATCCTCTATCCCTTGGGATATCTCCTTTCAAACAAAAAAGAATTATCAAAATCGATTCATAAACGACGAAGTTATTTCCGAACATACGAATAAAAAAATATATGTATATAGGGTCCAATTGAGTAACCTCCTCCTTTTTTGAAGTCGGTTAACAATATTTCTTAAATCCTTCTAAAATATCTTCGCAGGAAAAGAAAATTGCAAATCTGACCCTATATCTATAATGTACATTAAATATTTCCAAGTGCAACCAATATCCATCGCTCCGCTCCGTCAGTGTGATCGTATCTCGTAATCGATTGCGGCGTCTCCCTATCAGCGATCACGTACGTGGTCACTTTACCAACTGTTTGTTTATGCAATGGCGCAGCGGACCGATTAACATTGCGTCCTGGCGTGAATATTGGATTGTCCTTTTCTATTTTTACTCGATGTGGAGAATTAATGAAAGCGTTTATCCTTATTCCGTTCACTTTTTGACCAATAACACCTTTAGCAAAAAAATACGTAGTAGGTACCTTATAGATAACAATACTAAAAAAAGCTAAGATTCGTAAAACTTTCGAGTAACCAATTTCACCAACTCCACTTTTCCACAATAGCACTTCTACGACAACTTTGAAGTAAAGTTTGCGACATTTCATAATGAGTATTTTTAAAACGTGGGTATTTTAAGAAATTCGTAATACATTAGACTTAGTTTAAACGGAATTAAACTAGTAACAACCCTCAATAGAAGCAAAAGATAAAAAATATTCAAAAAGCATTCATATGGAAGTGTTCACATTTTAAAATTACCCCAAAAATTAGTTTCTTACGTTGTTTTGTTTCAAATTTACCTAGTTTAAATTGTTATGTAATCGATCATGTGATAACGTATCTTCTGCCTAAAACTGATAAGAAATATTGTAATCTACTCGTATATCTAAGACCATTTGTAGAGAAAGAACAGAAAATCTATACAGTAAATCGTAGCACGATTATGCCAATGTTAAGAAAATAAAATATATAGTTAAACTAGCTTCTGCTCGCAACTTCGTCCGCGTGGAATAGGAACAATTCTATCGTACATGATTTTTTCGAAACTTTAACTGTTTTTGCAGCGCACGCAGCAGAAGCTCTCAAAATACCCCGATTTTGAAACATTCTTCACTGGTGCTCCGCTCCTATTGGTCTTGGCGTGATGATATATAGCCTATAGCCTTCCTCAATAAATAGGCTATCTAACACTGAAATAATTTTTGAAATCGAACGAGTAGTTCCTGAGATTAGCGCGTTCAAACATACAAACAAACTCTCACCCACCACCACTACAGAGTACAGCCTATCTCAGTCCACTGTTGGACATAGGCCTCCACAAGTTCGCGTCCGACATTATGACGCGAACTCATGTGTTTTGCCCATAGTCACCACGCTGGGCAGGCGGGTTGGTGACCGCAGGGCTGGCTATGTCGCACCGAAGACGCTGCTGCCCGTCTTTGGCCTGTGTATTTCAAAGCCAGCATGGATGGTTATCCCGCCATCGGTCGGCTTTTTAAGTTCCAAGGTGGTAGTGGAACTGTGTACTCTCTTAGTCGCCTCTTACGACACCCACGGGAAGAGAGGGGGTGGCTACATTCTTTAGTGCCGTAACCACACAGCACAAACAAACTCTCCAGCTTTATAATATTAGTATAGATTGTGGACAGCTGAAACCTTATTTATTAAACCAGTTCATAGTTTCTATTCATTGTTGCAGACTCAATCGGTCCACAACAACGACTCCTGTAAACGTTCAAAAAGATGAAAGAAGTCATAAAAATATAATCAACAAAAAGAATATTTTGTCCTTTACTGAAACGATCACGTTATGCCGGGACACAACAATTTAAGAACTTTTCTTTCGTTAAAAATATCTAGCTAAGCAAAGCCTTTAAAAGAAACGCCTTTTTCAACGAAAACAAAAGAAAAAAAAACAGAAATCATAAATAGTCTGAATAAAGGAGTAAAAAGTTTGTTAAACGAGGGTACACGTGAGGTGCTACGTAGGCTGGTCACGTTGGATGCTGGGGAACATTTGCTAAAGTTGGTCGGCACGTGACCGCTGAACGTGACGCTCCAGGGGGATGAGGGAGGCAAGTCCGGACGCTCGGGAATTCTGTCGCTGTCATCGTAAAGTATTATATTTTTAACCAATCAAAAAAGGAGTAGGTTTTCAATTCGACTGACTTTTTTTTAATGTGTTACCCCATACCTTTTTATGGGTGTACCGATTGAAGAGTCTTTTTTAAATCGAAATCTTGTGATTGTCATGTGGTCCTATCCAAATTTTATTGAGAACTGACGAGTACTTTTTGAGCTATCACATCACTCACACCATCATCACTTCAGTCTATCGCAGTCCACTGCTGGACATAGGCCTCCACAAGTTCGCGTCAAAAATGGCGTGAACTCATGTGTGTTCCCCATAGTCACCACGCTGGGCAGGCGGGTTGGTGACTGCAGGGCTGGCTTTGTCGCACCGAAGACGCTGCTGCCCAAGCTTTCACTGATAATGCATATTTAATTGACTGTTTTATCAACTACCTACGTCATTTTATGTCGGTGGAATTAAAGTCGGTTTATTTTTCGTTTGCGAGGAAACACACTTATTGAAATGTATGTACAGGAACATTTTAATAATGTTTTTATCGTGTATACTTTATATTTAATACCAACGAGATATACTATACCTGTGACGTAATGTACCTATGTGTAATGCGATTGCAAAGAATTTATTTATAAGAAAATGATCCAATCACTAATTCCTTATGCATAACAATTTAATATAAATTTTCCTTTTATTATTCAATAACGTCTATTGTTCTGGTACAGGAAAATTTACAGAAATTACAGTTTTTAAAACACAATATTTCGTAAGTTACTTAAGAAATTTAAATTTTGGATAAACCAATTTCATTTGTGGAACTCTGAATATAAAAAATTCAAGGGTTAAACGTTAACGGGCTGCGTAGGCACGCACACTGAACCTAGAAATGGTCGGTTAAATTCAACCGGTGTCCAGTCGTGGGTATTGAACGAATTAATTATTTCGGAGAAATGTGAATAAGTCTATAAAATTGAAAAAGTTTTGTATGGAATCAGAATTTTATTGCTAGTCTTTTCGAGCAAAAATCCTGGTTACTATTCAAACATAAAACATAATTATACCCCGTCCGGCGACTAATGATCTTTTTGACAGCTCACGCCTATAAATTACAGTTTTTTTTTTCGGAATAACGTACTAAAAGTTTTACAGTAATGTCATAATTTATTGACGATTTGATTGATTGAGTGAAGTACCCTGTGCATAACAAACAACCACAGACTATGAAACAGTTCTTGAAATAATAAATCGATAATAAATCGATCATATGATAAAAATAATTTTACGTCATGTGATTATTTTTTCGATAAATTTAATACAAAAAAGGAAATAAAAATAGTATCTATGACCCCAAGATTGATTACTTGCAAGGAATTAAGTCGAAATCTTGAAATTTAATTGACAACCAAGAATAAAGAGCAATAACTCTGTTAATTCATTTATTTATTATTTATATATTTCATTTATAATTAAAAAAACTACTAAACGCATAAATAAATAATATTTTTAAACTAAATGTATTTAATTAAATCGATTGTAAGTTCTTCTTAAATAAAATCGATTATTATTTCGAATCGAATAAATAACGTGTGAGGCAGTCACTAATGTCAAAATTTCTTGAAGTGTCAAAAAGATCATTAGTCGCCGGACGGGGTATAAATATAATATTCAAGTAGATTGTTTGAAGGATGAAACTACATATTATTGGTCACTACAAAAAATCTCAACTTCATCTTTAAACATTGCGTTGAATGTGTAACAGAAGAAGCCGAAAGCAAACTCAAATGAGACAATAGAAAATATAGTCAAAGTCAAAAGATCGTTTGAAGAACATTAACGCTAATAGTTGAAAAAATTACGATAAAAACGTAACGAGAACAGACGATAGGATATGTAGATATAGTTAAGTGAAATGGAACGTTTCCACAAAAATAGTTCACAATATATTAATCCAGTGTAGATATCAACTATCATTGCCAAACAATAAATCAATAACATCCGCATAAATAACGTAAAAACCGAAACACTTTGGCTCTTTATCAAGTGCATTACTGATTCATTCCACTAAATATATTCCCGTTACGTTATTGCTAGCATCTTGTCACTTTCTTTTACCTAATATCGGACAGAGAGGAAAAATTTTGAGAGTCCACTCCAAAGTCTTATAATACAGCAAATGAAGATAAAGACCATCCTTTTCTTAATTTACTGTTGGTCAAAGTTAGAAGCATTTGGGTGCTTGAGTAAAGCAAACTCTTATCAATAGATAGATCTTGAAAAGTCTCTCGACTCTCATATTTATACAATTTTTAGTGTGTAGGAAACTTTGCCCCGTGTTCACATCATATCGCACTACCATGGGTTGACTAGTAGAGGTCTCTTCTACTTAAGTCCGGCCTTGCAAACTTTCTATATAACAATAAATATTGTAAAACTATTTCGTGCCAGAAATAATAAAATTACAGGCTTGTCTTGACCACAAACTAGTCTGATGGAAAACTGTATTGAGGACAAAATGCTACTTACATAAGGTTGCGAGTAAAACAATACAAATTCGGGTGTTTTAATACCATTAGGGTGGCAAACACGGCCTCGGTCGCCTTATCGTAAGTGGATACCGGAGTTCAGGGACGCTTACAACACCAGGCGCATCAGCAGCACGTTATCAAATTAGTCTGACATGCTTACATTTTTTTTATACAACTAGGTCGACAAACAAGCGTACTGCTCACCTGATGGTAAGCGATTACCGTAGCTTATAGACGTCTGCAACACCAGAAGCATCGCAAGAGCGTTTCCGACCCCATCCCCAATTACCCCCAGGAGCTCTGGTCGTCTTACTCACCAACAGAAACTCAACACTGCTTGAAAATAGTGTTATTTAGCTGTGACCTTCTGTAAGGTCGAGGTCACAGACCACAGAAATTGCTCTGTCGCAGATCAGAAGTAGGTAGGACAGAAGAACGGACGGATGACAGAACTACTAAGTATTAAATGGACTCACCGAGCGGGTACCGGATCTATCGCGTGGCGGAGAGACAACTCAGAGGCAGTGCCCGGGAGTTGCGACCCGAGTCTAGGTTTAAGACGGCCGTCTTTAAAATGCGCATTAACGCTCGCCTCCACTGCCCGAGTTGCCCACAATAGAATGTAACAATTAATTCGTGTACACAAACTAACCCTTACAAGAGTCGAGGTTAAGCTACTAGCAGGATACACAAGTGCACCGCGCCACGCCAGAGCCAAGACTGCCTTAGCTGCGGTTGCATCGGTCTTTTATACACGACTGAATGACTCGAATAATAGAAGTGAGGGTAGGTGAATATCGACAATAGCGCAGGTACCGCCATACACGTCAGAAATACTCAAATAATACAATGAGTGCGGGTAGATGAATAATAATAACAACGTAGGTACCGACATTAATAACTATCTGCATTGACTCTCTGACAGCTCCATATTTTAAGCAGGAAATTTCCAGCTGTGCCCTACCTCAGTTATATAACCATCACCTCATTAGTAACCTTTTAAAATTATTGCCTTATATACGAACTACTATGTCAAAAATTTAATATGATGCAGAAAATATTCCCTTCATTATTATCGGTCAATACGAAATAACATAAACAACTGAACATGAAATTAATTACAGACGACACAGTAGTAGAAGGAAGCCAAGATGGTCCAGATTCCGTTAGCCGCCAACCCTGACCCCTGGGCTGATGCAAATGACGTTGGATCCATTCAGTAATTTGCGTCAGTAGTACATGCGTCGAGTTTGTTGCCCTAATACGGTTGCAGGGGAGTTGTGGACTGTGCCAATTTTCACTTGTTCCCCTTTAGTTTATTAATTCACTCTTAAAATAGCCACCGAGTTGGATGCGATCAAACATAGACGACGCGTCGCAAAGCGGTCACAGCACTTGCTGTTGCGCTCGTGGTCGCGGGTTCGATCCCCGCTCACGACAGACATTTGTATTGGCCATATAAATGTTTATCGTGGTCTGTGCGTTTGTTTGTGTATTGTGTGTGTTTCTGGACCCCCAACACGGGGAAAATCCTACTGGGGGCCGTTGAGTGTAAAGCGTTTATTTATTTATTTATATAACACATTTTTTTATATTATTCAAAATATCTGATTTACAACATCGAAATCTTTCACTGTCTGAGTCATATCTGAGATAATAAATGTTGAGTAGATAAAAGACTCGCATTATATATGTGTTGAAAAATATCATCGAATTTCGTGGTTGACATGTGATAATACATTTCTAACAGAATACTAAAACGAAAGATTTGTTAGTTACTAAATAAAAATTATCCCTTTTATTTTCATTCAAAAGCAGTGTCTAAACATTGTAAAAATATCAAGAAATAAGTAAACTTATGCCATAAGCTTGGTAAAAATGTCATATTTCTGTATGTAGTTTAAGTGCAATAAAGTATTTTTTTTCCACACAACGGTTTTCAGTAGGATTTTTTCCTGTATCGAGGGTCCGGAAACACATAATATACACAAGCACAAACGCCCAAACCAAGCACCTGTATGTCTAAAACAATTGTAAGCCATGTGCGAGGATCGAACCCGCAACCGCCAGCGCAACAGCTATATGCTAGTGCTGTGACCACTGCGCCAATACGTCATCAAAAACTAAACCTAATGCATACATGTATTATAAAGAGTAGTAAATTATTTTGAAGAAATATTTAGAAGATAAAGGTGTGTAAAATTCGGTATACGGTCGTTAAAGTTCTCTCCGCTTGTATAAAATTGCTATATAATAAATCTATACTTAATATTATAAAGCTGAAGAGTTTGTTTGTTTGTTTGAACACGCTAATTTCAGAAAGTACTGGTCCGATTTGAAAAATTCTTTCAGATAGCCCATTTATCGAGGAAGGCTATGGGCTAATTTTTTTTATATCAACGCCTGTGAAACCGCGGGGCACAGCTAGTAAATAATAATTATGCTATAAGTGTAAAGATAAATAACGACTCAGTAAGGTAAGGTACTGATTTGAAAATATAGAATCACAATACAAACATTACCATACAAATCGCGCCAAACATCATCTGGACCTAAATAAACATTTATTGAGAGCTAGGATCGAAACCGCTACTGTACAATGCCTATTTTCTGCGATATCGTAAACGCATATTCCATATCACTAGAAGCTTTGAACAGGGATTAATACATATTTGATAACCAATTTTTCGAACATAATTATACTAACTACACTAGTCTTTGAGTGTCCATTTTGAAGTGTCCAAGGCTTTGTTATTTTAAAGTGCCGTAATTCCAATAATTATGATAAATGAAAACCTGTTGTCTTAAAAGGGGTGAAGTTAAACTAACTTTTTAAATTTGGTTTCTTATAATACTGACAGATTTAAATAAAACAACTGTACAGTTTCTTGTTGATTCAAATCGACGGTAGTTTCACACTAACAAAATTGTAGGTGACGTATTTAAAAGTACTTTTAGGGACTGTTTACGACGATGACGATTCAGCCTGTAACATCCCACTACTGGGCATAGGCCTTTTTCTACATGTAGGAGAAGGATCGGAGCTTAATCAACCACACTGCTCCACGGTTCGGATTAGCGGATATATTCCCTACTATTAGTAACGATCGCAAGTGTATATGATAACAACCGGGAATGACGGCTTAGCGTGCTCTCCGAGACTCACACGGACAGACAACCAAACCGGAAAGAAATATATGTACAAATACAATAATATACAATTAATTTGGTATCGAACAGACAAACCGCCAGTGCTTAGGCGCGTACATGGCACACAAATAAAAGGATTTTAATTTTGATTAACAACATGTAAGAAACAATTGAACATATAGCAACCAAAAACAACAAAATATTGACCACAGTCAATAACTAATATGATGCAATCGACAGACAAATTAATCGAGAAGTTATCAAAAATTCAAAACGTCGTTGGCGATCACAGAATGTTAATTAGGAGCGCTTAATTATAACCGGCGTCAGTTCTGTCGGATATCGGTCAGGAATAGCTTGGAGGCGAGCCAGCGGGCGCGGAAACGGATGTGACGTCACGGACGCCGATACGTGTTGCAGCGATTAGCATTCGAAGTTAGACAATAGGCGATATTATTCATATTTATATTATTAAATATTAGTATCCGCTTTTTATGTGCTATTGTTGGGTTAAGGTCAATATTACCTATAGATGAGAATCACGGAGTTTTATCCATCGTTAAACGACTTCCAAAAAAGGACGAGGTTCTCAAATCGACTATATTTTTTTGTTTTTGTATGTTATCGCAGAACTTTTTACTGGGGGGACTTGACTATATTTTCGTTGACCTTTTCTGTACCGATTACCGGTCGACGTAATTGAAGTCGGTTTTTTTTTTTTCGTTTACGAGCAAACACAATAATTATGAATACTACTTAAAGAACTACATTTATGACTTGAATTTTTGACTTGAATAATCTAGATGTTATTAAAATACTTTCCAACATAAACAAGAACAAAAGGAAAAAATAAATATATAGCTTATATTACTAAAGGTAAAAACAAAGCGACCATATACCTACATATACCCATCGTATATAACTCATATCATCTCATCTCAAACCCGTTCTTTGGACCTGAGTAAACACGCAGACGCGTGGGAAGCAAGTAACGGTAAACATTACGTACATACACACATCTCGACCATCGAGATTTGATTGGTGTTGGGTTATCAACTGATTTTATAGATCATCAAGTGACAATTAATGGAAAAAAACGAGTGTCCGCTGTCATCATGCATTCACCAGCTTACAAGCGTCCGTTAAGAAGTTGTACTTCAAAAAATTAATGTCTTATCTATACTAATATATAAAGCTGAAGAGTTTGTTTGTTTGGTTGTTTGTTTGTTTGTTTGTTTGTTTGAACGCGGTAATCTCTGGAACTACTGGGCCGATTTGAAAAATTCTTTCAGTGTTAGATAGCCCATTTATCGAGGAAGGATATAGGCTATGTGTCATCACGCTAAGACCAATAGGAGCGGAGTACACGCCGACGAAGTCGCGCGCAGAAGCTAGTAAATAATATTTTATTTGACCTTTATAACTATAAAAATTAAAAAGTGTCCGCTGGCTAGCATTTTTCTCATTAGGTAGTTGAAAATTGAAACGTCGATGAAGTATTTTTCGTTATTCCGTTTGAATACCGAGTCTCACTTTTATTCAAAGTTTTTAGGAAAAAGAATGTAATAACTAAAGTATATTATTCAGTTCAAGGTTATATTCGTGATAAAGATACTTAGGGGTATTGTAGCGCTGTTTATCATGCAAGATGTTACTAATTTTATAATAAAACACTATGTACATGTACATATTATATTAAGTAACTATTATTTTTTAAAGAAAACTCCGTTTTTTTGCTGATTTTTCTCCGCAGAATTGTATTTAATTATGTATGCATGTGGTGTTTACCAACATGAGTTGTGCACTTAGATTAACCCTTAATTACTCGCACAAAGAATATTGCATTACTGCTCGCATGGGGTCTCAGATGACCCCAAATAGTATGAGTAGTTTTAATATGTTTTGAAATATATAAGTAAATGAAACTATTTTATTATTAAAATGCTTTGTTTATTCTATAATATCTATAAGTAATAACATGAATTACTAACTAATTATACAAAAACAAGTTAAACTAAAATAATTATCAATAATCAACCACTTGTACTTAGGTATACTGAGATCATAGAAAATACTCGTATTTTTTAGGAACTCTCCGAATCACTCTTGTTACACTGTTGACAGTATATATCAGAATGATCATTGCACACAAATCTTGTACATTTCTTGCATTTTGTTGGTACTTTGCGATCGCATTTCCGCGGGCAGCAATTGCAACGTCCACGTTTTGCAGTGGTTGGTGAGGCGCGACTTTAGAACTCATGCACTTCCATCAGACGTTTTTTAACTCCTTAGGAGTTTCTCTGACCTCAAGTCGTCGTTTTTGGTGATTATGAATAAGTTTAACAGACAATTGCCGCAAGAAATTACGCCTCAGGTGAGTACGTGATATGTCGGTATTCGCTCGATGTACAATGAGTGTATTTATGCCTGAAACATTTATCAGATAGAAGAAAATGGCTGACGGCCACCGTTTGGTTCTGCCATTATGTCTGGTAAAATAGTAATTGTTATACTGCCCTGCAGAAATGTCTTCCTCGTTGTCTGATGATTCGCTTGATTGTGCGGACGGTTGCTCGATTTCACTAGCACTATCGTGATCACTTTTTATTATCTCGTCTGACTCTGGCTCAGGACCTGATCCTCCAACTTCTTCTTCATCAGAACCTCCTTCATCCTTGACCAAACATTGCGCAATTTGCTGTTCTCCCATCTATGACTAGCTCTGGAAAAAAAAAGACAAAACTCGTAGTAAAACGGAATTTTTTGATAATTTCATTGTATAAAGCTGTAAAAAACATATTTATAGCAAACATTTATTAACTAAAGATACAATAATACAAATATAATTCTTAATAAACAAAAAAATTACATAAAATAAAAAACTTACCTCGTCCAAAAAAGTAACGTAATTACTCGCACGGGGTCACCGCTCAAGAGTGCAGCGACGCATCCTTCCACTGCTGTGACTTGGTCGGTGTTAAAATACAAACTTAGACGCGCGTTATGAAGCTAAAGAGGGCGCGGGAGGGATCGGGCCGCGCCAAGTGCTTCATTTTTTAATCCGAAAATGCTTTGACCCCATGCGAGTAATTAAGGGTTAAGCATAATGTATGTTCCGTTTTGTAGTGAATGTTTTAGTGTAATAACTGCTGGTAAACCACTAAAAAATAAAGAATCTACATTCTAAATCGGTCGTAGCTTCTCTTTTAAATCTAATTTGATTGATAGATCTTCCTGTAATCGGTAACTCGCTGCTACCAGTGTCACTACCACGCTTTTTCTATTAAATAATTGTGATTAACAAAAAAAAACGACTTCAATAAATTACATCAACAAGTAACACAACGCAGGTAGACGAAAAAGTAGTCAAGTAAATACGCGTTATCAAAGATTAGGTACTCAAAAAGTTGCAATCAGATCTCGATGAAATTTAAATGTGAAAACATGGTAAGCATCAGCTTTCGATTAAATTAAAAATCATTAATATTGGTACACCCAGTAAAAAGTTATGCGGTATAAATATAATACAACGTAGGTCGACGAAAAAAATAGTCAAGTAAAAACGCATTATTAGATACAACTCGAAAAGTACTTTTTAGATCTCAAATAAATTTAAATGGGACCAAATGACACACACCGCCTTTTGATTAAAGAAAAAATTATCGAAATCGGTTCACCCAGTCAAAAGTTCTGAAGTAATATATATAAAAAATACAGTCGAATTGAGAACCTCCTCCTTTTTTGAAGTCGGTTAAAAAGATCATCACAATGATCGGAACAACGAACGAATTACGAATTTTATAAATAATTTAATATTTTTAAAACTTAATGATACGAGTAGACAGCATCAGTAAAGCTCATAAATTCAAAACTTGATTTACATTTATTTCTAGTCATTCAAGTGTTTCATATAAAAATTTGAGTCACAGTTATTACTTATTATTAAAAAGTGTAAGTAAAAAAAAAATAAAAAAGATTTCGAGGTGGATGCCTCCTGTGAGGATTGAACTCACGACCCCTGGTTTACGAGACCAGTGCTCTACCACTGAGCTAAAGAGGCGATATAAAACTTCGCCAAATTGTCGTCTACATAATACAGCAAGTAAATCACTATAACTCAAGTTATATTTTATGCTTTTCCATACAAAATATTTAATTTTTTTCTCCCTAAGCACACTGGTCATTGTAAACAATAGTATTTTGTATTGTTTTATACCTTATTCTTTTTGATTTTTATTTCAATAATTATCAATTAATTTTGTTAATTTGCTTACCTTATATCTCTTAGTGTGTCATCTGTAACAAAAATAAATTAATTAAAATACAATATGTACACAGAATAAATATTTACGTCAAATATTATTTCAAATATCATATTGTGACATACCCAAATAATAGCGATTATTTTAATGCTATAAATTTTGTAGCATTAAAATAAAAGTAAAATTTAAAATAATTAATGAAAACAAAAAGATTGCCGAAACCCGGGATCGAACCAGGGACCTTTAGATCTTCAGTCTAACGCTCTCCCAACTGAGCTATTTCGGCTAATGACAAAACATTCAAAATACTTGTATATATGATACAATTATTTACTTCGACATTTTATACATTATTATAGTTATATAACAAACAGACGAAACAACAATCTTCTTCAAAATTCTATTATAACATAATCAATTACATGTAAATGTAATTATTTTAAGCAAGATGTGATTAAAATTTTAAGATTATGGACATGTATGTATATTTAAATTGTTCTAATAAAAATAGTCAAAGTTAAATACCAAAAAGTTATATATTGTCTATTGGTATATAAATTTACTGTTATCTAGCTAGTTTCAAAGTTTCTATATTGTTTTAATTATAGTCAATATTCTTTTGTTTTTATTTATTAGACAATTTGTTTGGCAAAGTGAAAATTTAGACCTTATTGAAGTAATTTTTTAATATTTTAATCTATACTAATATTATAAAGAGGAAAGATTTGATTGTTTGTTTGCATTAAATAGGCTCCAAAGCTACTGAACCAATTTGAAAAATTCTTTCACTGTTGGGAAGCTACACTACCCGCGGGTGACAAAGGCTATATTATACTTTCAAAAAAATTTGGTAAAATTGTTTTGAAATTTTGTTAAATACCCGTGCGAAGCCGGAGCGGGATGCTATTATTATATAAAAAATAAATTATTAAAATATTCCTTGAAAAATTATTGCACGCAGCTACATCTACCGAGTATTTTGTGAACTACAAAGCTTTCAAGGTTCGTTGGTTGAAACATTACAACAGATGGCACTCTTCACAAACTTTACTTATTCCATTTGTATTTTCATAGTACATATTATAAATAAATAAATTTACAATAACAAATAAATCAATCTTCCATTATTGTTGATATATTCAATTTTTAGTTCCTTTTAATTTTTCAGGCCCCACAATTTGAATATAAAAATCATATTTCTTTTTTTTTTCAATTTCTATTTGTACAAAGGGTTATTAAAACTATAAGTTCCTATAGTTATTAGGTCCCAGTTGAATTATATGAACTATCATACAAACAAACTTTTTCTAAATATTATTTATTACTAGCTGCCCAGACAGACTTCGTTCTGTCAAAAGTTAATAGTAAAAATTAAATAAATGTAACGTTTTCAGAGTGATCACTTTTTTTTTCTTTGTTTTAGTATTAAAACTCTTGCACTACTCTGTCCGCGGTGCGGTTTTCTCAGCACCATGGGTAGACTGGTCTAGAGATCTCTTGTAGAGATAAGTTCGCCCTAGCCAACATTTTTGTTTTATAAACATGATGTAGATATATTTATGATTTTAAAGTGCAATAAAGAATATATATTAAAACCTTCAGTGGGCCTTAAGGAACAAACAAGAAATAAATTACCCGATTTGGTCGAGCCATTCTCGAGTTTTGCGATTAGCAACATTAATTTTTGTTTATATAGAAGATATGGTTGGAATCTACAGGCCGACATTATCACTATTAATACCATATTTATTACCGGGCTGCTCCACTTGCACAGCTTTGTCAGCCGCCACCAGACCCTCATCATCCAAAACAACGCCACACTTCTGGTAGAGATTGTTTCGGAATTGAGTCTTTTTCTGATTCTCTTCGAAAGCTTCTATCTCATCCTGTAAATTATGATAGATTTTTTTGATGAATATCAAAGATATAAGATAAATTTAAATATTGGTTTTTATAATTAATTTGTGTAGTAAACTATTACTTTATTACTAACTAAAATACCCAAAATAGGTTCAATTTACGTACCTTTATATCTTTTAATCTGGTATGTGACCTACTGGAATGACACTCCCGAAAATGTGATTCTGACCAAACACTTGCATCGGGTTTCACGATACTAGGAGCAGAGTCGTGTACATTAATTTTAGGCACTTTGTACTTCACCTGTCGCAACTTTTTAGTCAAAATAGGAGAGTTTACTGTATCTAAAGATTGCAATGTTTTCTTAGGCTTCGCGACGTATCTTAACTTTTTAGGCTTATTAGGTGTATCTGGTTGATAATCATGTAGTACAATTGGGAGTTCTCTAAATGAACCTGAGACTAAGTTTGAAGAGCTCGCTTTCGCGCCAAGTTGCAAGGATGACGAAGTTTGATGGCGCGTAACATTCGAATTATCCTTTAAGTTTTGACGCGACTTATGACCGACTGTATTATACACACGGGGCATAACTCTACCGTAAGTCTTCTTATTTTTATTATTATCCATTTTACTAAACACTCTCTTTATAAATATCTGTTATAATAACAAATAAAATCGAAATTAGCGCTAGCGTTTGTTATCAATTGTGCTCTGTGTTTGTTATGACATATGTTGACCATTAATTGACAGTTTTTACATGACAATTGACAACAGCTTAAATACATCAAACAAATGTCAATTTGACAAACGTTGAAATGTTTAAAAAGCAAAGTAAATACCTACCTAGATAAATAGGGTATTCCACTATGTTTGAAAAAGTACTTCAAAATGTTGATTTTCTAATAAAAAGCCACAAAAAATATATATTTCGGCAAAATAAACACGCTTTCATGCCATAAAATTAAATTAAATTTTAAACCTTTTTTATTAGCGCGAAAACGCTACAGCCATTTTGGTGACGTAATATGTGCAATAACAAAAGTGTAAGAGAGTAACATAACCTACAATTACCATGACAGCCATCAACAAATTAGTAATGAATGCATATTATTTCAGTTGGAACAAGATATGAAGAGTTATTAAACGAAATAACACAACTATTTCTCCTTGAAGTTAAAATTGATAGATACCTATTACATATGGACCCTAGCTGTTGACAGCACTGACAGAACTTTGTTATTGCCCGTATGACGTCACACCAAGGCGGCTCGTGTTTAAGGTCACGTGATATACAGATTAAAATATACGACTTTTAATTTCAATATAATAAATCAATAATGTGCTTTTATGATTCCAAATTAGAATATTTAGGTGTATTTCAATATAAATTTTAATTTTTATCAAAGGACAATGCCTATTTGTGCCCGGTACGTGCTTTGACTAGTTTAGACAATTCATATATTTAAGTATCGTTTATTAATTGAAACTAGATTTTTAATAATATTCTAAAAGTGATCAAAGCCGTGGTTTATAATTTAATTTTAAAAAATATTTTAGTTGTATTCCGCGTTTGTCATGTCAAAATAGTTTAAATATAAATAGCAAGTCGTCATAGCAACCACACAAACAAACGCTTTTTTTAAATTAAAATATAAACCACGGCTTTGATTACTTTTAGACTATTATTAAAAATCTAGTTTTAATTAATAAAGAAAACTTTAATATGTCAATTTTCTGGTCGTGTTGGGGTTTATAATTTAATTAAAAAAAGCGTTTATTTCTATAGTTGCGTTTCCGACTTGGTATTTATATTTAATATGTTTTGACCTCGGACTAAGAATCAAAGGTGGACTTGACAACCGCGTACACCCGAAAGGGACAAAGATAGAGTACCATCAAAACGCAGGGTTACCAAGTCATCAAAATATTACCCCGTTTTTTTTGTTTTTTTTTTTTAACTGACGCATGATGGCTTCGTGGTATATTATAATTTATTATCATCCTATCCTATTAACAGAGGAGCCCAAAATGCTAATTGTGCTGTCACTTCCACCTTTTGAAGACCTATTGGATCTTGAAGATTAGATGCTAAAAGGAAAAAAACTTCATAATTATGATGTTTACTTTTTAGTGGCGGGGGGGGGGGCGTATAAGGATTTTCAAAAATGTAAAAAAAAAGTTAAAAAAATTCTCGAGAGCGTCAGAATTTGATAGCGCATATAGTCTACAAACTTCTGTTTACAGAAATATTAATCTGCCGGTTGCTCTTTGTGGAAAGCTGTATAAAGAGGTAGACATTTTGAAAAAAAAATCTCGGGCGTATCAGTAATTAAAGAGAAGTGTTAATTGTGTTGGGCATATTAATAAAAAGACTTCACTTTTATATATTTTATTTAATAATAATTTGAACAGCACTAGGAACTCACAAAATTATAATGTTAATACTTCAAGACGTAGTTTTTCCTAGTCAAATTTCTTCGACCTGTTGATTTTATCTATGAATCACGCAGTACCGTGTCTTTTTGGAATCTGAAAACGAATATAATTTATCACACCATACACTAAATTTTATATAATCTCCTTAATCTCATATTTGTGTATTACGTAGTAAGAAAATACTGATTATAAAATTTATAAACTATAAACTTGTTATGTAATGGAGGAAAAGAATGGAACCACTTGTTAAAAGTATTAATGAAACTACTAGGCTGGTTTATAACTTTTAACTGTATCTTTGAACAATATTTATAAGAAAACCGAAATAAAGACTTAATTTTCTCTATTAAAAAAAAAATAAACAAAAAAATTGTCCATAAAATTACCAAGATTATGGGTAATTTTTATTTGTAACTACTGGTATCCCTAAAATAAGAATAATCCGATAAAATTAAAAAGTCACACAAAATGGCCGCAAGACATTAACATTTCACCGTATTTGACGATTACTTGTGTATTACTAAACTTATCTGGTTAATAGTAAATACATCATTAATTAAAAACGAGAATTTCAGACATTTCTTAGAGTAATCCTGCATATTAGATCTTGACATTGTGTATTCTAAAGGAAACTTTAATTGTCTTTACAAATCCGACGACTCAAAACAAAGAAAATCATACTTACGAATGAAAGGTTATGTTTTCTAATTTACTCTCACTGCGACTTTTACAGCCAACTACACAGCAATGCACCATAATTATTGCTTTCTCCTCACTTTTATCACTAAATTTAACATAAAAACAAATGAAAATCAATTGAAATTCGCAGTGAATGACGATTACAAAATTTCCCGTACGATTTGTTGGGCACAGTTCGCAACTGTGCCCAACAAAAAAAAGCGAAACTATGACAAAGACAAAAAAACATGCTGTTGTCCTTATCACTCTTCGGAACTTTCATATATACTTGGCCTGCTCTTACATGGTATTGTTATTTGGATGTCAAGTCCACCTTGATTCTTAGTCCGAGGTTTTGACAGCACAAACCCGGAATACAAATAAAATATCTTTTTTAATTAAAGTATAAACTACGGTTTTAATCACTTTTAGAATATCATTAAAAATCTATTTTCGATTAATAAAGGATACTTAAATATATGAATTGTCTGAACACGTACCCGGGCACGGCTTCATAGAAAATAGGCATTGTCCTTTATAATTTATTTTTCACTACGGAAAGTACCCTATTTTGGCTACAAAAATCACATTACTTTATTGTTTATTTTCATTTCAAGTAATAAATGCATCTATAATACTGAAAGTGCAAAACTTATTTTGATGATTATTAACGTGTAAAACAACAAAGTATTATTAAAAATAAGTGCTAAATTCAAATAAGTAGTCAATTGTTGGAAATGCTTTATATGTAATATTTTGTTTAATAACTTTTCAAAATATAATTTTACTAAAATGATGTAGGCACATTTGTTTTTCTATTCAAGCTTCAACTTTACACTAATAGAACATTAGAACTAAACGTATAGAGAAAAAAAATATTACTCTTATAGGCTATAGCCAAGAATAGTTAATTTATTTAATTAATAACAATTAGAATAATATAACAGCAAAAAAAATGTATAAAAGTAGGTTAGTAGTTAGTATTGTAAAATAGTAAATTTCTTGAAAATGCTATTTATTGTCAGTCTTGTGAAACTCCCTTTTGTAAAACAGATTTTTATTTCTAAAATTATGTAATTTATAAAAACAATACACAACAAAAGAACAAAACAATATATAGCAAAAAACTCCCACAATGTACTTATTCATTTACAGGCAACAACAAGTAGCATAATATATGTTAATTGATTGGGTTTGATTAGACCAACATTCAGTTAGAAAAATTAAAATGAAAGTGAGAACATGAAAAAGAAACAGTAACATTTCAAAGCACATAATATTGGACCAGAACAAAAAAACTACATTATTCTTGTATCATTTTTTATTATAACTTAATATTTTAGCATTTTCTAATTCAAAATATAACAAGGGTTTAATTTGTATGATTCCTAAATTTTATGATTTTTAAGCTTGAAAAGATATTACTTATGCTAAGTATTAAACTTTCCCTATCTACATATGAAAAACCTTAAATACTAAATGCTCCAAATGCTTATTTGTTAAGCAATTCATTATGTTTCGTTTCATAAATCTTTTTTGCCTCATTAACATACTCTTCGCATAATGCTATTATTTGCTTATTGACAGAGAAAACTAGATCCTCGGACACTGAGGTCTGCTTTTTATTTTTCTTTATGTAGTCATTTTGAATATCTTTAATTGCATCCCGGCAGTTAATGTAAAGAGCTTTGGCACTTTTAGCTAATGCTTCTCTGTGTTCCTTGGTTACTTTGGGAACAGGAACGTACAATGTTGTACCGTCTTGCTGGGGATTCAAATTCAATCCTGAGCTGTGTATCGCCTTCAAAACATCAGGTATTACTTGAGGAAACGATGAAAAGTTTATAACAATAGTTTTAGGGTTTTTCCTGACTATTTGAGCTAGCTCTTGAAGTTCGTAGTCTTTACCGTCGTATCTAATTGGCAGTGTATCTATGGCTCCTGTCGTCGACCTCAAAGAGAGATTTTTAGCAAAGTCATCTTTCATTTTCTCGATAGCATTCTGGCACCTACCTTTAAGCTTATCGACAGGAACTAACTCTGACATCATGGCAGGGTTGATCTCAACCTTACCTCCTTTATCTTTCCTATCTTTACCTCTGTCTTTACCCTTGGCATAGTTTCTTATTGTCGTACAGTTTGCTCCGGCGTAAACAATCTTTTTACTTTCGTGTGTGAGGTTAGGTAATAATCTTGTGTTCATAAGTACTGGGCCTATGAATCTACTCAATAATCGTGTGCCCATTTTGACTTCTGCAAAAGTTGAAGGAGTTTAAACGTTACATTTAAACAACAACTTTGATCAAAACATAGGTATATTTTGAGTTCTGGCTAAAAATAAACATTATTGGACAGTGACCTTTATAATTTATTACGGATGCGTTTAGATTTAACACTTTCTTGTTATCAATGTTTACTATTTTGTATAATAATTTTTTTAAAGACAATTAATATAATATTGATTGAAATGAAAAACAAAGGAGACAAGTAAAAATAAACATGTAGGTATATAAGTATAAAAGTATTGTTTGTAATTAGTCTTGGGTAGCACAAGTACGATGTGCTAAAAGGTAACGTTACATATTGAGGTACTAAATGTAATAGCACCAAACGTCAATCGCTATTCGTACCTAACCGGACTAACAGCACACTGTAACAGTACAGTAGGTACTGTTAAGCTACGTTCACCGCGGTACGACAAGTTTAAGATTGTGTCACTGTACGGTGTGCGGTTACAGTCCGACTGTACGGTGTCCGGTTACAGTCCGACTGTCCGATTAAGCGCTTATGCGCTTATTAGACCATCCTGAATGTAGTCACTGAATTCAGAAAGCCAGTTAGGACGCTAGTTAGAAGCTTCTGATCACACCCATATCACACCTTCCTAATTTCAGTTGCTGAATCAGTCACACAGAGTACATTGTAATAGTAGATCAGTCAGTTACGAGAGAGCGACGAAGTCGGACGTATGCGTATCTATCGAAATATCAATTAGGTAGTATAGTCAACGAGTTCAAAAACGTGTTAAATAGAAATAAAGCTCCTAAAAAATATGTGCGATAGCTCATTCGATTCGGAATGACATCTAGAAAAATGTTTTTTATGAGTTTTTATTAAAAAGAGATTAATAAAATATAGAACAATGCGGCCACCAGTGTTGCCAACTCTTGAAAAAACATTTGCTCTAAATTTTTTAACAAAATTCCCTAAATTAAAAACAAAACCTCCTAAAGGCCTAAACAAGGCCTAAACCTAAAATCGAAATTATTTAAAAATAAGTGGAAGTTTTATAGTTTTATTTTTTATTTTTCAAAGGGTTTTAAAATAAAAAATAAATTATTTTGTATACTTTGCTTTAGTATGTTTATTGAACATGTTCTTTTAAAAATTGATAATTTAGGAATTGTTATTTTTTAATACTTTTTTAAATAAAAATAATATATTACGTTCCGATGAATTAAAAATTCCCAAAAAATACCCTAAAAAATGTATTCCCTAAAACTTTGTTGGAAACGATGTATGGAAAACATGGATGTATTTTTTGATATATCGATATTACATCGATGCCACTATCTGATGCATTGAATCGAAAAAAACATTACGGAAGCCCGGTCGTAACATGTGTACTGCAGACATATATAGTATGTCAACTATCTTTTTGTTTTTAAAGTTAAAATCATAAATAATTAAATTATAAATTATTATCAGTAGGGCGATAAGTTTTCATTAAGAATTAAACACTTAATTAGTATTTGTTGATATGGTGACTGTAATGATCTCCTATGGAATGATAACTATTCACCATATTTATGATAATCTTAGTCACGTCACCAAAGTGTAATGATCTCCTATGGATGACCTAAGACCCATTATCATATCCTGGTCACGTGGACCAATTTGTACCGATATCCTATATGGGGTGTGATGAGAAAGACCCCAACATATATAAATTTATAACATCCTGGTCACGAAGACCAATTTGTAACACTATCATGGTAGTGGCATTACAAGCTAATATTAAGCTTAAGAGGATATCAATTATCTTTGGCCTTATAATTGTGATCGTCTAGTATAAAGAAGGACTCTACGTTGTGTTTGATTTTTGTTTCAGAGTAACTTCAGTTCTTTCTATGGTATGCCGAAGGAAAGACATAGTATATGTTATTAGAAGCCTTGATTTCTATATAAACTCTAACTAACATCCTATCTAGTCATTAATTTAAAATAACATCTCTGCACAATGACATTAAATTACTGAAATTAATTTATCCTAAGATTTAATTGAAAGATATTTACTCTTACCAGTGATATAATTACTATAGATAACCAACTTCTGGAATACTATTAAAAGGAAAGAAAGATATAACACCTTATAATTAACTTATTTAGAATTAATAAGATTTAGTAAATTACACTTACCAGTGATATAAATACTAAAGATAGCTAACTTCTGGAATGCTGTTAAAAGGAAAGAAAGATATAACACCTTATAATTAACTTATTTAGAATTAATAAGATTTAGTATCCTAAAATTTAATTATAAAGATATTTACACTTACCAGTGATATAAACACTATAGATAACTAGCTTCAGGAAAATTATTATGAAAAGGAAAGGAAGATATTAAACTTTATAACACCTTATAAGTAACTTATTTAAAATTAATTAAGATTTAGTAAATTTGAACCATTAAGAATAAATAGGAATAAACTTGTTTATTTAGAAATAACTATCACCTACTGTTTAACTAAATATCTGACGTCTCCTTAAGAATGTGTAAATTATAATTGCTAATATTTTTAGTGAATCTAGATAGCTAAAATAGAAATAGAGTTAAATAATTATATATAGGATATTCTATAATGACATTGATTAATTGAATAGTGTCTAAGTTTCTTTTACATGTATTTTTAGTTCAAACCTGATATAATAGATAGATTCTAATAACTCTAAACAAATGAAATAAATAAAAATATATAAGTAAATGAAATAATGATTAAATACATATTATATAGTTATTAATTATCTTGAAATAATTTATTCAGTTAATAAATTATCTCAGATAATTGTGAAAAATAATGTGTAGTGTTTGTTTGTATGTGTTAATCTGTTAGGATAGGGTTTATAGGCATTAGGGAATTAAAAGGCCGGGTTCAACTGAACCCGGGGGGTCGCAACCTCCTTTCCCCTCCGACCCTAACCGATCCACACCGTGCTGAAGGCTCTAAATTAAATTAGGCACAACGTTGGTGCTATCAAATCAAAAGAAAGGTAGTAGGTAGGAAATGAGAGTACCCAATTTCTTACAGTAAGTTAGACGGAAATATATCCTGTCTAACAAATGCTTGTTTCATATCGCTGCAGCACAATCATGCAAGGACTGTATTTGAGTAATCCCTTGGGACGTCATATAGACATAGCCAGTGAATTACTAGAGTTGATGTAATTACCAAGCTGTAATCAGACATGGTATTAAGATGTGTTCCACGTGAACAAAAGGAGATCGTGTCTACTGATCTTTTCATTGTGTGCTTACTAGCCCATACGGGAACTTCGGTCACACAACTACTTTGAAATTCGATCACGAAACCTACTACTTTTGCCACAATTGGATTGTGTAGTGTAATTTCCCATAGGAAAGACCTACTGAGTTACGGGTCTATAGTCAGCTATATTGTCAAGCCTCGCCACCATTGTGAGATGGGTCGTCGGCGACTAGCGACTGGCGACAGCGTAACCTTTCGAGTGTCCTATAAGGAAAATAAGAATAATTAAAGGTATAAGACCAACATGTAGAGTAGGTGTATTGTGTAAGTTTGTCTTTGCATGACTTACAGCATTCACATGAAACAGCATTCATTAACCAGAATAGGTTGTTCAATTGAAACATTGAACCAGTAATTAAATTGTTAAACATTTGAATATATCAGGCTCTCTTAGGAACTGAATGGATTTATCAAAGGACATAGTAGTGTCGAGAGATAAATAAAACAATTAAAATATAACATATTCATTTACTCAATCAGAATCTCTGAGAGTATCTCATTTTCACAATGAAGAGAGAATGTATATTTAATAGGTTTTATGATCCATCAATGTTTGTATGTTCGAAAAACACAAGAGGACTTGATTAAGGCTTGACTTAAATCTCAGTAAATCCGCCTTAGGACTTAACAGAGACTGTCCACAAAAATTAGCAATAAATTAATTGGAAAAGTGAATATGTTTCTCTATTAGTCTAAAATAGAACTTCATACCACTGTCCAAATCTAAATTACTAACCTTTGTTGCAGTTCAAACATCGACCATACACTAGGTGTTTGGTGGAGTTTGTCCAATGTCTCTCATCAAAGATGAGGAATTCTTATCAAAGATAAGTAAACGTACGTATAGTATTTACCAAGAACATAGTTCAGTTAGGCAAACACAAACGCAGAGGTTGGTAGGAAGTACTCGCAACTTTCTTTACTAGATAGACCTAGATTAGGAACTACCTAGCATCGATGACGCGAAGAACTGTGGCTTAGACAGGCCTAGCCTTATAGGGGAAACCTATAATAAAACACTGGCGAATACAAACATTTATGGATTCACCTGAACACGGTTTATATAGTTCAATGAAAGTCATCGTAAGAATGAGACACCCCAGTCTACCAGTTACCTCGTCTTGACACACATCCAAGAACATAAATTCTTAGATCAATGTTCAAAACTACAATAGTTTGCGTAATGTCATAGTTCAGTGTGTAATTACCTCATCTTAGAATGTATTCAAGAGCTAAAAGTATCCTTGAACTCATTCAAGACTACAAACCACCTGTGTTACCTCGCTCCAACATATATTTAAGATCTACAAGTTCTTAAATTAATGTTTGAACTACAAAGTTTGTGTAATGTCAAAATGAAGTCAAATACACACATATATATATATATATACATATATACATATACATACAATAGAAGCATATTTATATGTAGAGAATATTCAATAAGATACGACAACTAATCATTAGTTTGTTTATAGGTCATATTTTCCTAGAATTATTCATCACTCTATTTACTTCCAAAGTAATGACATAGTAAAATCTCATTTCATTATTTAAATACACCCTAACAAAAATCTATTTAACCCTTAATATCTAATATGATAGTTTTAACCAAGATTCATTCAATTTATATATGTATTTTAAAGTCTAACGGATGTAATTTCATTTTATTCTAACAACATCATATTGTGGTTATTTACTTAAGTTAGATTTCATTTTATTAGTTAAATTCAATATAATTATGGTCATAAGGCTTATTTCATAATAATTCCATCCATTAATCAATCAATAATTAATATTATCAATGTAACCTTTTCATAATAATTTCATTCAGTAAATAATCAATAGTTAATATCAATGTAAACCTAGATAATAATTCCTTTCAATAATTAATCAATAATTAATAGTTTCGACGTAAACCTAACTAATAACTCATTAAATATCTTTTATTAAAAATCTCCGTAAAAGTTATAAAATTTAGTAACAGAACCACAACATGCAGAAAAACACACATGCAAATAAAAAAATTAATGCATTCGAACCAATCAGGAGCGCTTCATCACAGGTCTTTCACTGAATTTATTTAGCGGATTACAAATTAAGATTCTATAATAAAGAATTGCACTTAATAATAATCAGTAAAATTAAATTAAAACTAATTCGCGATCTACACTGAAGTTACATAGCCACTCGGCCAGCTTACGCTAATGAAATCTCTGAACCAGATCTAAAAAATACTTTTTAGGTATTTCTATCATTAATCTGAGTCAGAAGTTCCATAGCTTTGCCAGCCGAGGGCTCTCGTTACTGTACTTCGAATTCAAAATCGAATCCCGACTGTCTCCAAAACTGACTGCCCCGAATTCAAACTTCCCATCGTATATATTGAAATCTCGCGTCTGTTTTTCCCCCACCCTAACACGTCCACCAATGCGCTCTGCAGTGATACCATACACACAGCAATTCCCGTGTCACAAGGAAATTTGAATATCTTCGGTTCATTGCCGTGTTCAAAGATACGGCAATTCAATGTATAATTGTTTCTTCCTAATAATTTAATCGATAGTTTATAAGTCATTATAGTGCAGCACAAAACCAAGGAATAAAATTATTACACAAAAAACAAGGAATAAAATTATTACTTCCTCAATAAATTGAGCTTTACTGGCTGTAAGCACTTTTATCCGATCCGAAGGAAATTGCGTAAATCAATTAAACAAAAACACAACAAAGATAAACAATAAAAGGGAAAAACAAATATACATTGAATAAAGCAGAAGAAAACAATGTTAGTTATAATAAATTTGTATGACGGTTGTGAAGAATAATGTATTATTCAACCGATTTCAAAAGGAAGTTATTTAACCGATTATCGTCATTTTTAACCTTACGTGTTAATGTAAAGTAAATACACGTCAATTTTGTAGTTTTTAATCCAAACAAGGTAACTCAAAACTTTGTGATGGCAACCCCGGCGTCCTGTAATTACAGCAAAAAACCCACTCATACGCCGGGTCGAACCCTTAGGCCCGGGTTCCACCGCTTAACAGAATTATGCTTTGCTTAATCGAATTTATAGTTCGATTCTAACCTTGCTTTCGTTTAATTATTATTACGAATCATTTGTATGGAAATACAGCAAAGTGCTGTTTTAAGACTCTTTCAGGCAATTTCTTTAAAAATTCTCTCCACAACAACCATCCTCATACTTCAAGGAACACAAAAAGGAACTAGAGCAATCGGTCCAGCCGCTATTCTCTAACTGTGTTTAGTTTATGTTAGTGAAATGCAATTTCCAGCTCTAAACTTTGTTAAATGCGTAAACCGACTTTACGTCGAACTAATCGCGATTATATCAATCAGTGGAAACTGGCCCTTAGAACGTTCCACCGCATCTGTCAACACAAAATTTTAAGCCTGTCTCGAATATAAAATTTATCACTCTAATATTTTAACAACTAGCTAAAAACTGTTTGAGTTCCCAACTAATAAATTTCTATTCTTAAGTACAACTTAAAATTTGAGTCCCTAATGGATTTGAACCATTTTCGTTCATTGCGTTGACTGTTTTATGTTTACTTGTCAACTCACATTTCAATTTATGCGTTTGTTATCTCAAGCATAACCAAAATTTATAGACTAATAATTTAGAACTGAATTGTGCTTATGTGTCACGTTACAATCGCCCCTTAATTATATAATGTAGTTTATCGTAATTATTAATTAATCACAACAACGTAATCAAATAAGACAATTCTGTATCTCGTTACCTCTTAACTGAAGGAGACACTCATGACTCTTTACATTCAGCCTCAATCAGCAGCACATAGAAGCATACTCTTCTCCCAAACATCCAATCTCTCATCAATCATACTACTAGAGTTACATTCAATGGTTAAATTCAAAGTAATCAATTCCAACCACCCATTCCAGCTCCTTCACCCACTCTCACACTCACATAGATCCAATCTGATTTGAATTCCTGCATCTAGGGCTCAATTTCATCTTAAAACAATACACATATTGTTTTAAAATAAAAAATCCGGCTCTTCAATGTTAAATATACAACTTAACAGAGTGCAGTTCATCTTATTTTAAAGGAAATGGAGACTTTTAGGCTAAAATGTATTAAATACAGATATGGTTTAAAGATTGGTCATATATTTTTTTTTTTTTTTTTTTTTTTTTTAAATATAAAATATCAGCTCAATTTTGAATCTGGAAGCTGAGAAAAATGAAAAGATAGTTTTCGTCAAATTAATTGGGTATCGATTTAACTATAATCGATTATAGAATTTAAAAAAAAGTTTGCACTAGTTAATTAACTCAAAGTATCCAGATACACAATTGAAGTTATAAACAATAAGGTGTATTTAAATAAAGTTACATTAATATCGAAAATAAAAATTAATGTCTGATAAACCCAAATTATTATCGATTTCGTATCGATTGAAAATAAATCATATCGATTTAACTATAATCGATTATAGAATTTAAAAAAAGTTTGCACTAGTTAATTAACTCAAAGTATCCAGAAACACAATTGAAGTTATATACAATAAAGTGTATTTAAATAAAGTTACATTAATATCGAAAATAAAAATTAATGTCTGATAAACCCAAATTATTATCGATTTCGTATCGATTGAAAATAAATCATAATTATTTTTAATAACAGCTTTGACAGCTGACTGATATTGAAACTGTGTGCCCCGTCATGGTCCCGTCACTGTCACTCGTTTCATGTAATCATGTTTATAATTGTTTAATGCTTTCAGTGTATTCAAATGCATCCTGAGTCCATTCCTGATATTTATTTATGGTTTCAAGTGATTGATATTTGTAATGATATAATATGATAAACATTAGTGCTTCAGGAACTAGTGATTGGGTTTTTCATAGACATTGTAACATAACCTCAATTTTACAAAACGTCTAATAACTCCGCTCTTATATAGCCAAAATGTACAGAATTTTCAGCGAGGGATCAATAAGCGTAAATACATTAATTGGTACCATTTTCATTGCGTTATATTTTACGTTGCACTTCGGCCCAAGAATGTATGGACTCATATCCATCTCCTTTCAGAATGAATAAATTAAAATATTTGAATACAGTTGCACAATTCATATCTAATACTAATATGAATTGGTGATATGTTGTTTAGTATATTGCAGTACTTGGACCTCTTGTATTGCAAACAGTCAAACTTTAAGGTCTGACCTATATTTTTACAATTTAATTTAGATTGAATATAACTTAAAATGTTCAGTTAATTTTGTGAAGAAATGACCGCCCTACTCCCCACCAACTATTTTTATTAAGCTAGCGCTTAATAAGTATTTGATGAAAGAAAAAAATTTATATATGACTTAGTAGTCAGTTGAAAATTAAATTGTTATTTCTATTAAGCTAGCGCTTATTAGGTTAAGTATTGGTGAAAAAAAATTTATATATGACTTATTAGTCAATTGAAAATTAAATTGTTATATAGTTATGTGAGAACTTTTAAGCGCTCCAATAAAATTAGTTGAGTCATTTCCCTGACCCATCATTTCCCTAATTTTTATTTTTATTCAAACTAAACCTAATTACAATTATACTTATCTAACTTATTACTATCTATTTTAATCAACTAATTACTATTTTAATAACCTAATCTCTTACATATCTAACTTATTTTAAGTGCAATTCATTTCCTTATAAAATCATCTATAGTTTTGACATTAAATTATTGTGAAATATAATAAATCTTCAATAAGTTTATTGATATTCTAGTTTAAAATCTATCCTTTTCAATTCCACATTATTAATTCAATTGTTTATATCAACAGTTAAACATTGATAACACCTATAATTGATCGTGATCAATTTATTATTGATAATATCTATTTAGATGTATTGTATTAAAGTTTCCTCTAATTTCTTTAGTTATAGGGTCCATTAATGTGTAAACATTTGCAAATGGAATCGCACTAACTACATAAGGTCCTTCATACAGCAATTGAAACTTTTTTATAAGTTTCTTTTGAGCCTCTGACTTATTTACTTTACGAATCTTTACATAATCTCCAATCTGAAATTCAATTAAACGATGGGACCTATTAAATTTAGTTTGTCGTTTAATACTGTTATCTTTTAAATTTTCCCTAACTTGAATTCTAATTTGATTAATATCTTTAGACTTATTTAATTGAGGCAAACAACTATCAAATGACATGTCATTACTCAATCCATATAAAATTTCATTAGGAGTAAATCCCGTACTTTCATGAAATGTGTTGTTATATAATGTTTCGATTTTATTTAATATCGTTACCCAACTTTTATGATTTTTATGGCAATATGTTCGAAATAAACGTCCTAGTTCTCTGTTAACCCTCTCTGTCGTATTAGGTCGAGGATTTCTTACAGTTGTAAATATAGGTTTTATACCCATATCCTTTAAGGTTTGTTTCCAACTTTCAGATGAAAATTGACTACCATTATCAGTCATAATTACTTTAGGCTTAATTATTTTAACAAATTGTTTTAATTTTGTAATAACTGAACGAGAAGTGGCTTTAGACAAATCATATAATTTAACAAATTTACTAAATGAATCCTGAATTACAAATATATAAGCAGAACCAAACCGTCCTTTCGGCAATGGTCCATATAAGTCTGCCATAACTAAGTCACCTATTTCTTCTGTCACAATAGATTTACATTCACCTACATATTTTATATTATCACTTTTAGAAACTTGACAGAGATGACAAGTCTTTAATAATACTTTAACTGTTCTATGCATATTAGGAAAAAAAAATCTATCTTTAAGATATTTGAGTACCTTAAAAACCCCTTGATGTCCCATTTCTTTATGAATTTGAGAAATTACTTCCTCTCGTAACTGAGAGGGTAAGTAAATTACATGTTTATCTGAATCAATTTTAAAATATAACACTCCATCCTTGATATAACAACGCTTAGCAATATTATTTATTCTACCACTATGATTGTTACTAATATTTTTTATAATATCCATTATCAACTGTACTTCATTATCGTTAGATTGAAAACTAGATATATTTTTTAAGTTTGTTATTAATGTTTTATTTTTATTAATTTCCATATAATGTATTTCAGGACAATAGATTCTATCTTCTTGTATCATTGATGAATCAGGTGGGAACCTAGATAACACATCAACAGCGACATTATCTCTACCTTTTATATGTTCGATACTATAATCGAATTGTTCGAGAAACAATATCCATCTAATTATTCGACTATTATACAATTTCCATGTCCTAACAAACGTCAATGCTTTGTGATCAGTTCTAATTATAAGCTTTGCGCCCCTCAAATAGGTTTCAAACTTCCTTAAACAATAGATTATAGCCCAAAACTCTTGTTCAGTAACAGTCCATCTTAATTCGGCACCCCTAAGAGATCTGCTACAATAGCCTAATATTTTCATTTCCCCTTGTTCATCGTACTGAAATAAAACCCCCGCAAGACCTACTCCCGAACTATCTGTTTGTAAATAAAAAGGTTTAGACATATCCGGATGATGCAACATTATTGTCTTTAAAAAACTGTTTTTCAATTTTTCAAAGGCTACTTGTGCTTCTGAAGTCTATGTCCATCCTTTACTCTTTTTTAATAATTGGCATAAAGGTTGAATTATACTATTATAATCAGGAATGAACCGCCTATAATAATTACAAAGTCCTAAAAATGCTCTTAAATGTTTTATTTTCTTGGGAACTGGGAAATTCTTAATTGACTCTATTTTTTCTGGGTCAGTTTTAATTCCCTCGGTAGAAATAATATGTCCTAACATCTTAACTTCTTTACATATGAATTTACATTTTTCAAGATTACATGTTAACCCCGCTGACTTTAATTTGTTTAATATTATATCAATATGTTCTAAATGTTCATTTAACGTTCCTTGAGTTAAGATAGCAAGGTCATCTAGATAATTCACGCAAAAATGTCTAACTTCAGGCCCTAATATTAAGTCCATAGCTCTACTAAAACTTCCCACTGAAGTCTTAAGTCCTTGTGGTAAAACATTGTACATATAAGATTTTCCATTAAATGTGAACCCGGTATACTTTTTACTATCCTCAGAAATGGCAATTTGAAAATATGCATTATTCAAGTCTATTATACTAATATAATTAACCCCATGAAATGAATTTAAAACATCTATTTGCATCGGAGGTGCTTCCGACTCAGCTATCATGTTTTTATTGATTTCACGTGCATCTAGTAAAACTCTAATTGAACCATCAGATTTTAAGGTGTAAGTTAACGGACTACAATACGGTGTTGAACCTCTAGATATTATTCCCATATCAACCATTTCGGCTAATTTTTCTTCCATTTTTTGTCTATACGCGTACGGAACAGGATAAGACCGTTTAATTATTGGACTATGGTCCATCATTTTGATAATATGTTGATAACAATTAGCTCTACCTAACCTTTTAACAAATACTTCGCTATATTTAATTAGAATCTGTTTTAATTTATTTAATTGAATTCCTTTAAGAGGTGTACCCGTCTTTATTTCTTGTAAATATTTATTGAAATCAAAACTATTATCTACCTTTGTAATATCACAAATTCTCCTTTCCTCAAAATTATATTTAATAAACGGAATTAATACTCGTTGATCTCTATGTTCGATAACTAACCCTATGGATGGCTCTTGTAATTTAATATTAACATTATTTGCCATAAGCCAGTCAAATCCTAATATCATCGAATGAACTAATTTTGGTACTATAAAAAATCTAATCTCTAAATCAATTACCCCAAATCTTACAGGCAATAAAACCATTTGTTGTATTTTAGCACTCTTTTGTCCTACTGCTCCACGTATCTGAATCGGCTTAACAGGTAACATGTCTAATTTGTTCCCAGTTAATGATTTTAAAGATTCCCAAAATGATTCTGAAATACAAGTTATGTCACTCCCTGTATCGATTAAACATATGACTCGTTTACCAGATACTATCACTTCAATCTCAGATTTAATTATTTCTAATTTATCCGCGGTAATATTATCTTCCTCGTCAAATAATGAAAAGACTGCTTCGGTTTGCACTAATGACTCATTATCTATTTCCGATTGATTTTTTAATGTTTGTATGATTTTATACTTGAAATCTGTTGAATTATTTTTATTTAATCCTGAGCCTAACCCTGATTTACAATATTGTCCCTTAGCTATGATTGGTTTACGTATACCATTATTATGTCTACCTAATGTCTGTCCAGGTTCCCACCCGAGTTTAAGCATAATTCTTAAAGCTACTGATGTACTGTTCGCCCCTACTAAAGTTGATGTACCGGGGTCTGTCACATCAACACTTATTAGTTTAAATTCTCTGTTGATACAGAGTTTTCTATAGAAACATTGTTATCATTATCTACTCTATTCGTACCATTAATGCTATTCTTCTTGTTTGGTATCACCTTACTCATTGATCTAGTGTTCATAATTCGCTTCCGGTTGAGACCGCCTCTGCCATTCTGCTGTTGAACTGCCATCTCAGGTCTTCGTACGCTGCTAGAACGGGCATTAATGCCACTACTGAAGTTATTTTGCTTATTAATGTTATCTAATTTTCGTAGAAACTCCGTAGCTTGAAGAATCGATGTGTAATTACTTGTTGACCAAGCATATTGAACATCTTTAGGAAAATGATTCATAATGTCATTTATTAATTGTCTCTCTTGAATAGGATACGTCAACATCTTCGCTTGTCCACATAAAGTAATGAAATGGCTTAACATAGACTGGACTCCGTCCCACGAATTCTGACTGATTCGTCTTCTTAATTCATTCTGCTCAGCCTCGCCCCAATATGTGTCTAAAAAATCCCTTTTGAAGTCTTCAAACACTGTCCATCTATCTCTATAAATACGCGCCCAATTTCGCGATTCATTTTCAAGACAATCCATGACAATGTCTATTATATCTCTCGCCTCTGGTGCAGACCTTCTTAAATAAGCAGTCAGGTCTTCGATGAACGTCACAGGATGTTTTCCCTTAAATGGAAACTTAGGTCTTTCCGTAGACATCTGCGCCACTGGATAGTATACCGTTGATGTTCCCGGCTGTATGATAGGTTGAATAAAATTTTCTCTCGGCATAACATTGTCCGATGATCCACTAGGAGTAGACATTCTATTTTCCAACTCCGAGATTCTATTATTGATGTTATTCATTGCCTTTTCCACCATTCGAGATATGTATTGTAAAGAATTAATCTTCCTTACTTTAGTAGCAGGTCTAACTGCAGACACTCGCTTGTTATTAGAATTAGTCGCCTTGGTTCCAACAGGACTAGCTTTAGATTGACGCCTAGGCATTGTTATAGATTTAATTTGCTTCAAATGTATCACTGATAATGTTTATCTAAATTTTAATTAATTTATTTTAAATTAAAAAAAGATTCACCGCACTCTATTTAAGCTACTCATTTAATTTGAGTTTAATTTAAATAAACTTTCCAAATGTTCACACAAAAACTATCTCTTTCTAATCACCTTTTAAACTCCTAATATTTTATTGAAATTTTATCAAGTCGACCGAGATCTGCAATGTTAAAAATTTTTTGTTTTAATTTTAAAACATTAAATGTTTATAAGTTTAATTAAAATTCAACTATCATACTTTCAAATGAAAAATGACAACCAACCACGCCATCTTTGTTTCACAATAAACACTTCCATATCTATACTCGATACTACGCCATTTCTACTTCAAAGCCTACCTTTCAATACCACTCACTCTCAACAGATGGCGTTACTGATATGAGACATTTTGAAATTCTTTCAGCGCCATCTACGAACACATAGCACAACCATCCATAATTTTCGTAAGCAACTCGATATTAATTCACGTTTGTCCACCAGATGTCGCTACCAACCCTACTACAATTTTACTGTCGCTATTAATTCACGCTTGTTCAATACATTTAAAACCACACATCCTCTGATATAAATACTAATAATTAACAAGGTTAATATAAAATTCTATTCAATTCAAAGGAGAATGGGCAATTCGGTCTACCTACTCAACACCGACAAGCGATATATAAATGAAAAGGACATTTCTTGTGCTTCATTTTTTTGTATGACAGCTAATGTGTAGCTCATGGGGTTTCTCGTATAACTGGACCAGACTTTATTTTAATTGGAACAGAATTTACATCTAATATTAGAACATTAGATGATAGTTCGTCGGGTTTTGCGTAGGAGAGGATAAGGAGTGGGGTTGTTTTGAATTACCGTCGCAAGCGCACGCATAAAACGCCCCGCCCCGCCCCGCCTGCCCTGTGCTTTAGCATAGCACCTTGCAGTTGATCTCCGGTTGTCGTTTTGACCTTTGCTTGCTTATCGGACTGTTGAATATTGTCATTGTTTTGACCTGTGCTTTTTAATTGGACTCCGATCATCTTTTTATAATGGATGTGACGGGACGAGGACGTACATTTACATCCAGAAAAGTAGCAATTTCCTTTTTCAAAGACGTAGTTACAGTCTGCATAAGTACAGGAATTTGCTGAAGCCGTTTCTCATAGAATGTAGCAATGGCTATATTATCGATGTAACAAGCCCTTATGCAGCCACTACGTCAGATTCCACGATTATGAGCAATCTTTTAAATGATCATGACAGTGCTTTCATTGGTTTTATTCAGCGAATGACGTGTTTATTTTGGATCGCGCCTTCAGAGACGCTTTACCTGATTTTGAAGTATGCCGTTACGAAGCACACGTTGCCACCCAGCAAGGATAGAAGCAGTACGCAGCTATCCACAGACCAAGCAAATAAGTCTCGTTTGGTTACAATTGTAAGATGGGTAGTGGAAGTAGCAAACGGAAGGTTCAAACGGGACTTCAAGTTTTTACGGATTGACAACTTTAATAGGTCTGTTCCGCATATGGTCGAACATTTTCGGATTGCTGCAGCACTGATTAATGCTTTTCACCTGCCTATTCGTGACAATGCATATGCCGACGCCATAATGACAATTATTAATGAAAGAATTCATTTTGAAAATCATCTGGCAGAATATGTCATACAAAAAAACTTAAATAGGCAACGCGTTGTATTTACCAGTATGACAGCAAATCTTCCTGATTTTGAAGACGTTCCTCGATTAGAAGAAGATCACCTAATTCTAATCGCCCTAGGAACATATCACATCAAGATAGCCAGTTCTTACTGTGCCGAACATTTCCATGATAGATTGTATATGATAGAATTATACAGAGACAAGGAACTCGATGATATCAATGAGTATAACATCGAAGTGGGAGAAAGAAGTTTTTTACTGCGAGGACGAATACAATCACGTCATTCAAGAGCCAAGCAACCCTACACATAAGTGCTACTAAACACAGAGACTGAAGGAAGAGACGCTTTTAAATACTATTATTGTACGTGTTTGACTGGACGTCGAACAATTGGGATATGCGCACATGTCATATAAATCTTGTGGTATTTATGTTGGGCACGCCATCAGGAAGCTGTTGTACCGCCTGCCGCGCACATGAATAATGTAATCATAGACTCTAGTATCATTTAATACTACAAATATAACATAATTAATTGGTCACCGGTGTTTTATTTTTACCTATTGTTTTCTTTTTTTTTCAAAATATTGCCAGCCCCTAGCCCTTTTTGACTATTGATTATTGGTTCGCTAAAATATTCTCGATTTTTTGGCATAGATGGCGTTGGTGTTGAGTAGGTAGACCAAAGCTCATACATTTTGCCCATTCTCCTTTGAAATAAAAGTTTCCTCCCTTTGACAATTGACAGTTCAAAAATACGAAGAAAGCTAACAAAATAATAATAGATTAAAATAAATAAAATTGTAATAATAATGTTCATAAAAAATGTTCTATATTTTTTTTCAATAATGTCTTATTAATATTTAAAACAAGAACTTTAAAACGCAATTTCTAATGTCACAACCTAGTTAAAAGTGTATAATCTATGGTCACAAACACATATTTTTGATTTTAAGTAGTTCTGTAGTTCTGTATGATCTTCCCGTATAGTTATTGTACTCTGTGGTATGGTCCCTTCTTAAGCTCTTAGACAACTGACAATTGATTATTCATAAACAAGTATATTGGCACTTTAGTATATTAAAATAGAATTTAAGTATAGTATATTGAGCTATTGTGACTAAAAAGATACAAAGAACGCTTATTGAAATAAAAGGACAAGTTCGACCATCCATGAATCGATTTCATAGTTCTTATGAATGCTAAGTCATTCGGTAAGCTATACTCCTTTTTATAAATAAAATTATCTTAAACAGTTGTAGTCAATTCCTAAAATTCAAAGTCAAAATAACCCTGTTACCTTCATAACCTAATTCAATTTCTATTTAACCAGTACATTCTCGCACACATGACTAAAATGCACTGAATTTCTATACTTTAAAATCTGTTATTTAAACTAAGTATAATTTGCTATGATGGCAATGACTACGCTTAATTATTTCTAAAATCTAACATTAACATGAATAAATATACCAAAATACATAGTCTTTCCTGTACAGTCTCTGTAAATAAATGAATAAAAGTTAATTCCACAGTTAGTTAATATTATAATTAATTTCCTACTACTAACTATAATATTATCCTATCTTCACATTATGTTTGCATATTTTTAATACTATTGAATACTACCATTTCAGCCTAACATCCACGTACATCTCCAGCCCAGAATGTTCAACGCATAACTATTGGGACCAATTTCAGCAAGGAAGGAAATTACTTCAGCGTCAGTGACTAAATGTGACAAAATAAGTTTAAATTGTACATAACCTAGAATAATTTGTATCTGTAAGTAATATTAAAATTTACTGCAGGCTTTTATTTAAAAATTCCCTAACAATATTTAATTAATTCAATCTAAATTTTATTAACTATCCTAACAATGTCTATTGATTGACGATAATATAATAATAATCAGATAATAATTAGATGTGCTTGAGACACACTTCAATATTCTACTAGTCAATTTTAGTAATGTTGTGTAGGTAGATATTTCATGTAATTTCATGAATAAATAATTATTTAAATATGTAACTATCCATCATTAGTAATAATACATGAGACAGTAGGCTGCTATGGTCTGACCATTTAAAACTTATTACTGAGAAACTTAATGCAACTTTTAAGTATTAATATATCTCTTCAATATTACTCTTAAAACAGATTTATTTAGATTTATGTACCTAACTGTAATTCTAACTGCGCCAAGATGCTATATACCTATAGATCCATTTTTAGATTGTCTAAAACAAGTTAATATGCTTACATAATATAAATTTAATAGGTTTATCTTATTTTGTGTAAAATGACTTAAAGAATTGTTAAGTAATATGCTTTGTGTCTTCTTCAAAATGCAATCAATGGTACATGTATATTCTTGTTATCTATCAGTGCAACTATTATCATTTTATCACTGGCATTACATTTATTCACTGTAAATGCTTTGCAAAGTTACTTTAAAGCTTCTAAGATACTCGCTTACTTCGGCATTTGTGCAACCATAAATATCCTGGTCACGGCACCATTTTGTAATGATCTCCTATGGAATGATAACTATTCACCATATTTATGATAATCTTAGTCACGTCACCAAAGTGTAATGATCTCCTATGGATGACCTAAGACCCATTATCATATCCTGGTCACGTGGACCAATTTGTACCGATATCCTATATGGGGTGTGATGAGAAAGACCCCAACATATATAAATTTATAACATCCTGGTCACGAAGACCAATTTGTAACACTATCATGGTAGTGGCATTACAAGCTAATATTAAGCTTAAGAGGATATCAATTATCTTTGGCCTTATAATTGTGATCGTCTAGTATAAAGAAGGACTCTACGTTGTGTTTGATTTTTGTTTCAGAGTAACTTCAGTTCTTTCTATGGTATGCCGAAGGAAAGACATAGTATATGTTATTAGAAGCCTTGATTTCTATATAAACTCTAACTAACATCCTATCTAGTCATTAATTTAAAATAACATCTCTGCACAATGACATTAAATTACTGAAATTAATTTATCCTAAGATTTAATTGAAAGATATTTACTCTTACCAGTGATATAATTACTATAGATAACCAACTTCTGGAATACTATTAAAAGGAAAGAAAGATATAACACCTTATAATTAACTTATTTAGAATTAATAAGATTTAGTAAATTACACTTACCAGTGATATAAATACTAAAGATAGCTAACTTCTGGAATGCTGTTAAAAGGAAAGAAAGATATAACACCTTATAATTAACTTATTTAGAATTAATAAGATTTAGTATCCTAAAATTTAATTATAAAGA